>OX336376.1:38286652-38758518 GCA_946902895.1 Fragum fragum | reverse complement strand
GTTTTGTGTTAACTTCTCGAACTATTGAACGGTTCGCTTCTTGTAGCGTCTCAGGGAAAACCTGACAAAAGCTCCTTGGTCGCCCTGAAAGTTAATCGTCGGCCTTTAACCAGTTCTTACACAATCCCTTCCTTTTACACCCCACAAGCAAAAAGCTTTGGAAAACATTGTGGAAAATGAATAAATTGCTTGTATCAAGCAAATTCTTCGTTATCTACAATGTTTTCTATCAAAAAAAGGAGGAAATTATTAAAATTCGATCAACTTTTAATTGTGGTCTGCAGCTTCTTTCAATTTGGACCAGTCTGAAATTTTGTTATGTTGGAATGGGATAAGGATATTACGTCGTTCGTCCTGATGATAAATTTTTTAAACCCATTCCCACACATTTTTTTAGCTGGTCCAAATTGAAAGAAGCTACAGAAGACAATTTAAAGTTGATGAAATTTATTTATTTTTTTTTTTCATTATTCTTGAAAGAAAACGTAATGTAAAATGAAGAAAAATGCTTATTACAAGCAATTTCTTCATCTCATACAATGTTTTCCCAATTGTTTTTCTTGCGGGATGTCCAAAAGCGTCACCGTGTGGGAATACTCTCCGCTCTTTAAATGGAAAAATTTAACTATAAGTTGAAAAAAAGTGTCGCTCATCCCGTTACCAGACAACAATAATTTCAGACTGGTCCAAATTCGAAAATTTTGCAGACGATGATTTCAGTGGGTTTGTTGTTGTTGCTGCTGTTTTTTCTGGGAGGGTGTCTTTTTGACAATAAAAATATTGTTGATATTGGAGAATGTGCTTGTTACGTGCAATTTCTACATTTTCCACAATATTTTTCGATTTTTTTTTTCATCTTTTTTGAGGGGTGTTAACAATTAGGATTTGGTGGGAATGGGTCAAATGAACCTTAACACAATTTTTCCATGGTAAATTCATTTCTTTAAGGCATAGCATAGCAAGGCGGACCATGTTTTCATTACATGGACCTAAGAATTAATATGAGAAGATTAATGACTTTTATCGCCAACCAATCGGTAGATTCGGAGTCTGAAACTTTTTCAGGGATTTTTTCCCGGTTGAGCTTTTCAAGACTTCATCCGTTATATAGGGTCGTTGCATTGAGCTGTAAAAACAAGAGATAAAGTTGCTTGGTTGGTTAATTGGTTGATTGATTGATTTATTGGGGATAAACGCCACATTCTAACAGTATTTCAGCCATATCTCGGCTGCCTGGTATTTCTCACAACAGTACTACCACTACATCCTTTCTGAGCCTCCAGCTGCTCATCCCACCTAGGTTTACGATTACTCACCGATAGGAGACAAAATGTCGGAAGTGATGTATAAGAGAAAGGGAAAAAATCCCGAAGAAATGTTAAACAGGAACATTCTAACCTGTCCCCGGCATCTACGCTGCTCTCCGATATTGTATCGTCAGATTAGGACAGGCTCGCCAGTCAAGAGAGCGCTCAGCTTTTTAGACTTCCTCATACAACATTGAGTTCCTCGAACAACTTGGCGGTTATAGACTATCGCTCATTATCTCAACTCCGTGCATGTCATTGCATTTTGGCTGTTTGAGTGATGAAGTATCACGAGAAAGAACAATAAGCTCGTTATTCTTTCTTGACTATTTCCTTTGTTCTTAACATCTCTTCGAAGATAAATCAATTTCGGGACAGAGTTTCGTATTTCGCCTGCTGATCCCAGATCAAACAGCAAAGCGTAAGTGCACGAGCAAAATGTCGTAACTACAACTTTATATTTAAGTTGTAGTTACGACATATTGCACTAGCACCTTGCACTAGCACCGACGATAGAAAAGATTTGTGTTCATGAACACGCACTGTCTAGTGTTGGCTATGTTAACTGCTTGTTTGTTTGTGTGTGTGTTTGTTTGTTTTTTTTAAACATGACACATGTTAGGATTCAAATTCGAATGGTTTATCTGTTATTTCGGTTTATTGATGTTGAGATTTTTTTGTACTTTCCAGAGAAATTTGTTGGCGAAAGAAAAAAAATGTCGTTATTCAAAGAAACACGCAGTCCACGCCCACTGGCCCGCTCTGTCAGAAGTATCACACGTGATAAGTTGACATAATATTGCATAAGTTGATGACGGTTAGGAACCGATTAAAAAAAAGAGAGAAAAAAAGAAAGGAAAAAAAGAAGCCCGATTTATCGTCTCTTCCGAAAGAAAATAAGCGTGTTATTCTGATTAGGACGGGCAGAGACATAAAAATACATATTCTATGTCTGTGGGCCGGGTAACGTATTCTCCGGCTGTACAATCTCAGTATACCGTTGTCGCGGGAAAAGCCGGGTACTTGAAGCCGGTGTAGGCATATTCCTTTTCTGAAACGAATTGATTTTTTTTCATATTCTGATTAGGTGAACCGTTTCTGGACACCACGGCCATAATATTTTCGCCTCTGCAACCATCGCCTCCCAGAACTGTCTGATTGTCTATGCAAGGGCCTTACTTAAGCCCCCCCCCCCCCCCCCCCCCGCTCCGTCTCAACCTACTGACGCCGACAACTTTACCTTTTTTTCTAAAATGTTTCAGTGCCTCACTCTGTCCGGCATGTTTTTTTCTATCTATCTTTATTTTCTCTTTTTTGCAACCTTTTCTCTCAAACATATGCTTGTTGGCTAATGATCAAATTCATTTACTGAATTTCAACGGGTTTGAGATACTGGTTAAAGCGGTCGGGTCTCTATTGCCGTATACCTGGCTACTCGCCTGTCTTCAGCCACTTTTTCAGATTGTTCTCTTTCTGCGTGACGAATCTTAACTTTCGGATTTTCCTTCTTTTGTTATCTAATTAATTTTAATTGAAATGCTGTATCAGGTGAGTTTTTACTCGCTAAACATACTGCCGTTTTCGTAAAATTAATTTCTTGTTGTTATTTAGTTTCGTTTAAAAAATTTCGTCAAGTTAGGATCGAATCGAAGAAATTGTTATTTTCTTGGCAATGAGGGAATCGTCAAAGTGAGTAAAGTTTTTAATTGTTATTTTATTTGAAATTGTTGTAATTCTTAAAGCGCGAAACATCAATATATAAAAATGTTGTAATATTAGAGGACGGTTGGTAACGTTATTTGTTTGTTTGAGCAAGAGTTTCCCAGAAAACGTGTTTCAACAAACTCCAAAACTATGTCGCGATTCGCCATGATGCCCGGGGAATTCTTGGAGTTGACCTACTTCTAAAAGTTTGCCAGCAAACGATTTAATGGTCTGTGTATAAACATGTCGAAAGAATTCTTTTTAGTTCATATGAATTTTTTGTGTTGATTCTTGACATTGTCAATGATCGTCATTTCTTGATGGAATGTTTCGACCTCTGAGCGCGTTGGATTGGGGCCGTTCCAGCGGACTTTGGACTTTTCTGTTAGAGATGGGGGTCTGATGGTCTACATGCATAAATATTCCTAAAAATTATTTTGCTATTTTATATTTGCAATATTAGGATTCCAGGAAAATGATTTCTGACTTTCCTAATGAAAGTTTTAAAAACTGAAAAAAAAAAAGAATTGATGCAAAAAAAAAAATAATAATAAAATAAATAAAAAAAAATGAAAATCCTAAAGAAACTTCACTCACCAATTTTTCAACTTTTTAATGTATGTATCTTTAATTTTGAACAAAGTATTGATATTCTAGCTGTGCATTTCACCAATTAAGGTTTGCTATATTTCTTGCTCCTTGTGCAAATTGTTGGGGGTTTCTAATTTAGAGTGTGTCATAGAAAAAGGGGGCTTAATTCATTTTTTGTCTTTTGCTAGTTGTTGATGTATATTGTAACCATGTCACTCTTGTAAATACATCATGAATAGTTTGTAGACTATGAAAAAGCAAGCTGGTATTGGTCCCATTTACTCTAGATATACTCTAACCCTTGGTCTGTTCAAAATAAACGTGGAAAAATCTGAAACTGATGAATATCTAGTTTTATCTATCTATATATACTGCCCAACTCCCCTTTCGGGTATTACTGGCAGGTGCGCGTCTGTGCTGGAATAAAAACTGTTAGACATTTGTTAGGGTGCAAAATTTTAAAAGTATTGTGAGTGTTAGTATTCTGCCTATTGGGTCGCAGATAGATAACCAACAATTCAATTACAGGCGTATCACGCAATCTATTTGTGAATGCTGTATAACAATACACAGATGATGATGTGTTGACATGTTGTTGTGATGTGGTAAAAACTGAAAGAATACAAAATTTATTCTTAATGTTTTTACTTTATAGAATTTACTTGAAATATTGTAGAAAAGGTAGCAACCTGTTCAAAAAACACATTGCTTCTTTTTAAACAATACACTAAAACAATTTCTTCTTTTCAAGCTTTAAACTCTGCTAATTAACATTGATGAGATGAAACACCATTTATCTATGAATAACCTCTGCTGTGATAAATGCAAAATTTCACTATTTTAACTTCTCAAAATCCATTCACTAAGTGATATCAATGAATAACTAAATGTCTTTTCCAATAGGAAATTGGAAGAAATTAATGCTAATACATAGGGCGACATTAGAAGTGACCTCTTGAATTCAGCTTAGAATTAATAAAATTTTAACATAAAACCATTTACGCCATAAATGGCCGGTCATGTGACAAAATGAACTAAGTTGAACGAAATGACAAAATTATAGCCTGAGCGAAGTCTTGCAACTTAAATACTGTTACGGCAAAGCTTTATATCAACCAAAGACTAAAACATACGCAGAAGCATTACTTACTCCATGGTGAGCTCTTAAACATATACGTTTGTTCCAGAATATTACTCTTCTACAAATGGCTGACGTTTTTCTGTCAAATTCACATGCTCTACTAAAAACAACAGGAATTACGTCATAACAAAGTACCCTGGGTATCCTTATCAGCAAAGTACTATAAGTACTGCATATAGCGCATCGCTAGATTCTAAACTAATTTTTTAAAAGCAATCTCATTGGCAAAGCTGTACAGCTCAACCATGATTGGCTGAGCTATACATCTTCTCCAACCAGACTGCTGTTCCAGTACACTCCCCACCTGATATGAAAATATCATCCAATATCTAAGTATACATGTGCACTTGCAACACATGAAAACTAATCTCATTAGGTTGTAACATTAACCCGTATTTCAACTATTTGAATATGTACACTACTTTTAAAGCATATAGTCATATGACATTCTCGATATTTCTATTCGAAATAGCATATATATTTGGGTGAACTTATAATCCTTCAACAATTACTTGTTTCTATTGAAGTACTTAATTCCATAGAAATATGGACACTTGACCTACAGTTTTAATATAGAACCAAATGGCTTTCAACCATTGGATCTAAAAAATCACTTATTTACACAGTGACCTTGAAATATCACCTTGAAATTTATATACAGATACCTTTTTGCAATATAGTTCCTTATCATTGCATAAGTGTCTTATGATTATCTTAAATCAATTTCACCAGTTCCACGACTGGTCGAATCAGCAAACTTCTCTTTCCATCCCTTACAACCATGACCTCAACTTTCCTAACCTTTCCATCTTTGCTTGGAAACACCCTTTGCACACGTGCCATTGGCCAAAAGCAACGGCCCACTGTTTTATCATTCATTAAAACAACATCCCCAACTTGAACATTGATTTGATCATGTGACCATTTCCTTCTCTGTTGTAAGGAATGAAGGTACTCTTTCCTCCACCTAAGCCAAAACCTATTTGCAAGAAAATTGACCTGCTCCCACTGTTTCTTATAAAGACTTTTCAGATCAAGATCAGCAACTGGCTTCTGATCACTTACAAACTTCATGGTCAATAATGCTGATGGGCTAAGTATTTCTGGATTTGACTCATCATTTGAAACGGGTACAATAGGACGAGAGTTTATTATAGCACCCACTTCAGCCATAACTGTGGTCAAAACATCGTGAGTGAGTGATTTGAACTCCAAAAACATGGAATCTAATATACGCCTAGCTAAACCTATCATTCTCTCCCATGATCCACCCATGTGTGAACTGTAAGGGGCATTAAAGATCCAAACAGAATCAGAGTCATACAAATATTTTCTTGTTTCACTATCCTCAACATTGATAGCTCTGATTCCAAGGTCATCAGTAGCACCTACAAAATTGGTTCCCCTATCTGAGCGATATTGCTTAACCTTTCCCCGGATAGCAGTAAACCGGCGTAATGCATTGATAAATGATGAAGAGGACATATCTTCTATCACTTCTAAGTGAACAGCGCGAATGGTCAAGCAGGTGAACAAGACTGCCCATCGTTTTGAGCTAGCTTTGCCACCTCTAGTTCGTCGCGACACAATAAGCCAGGGCCCAAACACATCAACCCCGACATATGAAAATGGTTTTGCTTGTATAACTCTGTCCGCGGGCAAATCAGACATCTTTTGAGCCTCAAATTTTCCTCTTGCTTTCTTGCAAAGTACACAACACTGAATCACGGAAGAGATAAGACGTTTCGAACCAGTTATCCAATAACCCCCAGCCCTCAAAGCGCCTTCAGTGAAATGGCGACCTTGATGCTTAACAGACTCATGGAAATGACGGACTAGTAACTTTGAAATGTAGTGTTTCCCTGGCAGTATAACCGGGTACTTTTCTTTATCTGACAAGTCAGATTTTGATAAACGACCACCTACATGTATAATTCCGTTTTCATCTAAGAAGGGATCTAGTCTAATCAAAGGACTAGAACTACATAGTGATTTACGATTCTTCATACAGGAGACTTCTTCATTATAGGACTCTTTTTGAACTTCTCTTACTATCAAAGCCTCAACTTCAGATTTAAGTTCCACAGACCTTGACCTTTCACAAAGGTGCCACCCTCTACAAGACTGTTTGACACAGAATGACCTTGCAATGTGACAAAGTATGGAAAGTGCTATAACAAGCCGTGTCCAACAAGAAAATCTCCTGAACCTTTCAGTCCCAAGATGGCTTTGCTGGATAACATTTAAAGCCATCTTTTTAACCGAAATACATGGTCTAATTTCAGCATCTTGGTCTGGGTTAATCAATGGGAATTCTTGGTCAGAATCAGTTGAATGCTTGTACAAAAATGAAGGTCCAGAAAACCAAATACTCTGAAGTAACTTGTTAGGGGCAATACCTCGACTAGCTATGTCTGCAGGATTTAAATGAGATGGGACGAATTTCCATTGGTCAGGACTACTTGCCTGTCTAATTGTATGAACTCTATTGCTCACATATGTAAAGAAACGCCTTGACTGGTTGCAAATATAGCCTAGAACAACCTTACTATCTGAATAGAAGAATGTTCTAGTTATTAAGATTCCCAAATTTTCAGACACACTTTCATATAGCTGAGTGGCCAAGACTGCAGCACAAAGCTCTAAACGGGGTATGGTGTGACCACTAACAGGGGCTACTTTCCCTTTACCACAAACAAAACCTGTGTATTTATGATTACTCAAGAACCCAACAACATAAACAACTGCTGAAATTGCTCTCTGTGAGGCATCTGAAAATATATGTAGTTCTACCTTAGACATAGTGCTCAGGTTCTCTTCTACAAAATAAGAACGGTGCACTGTAATGTTTTCTAAATCTTTAAGAGAATGTAACCATGATAACCATTTCTGTTGTATATCAAGAGGTAGGGGTTCATCCCAACCTATTTTTGAAGAAGTGATATCACGCAAAATAAGCTTGCCTTCTATAGTAACAGGGGCTAAGAACCCTAAAGGGTCAAAAATGCTATTTACTATACTCAAGATGCCTCTTCGAGTACTCTGGCGGTTAGACATATTAAGCGTAAAGCAGAAACAATCTGCGTTTAAGTCCCAAACTACACCTAAACTCCTTTGTTGTGGTAATTGACCTCTGTCAAAATCTAGATCCTTTAAATTTTTTGCCAAATCATCCTGGGAAAAGGCTTTCATTACCTCGGGGCAATTGGACGAAATTTTATGGAGCCTAAGACCATTACTTCCCAAATCTGATTGGGTTCTCCGCAGAAGGCTCACAGCTTTGTCGGTAGACGGAAGTGAGGTTAAACCGTCATCGACATAAAAATCATTCATCACAAAATTCTGTACATCAGACTCTGATTTCTCAACAGACCTATGCAGACCATAAGTTGCTATAGCAGGGGAAGGGCTATTACCAAAGACATGTTTGCACATGTGATACTCTACAAGAGGTTTACCTGGATCATTCTCCTCATACCATAAAAATCTTAGAAAATTTCTATGAAGTTCTTGAACACTAAATGAATAAAACATTTGTTCGATATCGGCCATTATAGCTACTTGGTCACATCTAAATCTCATCAAAACCCCTACTAAGCTATTAACAAGATCCGGCCCTGGGAGAAGGACAGAATTCAGGGATACTCCCTCAAATTGAGCTGAAGAGTCAAAGACCAGTCTAATTTGATCTGGCTTCTTTGGGTGATAGACCCCAAACAAGGGCAAATACCAGCGTTCATCAGTAGGGCATAATACAGGGGCTCTCTCTGCATGACCATTATCAAAGATCTTCTTCATGAACTCGATACTGTGCTGTTTCTTAACCTCATTCCTACTCAATGATGCATCAAAAATCTTTGCACGTTTTAAAGCCAAAGGAAAATTGTTAGGCAATCTTTCCCTGGGGGATCTAAAGGGAAGGGGGGCAACCCAATGTCTACTGGAATCTAGCCTAAACTCCGTTCCCATTATTTCTAAGAAAGCCTTGTCTTCAAAGGAAAAAGAAACTTTATTGTCATCGGGCCCTCTTAAGAAAACAGTGTCATAAGAATATTCATCTACTGACTGCTCAACTTCTCTCTTATTCTGGCAAGGCATAAAAAGTGATGGGCGACCATCAGGTAAAATGTTGATTTTATTTACACTGACAAAAGGTTGCGAATGCATTGTATTCAAACATAGTTCCCCTATAACAACCCATCCTAAACTAAGACGTTGTGCAAATGGTGTTCCAGACGGACCAGTAACTTGCTCTAAAACATGGTGTGCGTCAGTAACATCCCTACCAAGTAACAACAAAATTTCAGCATTTTCGTCTATATCAGCTATTGGCAAGTTTTTTAAATGTGGAAAATACCGAGCCTGTTCGGGTGAGCAAATCTCATGCTTATTGTTTGGGATATCTGCACACTCAATCAGGGTTGGTATTTTATACCTTACATTTCCATCTAAAGACTGAATCATGCATTTGTTAGTTTGACGACCACTTGTGACAAAGGAACCTGAACATGATTTCAAGGTGTACTGTTTTTCTTTTTCATGTAAACCAAACAATGAAAATAATTGTGGAGCTGCTAGTGAGCAATTGCTTTGGTCGTCCAAAATAGCATATGCACGCACTTTATGTTCAGGGTCAACATTAGTGAAAATATCTAACAAAACAATTTTTGCACAAGAAGATGTGCCATTGACACTACATATATCAGTACAATTTGTTGTTAAATCTGCTGATGGTTGCTCCCCACCATAGGGCCTTGAAGGTGTTTCCATATGCATCGCTGTAGAATGTTTTCTCTGGCATTTTTCACAAGTGACCAATTTCGGACAATTCTTACCGATGTGATCAGTTGAACTTAAACACTTGAAGCACAACTTATTATCGCGTAGATATTTTCTCTTATTGTCGTGGGTCTTTGCAAGAAAAACACGACAATCACGTAAGGCATGATTAGCTCTGTGAATAGGACAGGGTATATTTTTAATGGTGTTTTCCTTATCACACTCTGGAGTTGATGTCTGGAGATTATCTGTGGTCGATTCCTTGAGATCGGTTTTATTTGTTTTCACCATCTTATTGTTATTCTTGGTCATCTGTGTTTGTTGAGAGGACTGTTTTTTGTGGTCATAGACGAAACTTGGGTCATTTTGAGATCTACACAGTTCTCTCATGAACTTGGTGAAAAAATGGAAAGGTGGGTAAGTTACACCATAGTTTTTCTTGTATTTTGATGCTTCATTTGTCCATTTGTCTTGCATGAAATATGGGAGTTTGTTAACTATTTGGTTGACCCCAATCGATGAATCAAAGTATGATAACATAGCACAATAGGCAACATTTGATTTAAGTCCTTCAATCTCCGTGATTATGTCTATAAGATCGTATAATTTCGTTGAATCTCGTGGTTGAAGCTTTGGAAAGGCCTCAAGCTTTTGCACAGTTGAGTTATACACACCTTCTGCTGTACCGTATCTCTCATCCAGTCTGTCCCAAATCCTCCGTAGGCCTTCATCTGTGTTGTGTGAAAAAGCTGCTTTTAATGACACCACTTGGCATTTAGAAACGGGACCTAACCATCTAATAAGCAAGTCAATTTCTTCATCGCTTGAGATAACAATTTCTCTACAAACTTTTTTGAAAGTTGATTTCCAAGATAGATAAGATTCTGGGCGATCGTTAAATACAGATAGTCTTGAATTCAGAATGTCCTTTCTCATTAAGAAGGCAGCTATATCATATGTGTTAGTTTGTACTACACTGGGTTGAGTTTGGTGTAATAGCTGCTGAGGTGCAGGTTGACTTGCAATCTTTGATTGAGGTACAGACTGAGGTGCAGGTTGTAATTGAGGAGGTTGAAATGGTGGAGCAGATGGGTCTAGAATATAATTGGCAGTTTTTAACTTTGAATCACTCCCAGGAATATTTCTCAAGTCCATATCGTCCTGAATATCATAATCTAAACCTTCATCGAACTCAGCCTCGGCGACAGCGAGTTCTTTCTGACCTTTTAAAACTTTTAAATCGATGTCCAAGTTTGCCTGCTTTCTGCTAGCTGCGGCAGCGTTTATTTTTTCTTGTTCCTCCAGCTCTATTTTCTTCCTTTGTAACTCTGCTTCTTTGAGTCCAAAGGCTGCTTTAGCTTTTGCAGCATTTAATCTAGCACGTGACCTGGAACTTCCTACTGAACCTGTTCTTTTTGACTGAATAGAATGGGTTTCAAATCTACTTCTTAATTTGTTCATAAAGTCACTAACTATTTTTCTGTTTGTGTGATCAAATTCAGCCAATTCATCTAGCTTATTTATACTATCTTCAGTTCTAGTGGTTTCTAAATACCTGCGATAGTCTTCAATGATAGAATCTAACCTGCAGAATTCGTCTTTAATTGCTTTTTCCACATGTTTAACTCTTGTTTCATCAACTTGTTCTGGGTCTTCCATGATACCCAAAATGACACTCCATTGTGTGACGAGCTTTTTGTCATAATGTTCAATGTCTTTCTTAAACTGCTCCATAGCCTTGTGAGTAAGGGTTCGGGTTCTACGACTGTTTTTCTCCTCAGAGCTCATGGATTTTTACTATTCTGCCTATTGGGTCGCAGATAGATAACCAACAATTCAATTACAGGCGTATCACGCAATCTATTTGTGAATGCTGTATAACAATACACAGATGATGATGTGTTGACATGTTGTTGTGATGTGGTAAAAACTGAAAGAATACAAAATTTATTCTTAATGTTTTTACTTTATAGAATTTACTTGAAATATTGTAGAAAAGGTAGCAACCTGTTCAAAAAACACATTGCTTCTTTTTAAACAATACACTAAAACAATTTCTTCTTTTCAAGCTTTAAACTCTGCTAATTAACATTGATGAGATGAAACACCATTTATCTATGAATAACCTCTGCTGTGATAAATGCAAAATTTCACTATTTTAACTTCTCAAAATCCATTCACTAAGTGATATCAATGAATAACTAAATGTCTTTTCCAATAGGAAATTGGAAGAAATTAATGCTAATACATAGGGCGACATTAGAAGTGACCTCTTGAATTCAGCTTAGAATTAATAAAATTTTAACATAAAACCATTTACGCCATAAATGGCCGGTCATGTGACAAAATGAACTAAGTTGAACGAAATGACAAAATTATAGCCTGAGCGAAGTCTTGCAACTTAAATACTGTTACGGCAAAGCTTTATATCAACCAAAGACTAAAACATACGCAGAAGCATTACTTACTCCATGGTGAGCTCTTAAACATATACGTTTGTTCCAGAATATTACTCTTCTACAAATGGCTGACGTTTTTCTGTCAAATTCACGTGCTCTACTAAAAACAACAGGAATTACGTCATAACAAAGTACCCTGGGTATCCTTATCAGCAAAGTACTATAAGTACTGCATATAGCGCATCGCTAGATTCTAAACTAATTTTTTAAAAGCAATCTCATTGGCAAAGCTGTACAGCTCAACCATGATTGGCTGAGCTATACATCTTCTCCAACCAGACTGCTGTTCCAGTACAGTTAGATTGAAAGAGCTGATAAAACATATTTTGGTCATTCAGGGACGGCTCACTATCTGAAAAGAATCAAGACTCTTTTTGAATGCTGCAATATCAGGTTGCTGTACAATTGTTTCTGGGAGGCTGTTCCATAGTATCACTGTGTAGGGAAAAAAAGAATATTTAAAGTAGGCTGCATTTGTGTGGATCTGTCTGAAAGATGCTGTGTGCATATGTCGGGTGGTCCTCATTGGTCTTTCAAGATAAGCTGGTACTGGCACTGCAACAAAATTGTTAACGATTTTATAAAACATGGTGACTCTGGAGATGTCTCGTCTGTATTGGAGAGTTTCCCAACCAAGCTCCTTCTGCATGCAGGTAACACTCATAATAAGAGAAATTATTTTGAACCCATCTTGCCGCTCTACGTTGTACTTTTTCCACTTTGTTGATATAGGTTTTTGTGTAGGGGCTCCAAACTGTTGATGCGTATTCTACCTGGGGTCTCACTAAAGTTTTATACGCTATTTCTCTGATCTTCTTATTTTTGGTCTGGATGTTTCTGCGGAGAAAACCTAAAGTTTTATTAGCATTTGATGTTATATTGTCAATGTGTTTGTTCCAGGAAAGATCTCCAGATATTGTAACTCCTAGGTATTTGGCATTGTCGGTATTTGGCATTGTCCACAGTCTCTAGTACTTGTCCATGTAACCTGTAATCAAAGGAAATCTTTTTCTTCTTTTTAGTAATATTTAGGACAATGCATTTGCTGGGGTTAAACTCCATTTCCCACTTTTTCTCCCACTGCATTAACTTGTCTAGATCTTCTTGTAGGGTCAAACAGTCTTGTCTGTTGTTAATAGCTAAGTAAACGGCAGTGTCATCTGCAAACAAACGAACTTGGGATGTGATGTTATTTGGAAGGTCAATAAAGTTTTTCTATAAAGTATTCATCATTTGCTTATCAGATTAAGATGTTATCACAGCCTTTATTCCAGGACAGTGCAGAAATAAATTTTTCCTGAAACAGCTTTCAATTTAGTTTTCATTTTTTTGGTATTCATCATCAAAACTAGATCAAGCCCTTTGAATCTAATTCATATTTGGTGAGAGATTTCAAAAATCAAAGAGATTGGTATTGACCCTTTCCTGTTTTACAAAATTTTACAACTTCAGAATTCAATGGTTTTGCAGATGTGAATTTAATCCTTTTCTGTTTTGAAAGCTTGTTACAAGCAATTCCTTCTTTTACAACAGATGCCGCCGTCATAGCTCTGTTGGTAGCGCGTCGGACTATCATTCTAGAGGTCCCGGGTTTGATTCCCGACGGCGGCACTCATCCTTTCCGACTACTTGTCTCTTACCAATGGGTCAATAATCGTAGACCTATGTGAGATAGCAGCTGGAGGCTAGGAAGGGATGTAATGGTAGTACTGGTGTGAGAAATACCAGGATTCCATTGTTAGGTGCTCCAGCCGCCGCGATATAACTGAAAGATTGTTGAAAGCGGCGTAAAACCCATTCAAACAAACAAACAAACTTTACAACAGAGTTTTCTTCATCTTAAAATCACAGTGACATAAAAATCAGGGATAGACCAAGACACTGTAAATTAAACTTCAAGCATAAATCACCTCCACCATGCACTGTTAGATGTGAACTATTTTTATATGGTTCCCGCAGTTTTCTAAACAGACAGTTACAAATAAGGCTAAATTGGCGTTGACCTCAAATCAGGTATCATTGCAGGAGTCAGAGTTGAAATACAGATCATTATTTTATAAAGGAGTTGCAGTGTATTTTACTAAGAGCAAGGTAGATTATGAATTGAGAGACATACAGGGTTAAATTTAAACAAAATATATAAGAGTTATTACTGTAAACAGTCTTCTTTTTGTTTTCTGAAGTATGACATACTGTGAGTGTCAATTTGACTCACATCAGATAGTTTTAAGACTCCTGGCTACCATTTTGTATGTCTCAGACTAATTGAAAACCTTTGTTAATTTTATTTCTGATTGAATGATGAACCAATATCTTTAAACTCTTGCCATGCTGAATAAATTCCTTTTCAGAATTGTATAAAAATCAAAGGACTGAAAGCACTAATCTGGTAGTACTTGTTGTTCAGTTGTCAATACTGTTTTTGAAAATTAATTTCAACAACAACTCTGGTTTTGAAAGGACAGACAAGAGGTGTAGTCAAAGATCAGACTGCACTTATGTGCAGTCTGATCTTTGTCTATACCTCCTGCTAAAAACGGGATATACTGGGTCCAGCATGACAAGGGTTATGTATAACATTATAAGATTTAAGCTCAATAGTAAAAAGAAATGGTTAAGCAAAAAAATATCTTTTACAGATAGGAAGAATGAGATTTTCGAGTCAACAGTAAAGGGCTATGTGTAACCATGGGAACAATTACAGGAGAGCCCAAACAAGGCCTTATCTACCTCCATCAGAGCACAACGAAAGAGTTTAGCGAGACATTATCAAAAACCCAACATAAAACAGCTGATACATTCCTAAACGAACTGATTGATCTCTTTCTTGTACAAGATGAACAGTCTAAGCCATTGCAAGTCAACTTGGATCTAGCTTTCAGGTTCTTTGCGCTCTTATCAGGGACACAGTTTGCCAATTGTAATGACCTGATGAAGCACCTTCTTGGTCTCCATTCAAAGTAAGTTATTTTTTCTCACACAAATGTATTGTTCACTCTATTTTTCTTATTTGTCCATACCAAAAGAGGAAAAAAAACCTAGCTAAAATTGAAAGAGTCTGCAATGAGCAAATCAGTCAGTTTGAATTGAACATGAGAACGGCTAGCTAAATGAGGCCAAAAACTGTGAGAAAAGGAGAAATTGCTTATTCTTTTCTCACAAAGTTTTCCATGGCTATGTAACTTTGGAGTGTAAATTGATATTCAGTGAATTAGACTATAACCTGAATTGGTATAAAAATATTCTTTACATTGTTTTTCTGCATATTGCTTAACCCGTCTGACACTTTTTTGGCAACCCTTAAAAAATGATGTAAACATGTAAAATGAAGATATTGTTGTAACAAGCAATTTCTTCATCTTTTATCCCCCGCTGTTTCGGCGAAGGGGATGTAGTACTGGTCTCCGTCCGTCCTTCCGTCACTAAACTTGTCCGTAGCATATCTCTGAAAGTATAATTGCTATCAATGTGAAACTTAAAAGGTCGATAGATCTCATTGAGAAGAAGTGCAGTGCACAAGAACCACAACTCTTGCTTGCATAATTTTTGAGTTATTGCCCTTCTTTGTTTTAAACACTTACATTTTGTCAGGAGCAAATCTCTGAAAGTATAATTGCTATCAAATTTGAAACTTCATAGGTGGATAGTGTACAAGAATCACAACTCAGTTTACTATCAAGCTTTTACGGCGGGGGATGGCCATGTCCGACATGGCTCTTGTTGCTGTATTTTTACTCGGAAAATTGAAAAATCTTAAATTCCATAAACTTTGAATTGTCATTTGCATCTTCTTTCAATTTAGACCAGTCTAAAATTTTCTTGTGTGGTAATGAGTTAAATAATAAGAGATGTAAATTAAATACCATTGAGATATTTTCAAGTCACTGACTCTTTATTTCTCTTTTTCACATCGAAAACTATCACCAAACTTTTTGTCTGAAAATATATAGTCATTATATTGAAGATAAAGTGTTTACCACTGCAACATCAAAAAACAGATTAACCCATTCCAAGATGACAATTTTAGACTGGTCTGAATTCAAAGATGTTGCAGACAACACATTTCAGTCAATGAAATTTTAGATTTTTTTTTACTGTTGGAATAGGAATATTGTGAATATGAAGACATTGCATATAACAATTTCATTATCCACAATGTTTTCCAAAGCTTTTGTCATAGGGGCGTCAGAAAGCGTCATTTTGTGGGTATGGGTTATTTTCTGTTGAAAGAGCTGCTGATTTTATGTGTCTTTTTGCCTCTTTTTTTAAGATCACTGGAAAAACATGTCACAAATACTCAAACCATTCCAAATGAAAGAAGCTCAAACAGAAAACGCAAGTCTCAACCTAGAAGAAATATCAAGCCAATTTATGAAGATATTGATGGGAATTTGATTCTTGATCCAGTGGCTGATGATGCGTGGAAGGAGAAGGCAGGGGGAAGTGAGGAGAAACAACACATAGACACTAATTCTTCTGCACCAAGTCCCTTCTTTGATCTCTCCGTGGTAAAAGAGGAACATCCAGATGAAATGGGTGGCGAGACTGTCAACAATAAAGGTAAGGAAACATTTTAAACCATTATTGACATTGTTGATTTGCAGATTTTTTCAAGTCTGAGTAAATCACAGAAAACATGTCTAAGTGTGTCATAGCTCCATGTAAGAAAAATGGTTACAATTTGTCATCCAAACCCTATGTTGTGGGTACTAATTGACGGACCACTGCAGTCAGTCAAAATCTATAAATTCATTTAGACGAGAAGAAAATTTGGAATTCTGACATTTATGTTGAGCTTTCTTGATTATTTGGCATACTCTAGTTACAGCATTTAGGTTACTAACCAAGGATGATTTGCCTTGTATTTTATGACTCGGACTACATAATTTACCAGGTAATACAGAGCTCATGCTAGCATTTGAAATTGAGGAGTCATTGGCTCCTTTATCATAAAATGACCAAAAGCTGTAGTTACAATGTTAAGGTTGCAAACCAACTATTCACATTTCAGGGCTCCCCCTGGGAAATTTTATTCTTGCGCCAATGAAATCGCCAATTGCAAAAATTTGGGCCACTTGGTGCCAATTGGGGACAAAAGTGGATCCAGTATGAATAAGTGAATGAAAGAAAACTACTATATTGAAAACAAATAACCTGTTATCTATAATATATTATATTGAATAAATTGGGAAAGGGTTAACAGGTAAAAAATGAGAGGATTGTCATTTGATAATAAAATTCCAAGAACACCTAGAGCTTTGCTGGACTACAGGTCAAATTTTTGGTAACCCACAGTACTTTGATTACTAATGTCCGCAGTACTTTGATAACTAATGTCCGATATTTCTCATTTCTCGGAAATTCACTTGACTTTGATACTAAAATCATCAATAGATAAGCAAAATGTTGTCTTTGGTTTTTATTCGGCACTCTAATGAATCTCAAAAAGTGATGGAGAAATAAATATCGTCAATTTTTTAGCCCAAGCGATGTGAATTTCCGCCATCTTGGTTTACATGATGGTTCCCGGCGGGCTTCGGAAAATCCCAATAACTCGAGTGATGTTAGAATCAATTAGGTCAGCGATGCGTAACTAATCTGTCTTGATTGACACGTATATGCAATGGATATTGATGGTCGTGTGTCTCCCAAACAAATTAGCGGATGTGTGAATGATAAAGTTGCGCGTTGGAAATTGTTTAAATGGACTCAACATCCCTTTGCCTTATTTTGAAAGTTGTCGCCAGTAAAATTGCCAATTCGCCGATTTTGGGGCCAGAATTTTTATTTTGTCGCATTTGGCCCCATTGGCGATCGGCAGCGGGAGCCCTGCATTCTAGCTCACTCGAGCACAAAGTGCTCATGGTGAGCTTTTTAGATCGTTGAATGTCTTTCTTGGGTCATGCAGCGTCAACAATTGAATTGTTTACACTCTAGAGGCTACAGCTTTGACCCAATCTTCATGAAACTCATTCAGAATAATGGTTAGGTCATGAAGCTGAACCCTATTGATTATGGGAGGGTTCTATTTGAAAACACAAGAAAAGGGGCCTTAATGACAATTTCTCTATTTACACTCTAGAGGCCACAAATATGGCTCTATCTTCATGAAACTTTGCCAGAATAGTTATTAGGTCATAGAGATGAAACCTATAGATTATTAGAAGGATCTTTCCGAAAACACAGGAAAAGGGGCCTTAATGACAATTTCTTTGTTTGATTGATTCAAATTGCATCACAGAAAGACTATGTATAAGTCGGACATGTGCATATATCCTATTTTGGTTATGGTCCATATTTTTGAATGATTTATTGCCCTTTAATTAAACAGTCCTTTTTAGCTCACCTGAGCAAAAAGTGCGAGGTGAGCTATTGAGTTCGGACATTGTCCATCGTCCGTCTGTCTGTCCGTCCGTCCACAATTTCTTTAAAAATCTTCTTCTCCTAAACCAGTAGGTCAATCAAACTGAAACTTTGAAGGGATGTTCCTTGGGTGAAGTTCTTCAAAAGTTGTTAAAAGAATTTAATTCCGTCAATAAGTCTGGTTGCCATGGCATTAGAAAATGGGAATCTTTAGTAATTCTTTAAATAGCTTTAAAAATCTTTACCTCCTAAACCAGTAGGCCAATCAATCTGAAACTTTGCAGGGATGTTCATTGGCTGAAGCTTTTCAAAAGTTGTTAAAAGAATTTAATCACTTAAAAAAGTCTTGTAACCGCGGCATATGATAATGGGAAATTTTAGTAAATCTTTGTTGTTGTTATTTTCATAGACTACAAGGCCAAAGGCCTTTTTATTTTGTATAGAGCTTAATCATATGGTTCTCACGCAAAAAAGTCTTGTAACCGCGGCATATAATAATGGGAAAATTTAGTAAATCTTTGTTGTGTTTTTTTCATAGACTACAAGGCCAAAGGCCTTTATATTTTGTATAGTGCTTAATCATATGGTTCTCTACAAAGTTTTTTAAATATTAAATCTCTGTGGTAAAAAATGGCCCCACCCCTGAGGTCCAAAGTTTGGAAAAATGCTGAAGTAGAGCAATTTCAAAAGACTTCTCCTCTTAAACTATAAAGTCTTGGATATTCATATTTGGTATGTAGCATAACTAGATGGTTTTGTACTATATCACTAAAAGTTGTCTTCCGTGGGTCAAAAACGGCCCTGCACTAGGGGTCCAAAAATTTGGAAAAACTCAAAATTTGAGTAGGTTAAAAAAAATCTTCATTTTAAGGCGGAGGGCTATTATATTTTGCGTGTGGCATAGCCTTGCTGTTATCTATCAATTTTGATTAAATTATATGCCTGTAGGTTAAAATACACTCCTTCCCTGGGTGTCCAAAGTTCGTAAAAATGCTAAATTATACCATGTTCAACAGTCTTCTCCTCAAACTCTACAAAGTCTAAGGCATTCATATTTGGTATATTGCATAACCAGATGGTTCTCTACCATGTTAGCTAAAATCTTAGCCCTGGGATAAAACATGGCACTGCCCCAGAGGTCCAAAATTTTGGAAAACACCCAATTAGAGCAACTTCAAAAGTCTTCTCCTTCTGAAATATTAGGTGAAGGGCGTTCATATTTGGTATGTAGAATGGATTGATAATGTTGTACTCTGTTACAGGAAAATATGCTCTTAGGATAAGAAATGTCTCTGCTCCTGGGATTGAAAATTGCGTAAATCGCATTGAAAGAGTTCTTCTTAAATAGAAATGGAGAATTTGCTTGTTACTCGCTTTCTCACAAATTCTGGGATAGTTTGGTAATCGATTAAACTATGAAGCCAAAGGCATTAATTTTTATTGTGAAGAATTACTGGATTGTTTTGTACAAAGCCCAAAATCTTATATTTGTTTTATTTATTTTGCTCAAGTTGTGTCTTTTTTATACAAAAAAGTACTGTAATTTGCAGATGCCTCAGGTGAGCGATTTAGGGCCATCATGGCCCTCTTGTTTTTGTTACGGCCCTTTGGCAGATAACACTTGTATATAGACTTGGGGGTGTAAGTCTGCTTTGCGACAACTTCTAGTCTCAATTGAATTGGCTTGATTCTTACAGCAATGAATCTCAGTGATGTCAAGAAAGTTGTGCACTTGACTAAAATTAGTTTAGAACCTTAAGTTGTTTTTAACTATCTGCCCTTGACTTGGTAAAATAGCTTAAAATTGTTGTGTCTGTGCGTATGCAACTCTACATTTTTATGCCCCCGCATCAATAAGATCGGGGGCATATTGTTTTACCCGTGTCCGTCTGTCTGTCTGTCTGCAAAACTTAACCTGCCAACTAAACATTTTCCTTTAACTTCAACCCTGATTAAGTTACAATGCTAATATTTGATATGTAGATAAATCTCAACAAGGCGCAACTGGGGAAGGTCATTTCATCAAGGTCAAGGTCAAAATTTTAACCCTTTACCTGTTTCTAAAGAATTCCCGTTTTGGGGGCATAGTGTTTCACAAACACATCTTGTTCAATTTAAATGAACGAAACTTGTAACAATGAAACACTATGATTTCAAATTGTGCATGAGGTAAAAATTATTTTTATATCTCAAGTTATTGTAGAATTATAGGCCCTTGACATATGCGTAGCTTTTCAAATCTCTTTTTCTGAAATTGAACTCCCCCTGGACACCAAATATTGGATTAGTTGAAAGTTTGTTGGAAAATGAAAATATAAATTAAGAGAAAATTGCTTGTAACATGAAATTTTTCTCTTCCTACAGTTCTTTCCAAAGCTATATTCTTAATATTGTGTTGTAATGTGTTGAACAAAACATTCACAATTCTTTAATGCTATCATTTACCCTCCACATTAAATTCTATAGTTTGGACAAGAAATTGGTTCATGTGAGCCAAAAACACAAGCATTGCATTTCAGGTTAAAGCATTCCCACACAATCCTAGTTTTTTACACTTCTTAAGAAAAAGATAGGAATCATCATGGAAAGTGAAGAAAATGCTTGTTATAAGCAATTTCTTCCTTTTCCTCAATGTTTTCTACATTCAACACTTGTCTTGCTGAATATTTATCCTCTTTTCATTATATTTTAAAACATAATCAGATTGATGTTGAGTTAAAATATTTTATCAACACAACATAAATAAGTAGATAGTGTAGGCTAAGATCAGATTGCACATCTGCGCAGGTTGATGATAGCCTATACACCTGCCTAAGCCATTGTCATAGCAGGAATACTCTGAGATAGGCATGACAAAGGTTGACATTTCACCTACAACTAAATTATGGTCAGCAACTTCTTTGAATATCGTGATTTTTTATGCCCCCGCATCAATAGATGGGGGGCATATTGTTTTACCTGTGTCCGTCTGTCTGTCTGTCTGTCTGTTCGTCTGTCTGTCTGCAAAACTTAACCTGCCAACTAAACATTTTCCTATAGCTTCATTCCTAATTAAGTTACAATGCTAATATTTGGTATGTAGATAGGTCTTAACAAGGCGCAACTGGGGAAGGTCATTTCATCAAGGTCAAAATTAACCCTTTTCCCTAAAACATTACTCAAAAACTTAACCTGCCAACTAAACATTTTCCTATAACTTCAACCCTGATTAAGTTACAATGCTAATATTTGGTATGTAGATAGGTCTTAACAAGGCGCAACTGGGGAAGGTCATTTCATCAAGGTCAAGGTCAAAATTAACCCTTTTCCCTAAAACAAAGACAAAAAACAATAAAAATCACCTGTTTCTAAAGAATTCCTGTTTCGGGGGCATGGTGTTTCAAAAACTCATCTTGTTTTTTTCTTCTTTGCTGTACATGGAGATATATTCTTTCATAAGAATATTGTCAGTCTGTGTTCATCATCCAGTAATCAGGCAGCTCTTATAAAAGTGTGTGTGTGTGGATTTTGTTAACCCTTTCCTGTTTTGCAAAATTTTGGACCAGTCCACATTCAAAGGTTTTGCAGACAAAATTAAAGGTGGATTAAATTTGAAAAATAGCCATTCAGTAGGGTAGAAAATTCTTTTGGAAAAAGAAGAAATTGCTTGTTTATGTTAAAAGCAATTTCTTCTTTTTACAATATTTTCTCAAATATAAAATCACAGGGACGTAAATTAAGAGATTGAACAGGAAAAGTCAAGCCTTTAAATAGTTGGCTCATTCCTTTGAACTATACAAAAATCCCTGTGCAGGCAAAATCATGTACAAGAATTTATAATTAAACTTTATATTGGGTGTTACTTTGAATGGAAGCCCTGGACACCCTTTACATTAGCTGTTACATACAATTACTTAGTAATTACTCTGTCATGCTAAACTAATACAAGAGATCCTGAGGTAACTGGTTGTGTTCAGACAACAAAGTTATTGACTTGCCTATAAAAAGAAAGCCCAATTTTGACCAGTGTTGTGTTTTTAATGTAGTGAAATTACAAGTCTAAATATTAGAAGTACATGTAGTTGTAGCAAGTGTTAATAAATAGAGAGTAAATGATTTGATTACTTCAGCATATCATCGTTGTCTTTCTAAAACGTCGTAACTACAGCTTGATTCAAGCTATAGTTATGACGTTATAGAACAATAACGACAATATGCAAAAGAAAAAAATCTAGAAAAAAAACCACTAAAAGCCTTGAACCAAAATGCTTTTTCAATAAAAAGGAAAGAAGAAAATTATTTGTTGGAATGGTTTTGCTCTTTAACCCATTACAAGATGACAAAAAATTTAGAATGGTCCACATTTAAAGAAACTGTAAATGAAATTTCAAAGTGCTTTAAAATTGGAAAATAAGTTCCAAATAGGTTAAACATAGTGAGAAAAGGAGAAATTGTTACTTCGATTTTTTCCTTTTCCCTGAAAGTTTTCAATATCTTGTCTAAAAGTGTCTTAAGGTAATTTGTCAAATGAAGGTAATTGCTTAGGAAATTGAGCCATTATTTTCTGTTTCTTCTTTTCAAACAATGTTCCACATAGCTTTCTTCAATAATTTTTATGAGATCTCTCTCTAAAATCATTACCACAAGACAAAACCTAAGACTGGTCCAAAATCAAAGATGTTGCAGATGACAATTTCAAGCTAGAAGAATATCACAAATCCTTGGGCATTATTGGGCAGAAAACACTGCTTGACACATTTCCAGACGGCAAAATTTTAGACTGGTCCAATTTGAAAGGAGTTGCAGACGACAATTTATAGTTAGTAAAATTTTCGATTTTTTTAACCATCTGGGTAGAAAACATTGTAGAAAATGAAGATATTGCTTGTAACAAGCAATTTCTTCATTTTACACAATGTTTTCTCAATTAATTTTCTTGAGGGGCGTCCAAAAGCGACGCTGTATGGGAATGGGTTAACCCATGCACAAAAAACAAAATTTTAGACTGGTTCAGGTTGCAGACTACAAAACAAAGTTGGTTTGAATTCAAAAATAAGGCCCTAATGTGGTAGATAACATCGTAGGAAAAGAAGAAATTGCTTGTGACAAGCAAGTCTTCTTTTCTCCCAATGTTTCCCATACCTATGTTTCTTAAGTGTGTAAAAATGTGGGATAGCGTGGGAATAGGTTAATGAGAAAAATGTCATGAGCAATTTATTTATTATTCACAATAGTTTTCTTAGTATTCTATTGAAGGGCATAATCAAGCTTGATTGGAATGGGTTAACTGAGGATTGTTTTGGTTTAGAAGATCTAGGCAGGCCTTTGATTTGATAGAACTTTAAAATTAGATATGGGGAATATTAAGAAGGTTTACTTGGCAAGTTCATTATGTAAACAAAATACCTCCTTTGTTCAGGAATTGAAAAGATCTCGAGACTTAAACCCTTTGGGCTAATTTTAGGTCAGTCACATAAAGGTCCTGGAAAATTAGGACTTGAAAATTTGAGGGATAATAATTATAGCTTATAACCTTAAGTACACAAATGAAACAACATTTATATACTATGGGAAAAACTGTGAAAAGAGGAAAATACTGGTATTTTAACAGTATTTCCTTTTCTCACAAAACTTTCTATCCTTTCAAGCAAAAGTGTGCAGATTTGGCTAAATTTACTGTCTTGTCAGTTACTATTTTTAAATTAATCCATTTCCACACAATCCTTTCTTTTTATGCCTCTCAAGAAAATAGTTCTAGAAACAGTGTGGAAAAAGAAGAAATTGCTTGTAATAAGCAGTTTCTGCATTTTCCACATCATTTTCTACCCAGAGAGACAAAGATTTCAATAAATTCAAATAGTTGTCTGCAACTTCTTCGAGTTTGGACTGGTATTAAATTTTACACATTAACGCTTTTTGAAGTCCCTAAGCAAAAAAAGCTTTGGAAAAGATTGTGTGCAATAAGGAAATTCTTTGTTACAAGTATTTTTATCATTGTCCCCAATGTTGTCTGATCCTAAAGACAAAGATTTTTAAAACTTCATTAACCCATTCCAACACAGTGGAATTTTAGACCGGGCCAAATTGAAAGGATGTGCAGACAACAATTTCAAGTTGATGGAATTTTAAATGTTTTTGTCTTTTTGGATAAAAAACATTGTGGATAATGAAGAAATTGCTTGATCCAGGCAATTTCTTCATTATCCACAATGTTTTCCCAAGCTTTTTTGTTGAGGGGCATAAAAGGGAGGGACTGAGTGGGAATGGGTTAACTAAATTGTCGTCTGCAACTTCTTTAAATTGGGACCAGTCTAAAATATTGTCTGGAAATGGGTTAAAGCAATCTAAATTGGTATGGTTTAGTGATGGATTAAATTCTTTAACCCATTACCACACAATTCCTAATTGCTATGGCAAATATTGTTAGAAAAGGGAGTATATGCTTGTAAAAACAATTTCTTCAAAATATTTACTACCCTTTTGGGGGCTCATATTTGTTGGCTGTAACATCTTTCAATTTGGACCAGGCTTAGTATTCTTGGAATACTTAATATCCATCCCTTTCCCCTGACACAAATTGTAATTGGTTTTCAAGCTAGAACAGCCGAGAACACTTTTGTGGTAAAAGAAAAAAGGTGACTTTATTGAATCAATCTATCTCTCATTTTCCTGCAAAGTTCATGTCTAAGATGCTATGTTTTAGAGGTGCTCAATGAGGAGTGTTAACCCTTTACCATTGGTCTAAATTGAAAGAACTTTTAGACAATTCTACATTGGTAGAATTTAAAAATTCTTTATCTTTTGGGGTAGAAAATATCATGGTAAATTTAAGAAGTTGCTTATTACCTGCAATTTCTTCATTTTCTACATTGTTTTCCAAAGCTTTTTCATGAGGGGTGTAAGGAAACTGTTTCAGATTGGGTGAACAGAAAAGCAGTTGAATGTCAGTTTAAAGCTAAGTGTTTATATCAAGGGTTATCTCCCAAAACTTTGTGTTCTAATAAATACTGGAGGTTAGACATCAAACCATGCCTTATATGGTGTGCCTAGCAAACAAAGAAATCTACCTGTTCATGTTACCTGGACCGTTAATTTTACTTGAAACGCGATATTTCGATAAACTCTAGACATTAGCTATTTATAGCACATGGAAACTAAGTTTTAAAGACTTTGAATATTATGTATTGTACTAAGGTCGGCATAAAAAAGATAACTTCTTTTGTCCAATACTTTGCCAAGTGGAGAGTTATCCCCATCTCCTTGAATAATAAAAAGTGGACCGCTCGAAATTCAAAGAGTTTGCAGTTGATACAGGTCTACTGAAATTGAAAGTGTTCATTACTAAACTGGGAAAACAGCATTTCTCTTTTTCCTAGAATGTCATTTTAGAGTAAGGGTTTTTAAACCAAAGAAACATGACAAATAATTTAATATCCTTTTCTTTGATTGATTCTAATGTAAATGGACTTAACAGATACATGAATTGAGACTGACCTTGTATGTAAATAAAAGAGAAAAAAAGAAAAAATATATTACTCATTCCATATTAACGTAAAGTTGTCTATTAGCAGGTGATGTTGGGAGAGAGAAGTTGTTTCATATTGGCCCATTTCAACACAATGACGCTTTTGGACACCCGGAGAAATTAATTGGGAGAACGTTGTGTCAAATGAAGAAATTACTTGTAACAAGCAATTTCTTCATTTTGCATTATGTTTTCTACCCAGAAAATTGAAAAAATCTAAATTTCAGATTTGTCATCTGCTTTAAATTGTCCTGCAACTCTTTCAATTTGGACCAGTCCAAAAATTTGCTGTCTGGTAATTGGTTAACTGATTTTCAGACAGAAAAGTGCAGTGAATGAGATATCAATATTTAGAGAGGGAACCAAGGAGAGAGAGATTTTTTGAAGATAAATAACATTTTACTTTACTTTTTATGAAATAGGATGGGATTGAAAAAAGCATTTCGGGTAAAGAAAAAAAGGATGGTTTCCACTGGTTCCAGTATTTTTTTGCCCACAATGTCATAAAACACAATCCAGCCTTTTTACACCCTCAAGTTAAAAAGCTTGGGAAAACATTGTGGAAATTGAAGAAATTGCTTGTAGCAAGAGATTTCTTCATTATCTTTAATGTTTTCCAACCCAAAAGGCAGAGACTCCTGAAATTCTATCATTGGTAAAATGTCGTATGCAACTTCTTTCAATTAAGACATGTCTATAATTTTGTCGGTCTTGTAAAGTTTTTCTACATCATTAATATCCTCTCGAGGTCCTTGATTTCTATTGTTCAGACAGGCTTTATTCATGGAGGTTACAGCCAAAGATAAAGATCTCAATTCTAGACTTAAATAGGTTTACTGTGAATGGTATTTGTATAGGATCTCCATGCCTCAATAAGTTCACCCAAATTATAGATGTGATTTTCTTGGTTTGGGCTCCACTAAGTCGTAATGCAATCTTTGCTATGGGAATAAAGATCCAGCTAATGAGTGCATTTTCTCTTGATTTGCCTACATGTGGTTTGTTTGACTGTCTAGCGGGTTTTTTTGTTAGACCTTAACTCGTTACCATACAGCTTAATTTTAGAGTGATCAGAACTGAAAGAAATTGCAGATGATAGGTTTTAGTTAATGAAATTTTGGACTTTTTTTACCTTCGAGGCAGGAAAAGTACACGCAGGAGGTATAGACTAAGATCAGCCTGCACATAAGTGCAGTCTGATCTTAGTCTACACCTCCTGCCAGAACCAGAATATTCCAGGTTCAGCATGACAAGGGTAAAGTGTCGCTGTGTTGGAAAGGGTGTTTTGGTTAGATCTTAACCCATTACCATATAGCTAGTTTTTCAATTGGTCCAAAATGAAAGAAGTAGCAGACGACAGCTTTTAGTATATGAAATTTTCGACTTTTTTACCTTGGGGGTAGAAAACATTGTGTACATTGAAGAAATTGTTTGTAACAAGCAATTTCTTCTTTTCCTTTTCCACAATATTTTCCAAAGCTTATTTTCTTGGGGGCTGTCTAAAAGTGTTACAGTGTTCGAATGGGTTAAATGGATACCCCCCCCCCCAGCCAAGTTTTTGTGTTAGGCTAGTAATAAACACACTTTTAAGAGATAAGGTACTTAATCCATTCAAACACATTGACGCTTTTTGGTGCCCCTCAAGAAACAATTGGGTGAACATTGTGTAAAATGAAAAAAAAAAAGACTCTTAAACTTCATAAACCTTAAATTGTTATCTGCGATTTCAATTTTGATCAGTCTCAAATTTTGCTCTCAGGTAATGAGTTATCGGTAATCCATTTCCACCAAATCCGTCATTTTGGATGCCCATAAAAAAGGCTTCAGAGAATGTTGTGGAAAATGAAGAAAATTGCTTGGTACATGGCCTTTGTTTATACTTCCTTCTTAGTTCTATAGAAGAAATATTTCGGGTTCAGCATGACAAGCGTTGATAGTAACATTTTTACAAACGTAGTAATGTATGTTCATTGTAGCTGTCGGGCTCATTTGTAAAAGAATGATCTTATTGGACAGCTGTCAAAACTCATGGTTATGAATTCTGGTCACTGAAATGTCCTTTGGTAAGACAAACAGAGCCCCAGCCTTGTGCTAACACATTGGTGGGCAAACGTTCCATTGATATAACTGAAAAATTGTTCAAATGAGGCTAAACACTATACAAAGAAACAAACATTGCCCTTGTTGACCCTTTTCCCTTTTTCAGATTTATTACAGGTCCAAATTGAAAGAGGTTGCAGACAAAAATGAAAATTGGATGCAATTTGAAATGAAACCATCCTATGTCGTAGAAAATATGGTTGGAAAACAGAGAAAGCTTGTTTCAAGCAGTTTCACCTTTTTCAACAATATTTTCTCAAGTATAAAAACCACAGAAACACAAAATCCTGGATTTGTACTGGAATGAGTTAAAAAGAAAGTGCATAGTCAGTGATTCAGACTCTTACTCAGAGGCTTATCCCTGGCCCTTTACATTGCCCATATCTCCTGAAAACCTGTTCTGAGTTTTAAAACATATAAGACTGGGATAAAAATAGAAGGGTTTAGCACTGATAATTGATACTTTAATCTATTGGCCATAGATAATTGTCTGTGTAGTGGATAAATTGGCCATTATTTGGTGCAAGAAATTATTCTGAATTTTACCCCTTATCACTCATCTGTTTGAAGGAAAGGAGGCTATTACAAAAAACAGTTATGACCCTTTGAACTTCATGGTCAATTATTTCAAATGCTAGCATTAGCACTGAAAAAGTAAAATAAATTTCACTTTATTTCTTTAATGTTTTGAAATGGCTTGAGTTCTGAGGGAAGCAAGAAACAACAAACATCTTTGTTCACCTACAACCTTGAAACTTCATGCAAGTGTTGCTGATGATATAAGGAAGTGCCTAATTGTTTTCAATGTCACAATTGAACTTTGATTGAAAACTGTTTCCATGCTCTAACTCATAAGCCATGTGACCTAGGGCCATGAAACTTTGTACACATGTTGTCCATGATCCAAGGAAGTGCCCTTTCTTTTTTGGGGTCATGTAGGTCAAAAGTCAAGGTCACAATTGAACATTGATTGTAAATGGTTTCCTTGCTCTAACTCATAAACCATTTAACATAGAACCTTGAAACTTCATGCACATGTTGTTCTTGACCTAAGGAGATGCCCTATTGTTTTGGGGTAATGAAGGTCAAATGTCAAGTGCTGGTGAGGGGTGGGGGGTTATATATCCACTTTTTGACACTTCTTATTAAGATTATTTTGTAAAATACATGGGCAGCAACATAATATAAAAAGGCTTATCATTGCTTAGCAACCT
This sequence comes from Fragum fragum, assembly GCA_946902895.1. Lineage (NCBI taxonomy): Eukaryota > Metazoa > Mollusca > Bivalvia > Cardiida > Cardiidae > Fragum > Fragum fragum. The sequence goes on along the minus strand of OX336376.1, from coordinate 38,729,356 downwards.
CAACTTCTTAATTACATCTTGACTAAGTTCACTTCTGGTCTGTATGAATGATTTGTCAAACAATTTTTGGATCAACAGTGGATATCAATCATAAACTGTGCATTTATGTAGATTTTATTTTTTGCAGAGACGGACCCAAGTCAAAGAGGAATGAGTCTGCCCCTGCAGAAAATAACATCTACACCTGCTGAACACCCACTGGACACCCTTTTTTTGCGTAAAAAGGAGAGTCAGTTACGAATATTACAAGCAAGAAAAGAGAATACCGAATCTAAACTAAAGATGAACAAACCAAAGATGATGCCATATCAACCCTCACAGACAGGTGGTGAGCCAGTCTTCAGCACACCTCATCGTTATTCCATCATGAATCAGATATCTACAACTGATAAAAAACCTACAGAACCAAATAAAGAAGATGAGGATGAAAATTATAATTATGTACTTAACAGTATTGATAGCCCAAGTATAGAAAATGGTCCAACCAATAGTCTTCCAGCTAGCCCTATGCATGTACCGGTAAAATATCCGAAATCCAGTCCATACGAGGTCTCCGATGAGGAGAATGAACCTCAGGACTTATCTTATATTAATGAACAGCCACAAAATCTTTCTGTTACCAAAAATGAAACAAATAAAGCCAAAAGTGAACACATTATCAAATATGATAAAAATGGAAATGCTTTACCAGAATTATTGCCACTAACTAGCCCCCAGGGTCAAAGATTCCCAACTCCATCGAACCTGATATTCAATGATCTCCCGTCCATCAATAAGGGTATGATGGGCCCTCTACAACTAACAAACAGCGATAATAAACCACCAAACAATGTAAAAGTCCTTAGTAATGGGCTAATTAGTCCGAATAACATTGTGACCTCACCTCCGGATGGAAGAAAGCTACCTGATCTTCAGCCAGGGAACAAATCTGTTGCAATGACACCTGTTGGTCCTGTACAGTTCCAGGTGATGGTGCCCCCAAATCAACAATTCCCTCCACCATTGATCATGACTAACCAGCTTATGACACAACCTAACAATTTTCCACATGGGATGCAGTTGCTGATGGCTGTTGGTCAACAAGGTCAGTTACCTCCAGCTCAACACAATGCTCAACTTGACCAAAGTGATGAGAACTCTACAAATGATCCTGCTAACTCAGAATATCCGAAAAAAAGGAAAAAGATGGAAGACACAACTTGCTTTCGAGACCCACCTGAAACATCCCTGCCATTCAATGGACCAAATAAGTACCGATTCTACTGTGATGTTTGTGACACAGGATTTACACGCAGATATACATTTAATAGACACAAATGTAAGGGAAAGGTTGAGAAACATTACTGTCAGCTCTGTGACAAGGCTTATCTGTCTAAATACAAGTTAAAAGATCACATACTGGTGAAACATGAAGGCCAGACCGTCAGTTGTCCAGATTGCGGAAAGAAATTTTCATCTCGGTCCTCGATGGAGATGCACAAGAAGCAGCAGCATGAAGGCCAGTTTAGTATCTGGTGTAAAATCTGTGGGAAGGGTTTTAACCACACAGGGCATTACTATGGGCATATGAATAAACACACTAACACAAAACCATTCTGGTGTCAGAAATGTGGAAAACGATTTTATGGCTCTTCCTATCTCCATAATCACAAACAAGTGTGTAGAGGAGTGAATGATGCTACATATAATTGTACCTTGTGTGACCGCAAGTTCAAGTGTGAGCTGTACCTAAAGAAGCACATGAAGATTCATGAATCAAACCCAATTGTAACAGATCCTGATTCTGCTACCACCGTTGACAATGACAGCGGACCTGTTGAACTTATATTTACAAAACCATCGAATGAGTCCAGTATGCAATCTTTTGATGTTGGTCCTTTGGTACAAACTGGTGGCACAGTCTTCCCGAATGGTCCAGAATCCCATGACTCTAACTCAAGTTCTGGGATGTTGATTATTGATGAAGCACACAAGATATCTGAAGATAGTAATGGGAATATTGACTCTGGGACAATGATAGTGGCTGGTTCTAGTTAAACATACAAATGCACTATAACTCCATAGAAGATGTCCTAATCCAATAGCAAATGACCAAACTAGACTGGTCCTAATAGAGATTGTAGTTTTCCTAAGCTTTCTATCCCTAAGATACAGGACTGTTTTGTTGAAAATTCTGTCATGAAATGACAGTTGAGGGTTGAACACCTTTACACAGTATTACATTTTGATAGGAAAGCAAAACCTATATACATATACTCTGTTAGTAACACTGAATCTTATATTCTGCAAATTTCTGAATATAGAATTTTCTGAAGACTGTTTAGTGCCTTTCATAGTTTCAGATAGAAGGAGTGATTTAAAAAAATAGAATTTTATTATCTATGCATCATATCCTATGTTGTGGGTACTCATTGGCATAGTCCTTTTAAGACGATTCAAATGGGTACCCAGAACGTAGATTGGCATCACTCCCTATATCACTCCTTTTATAAGATAAGTTATCAGGTATGGTGTACTATACTGCTGGACTTTTTATGAGCCATTGTCATGCTGATCCCAGAATATTCCTGTTTTAACAATGCAGTGTTTATTCTAGGCAGGGGGATTAGGGGATTGCCCCACTTTTTTCAAAGATCCGCCATATTTTCAACATTTGTTGGGGAATTTTTTCTATAAACAAAGAGCATGAAATACCAACCAGTTCTCAATTGTATAGATTATGCTCTCAAATCCCCACATTTTTGAAATCCTAGAATAGACACTGCAATGACTTTGACATGTGTATAGACTAAGATTAGCCTGCACAGAAGTCTTAGCCAACACTACCTGTTATTGTGAGAGAAATCTTTGAATACAAGATCGGTCCAATAAAGTCAAAGTTTTCAAACATAGTGAAAAGAGAAATAATTTTCAGCAGGACAATGGTTTAATTGTTATTTGAGCATCCTTTTGCCCCTGAAAGAGGCATTACAATCGTAAATGCATCACTGATTTTAGTGTGCAAAATTACAACATAGTTCCTACTGTAAACTTGATCTTTGAGTTTGTATTGAGTGTAAAATGTTGCAAATATTTTTATGCATTATAAATTTCCCATGTATGCTCTAAATTAACAGTAGATCTGTAGAAATGTCGAGGCATTATAATTTAATCAGATAGCATGAACTGACATTGTTTCTTCTTGTTAAAGATTATTGTTACTATCATAAACATTCCAATTTACAATGTAAAACTGAAATATACCATAAATGATCGAATTGTTAACTTCATAAGAATTTTTTTATGTGAATATGATTGAGTTTTGCCAAATGACTTACAAATTATTTAATAAGGTGTGTATATAAAGGCAGTACAGTCAAGTTTTGTTAATCCATTGACAGATGACAAAATTTTAGACTAGTCCAAATTGAAAGGAATTTCATACAATGATTTGAAGTGGATGGAATGTAAAAAGTCTGCCATTTTGGATAGAAAACATGATGTATAATGAAGAATTTGCTTTTAATTTTTGCAGAGGACTTTCACAAGTTGCTTCAGTCTCATTAATAATGCTTTTGGTATCTTCTAAGTTGTTTTCTTGAATAATGTTTAATGGAAATTGAGACATTGTCATATCAAACTAGATTTTATACAAAGTTTAATTTTTTATTATGAAAATGATATGTGTAGGAAAAACCACTTTTTCCAAATGTTGCCTGAAAATCTCAATATTTGAGCACTGTGTAATTATTTTGTGAAATTTGCTAAAAGAGCCATGTCAGTTCTCTAGAACTGTTTGATAGCAAGACTTGACTGTACTTCCAATATAAGGTAGATTTTGATAAGTATTTTAAGTTGTAGATTAGTAGGGCATTATGAGAATCAACCTTGATTTATTTGAATTAACAATAATTCTTTGTACCTGTTCATCATCTGTCATGTTTAGTTTTAACAAGTTTTCTATAAATCACCCAAGCTCAAAACACAACGAAAATATGGTCCTTCATTTGAAATGATATGTTTTCCTTATTTTTTTTTTAATTTTAATAAATCAAACCAGCTGTTTTACCAGTTTCAATTAGATGAATTTCCAGCTTTACATGTATCATTGTTTTGATAAGGAACATAAAATTTCTATCATTGTTAGATTATTTTCTAAGTCTTATTAGGCCTGAGTAACAATGTGCCAGTTATCAATATATATAATATCCTATATCAATAGGTCAGCGTGAAACAGTTGTAACTGCCTATAAATAATTACAAATGCTTAATGCTGACCCATCAATATGAGCCTCCACAAGATATTTCCCTTTCTTTCAAATGTGAAGTAACCCAAAACCACACAATCTGGCATTTTATTGCTTTGAAGATAAATACCTGTGGAAAACATGGAGAAAAGAAGAAATTGCTCGTAGTAAGTAGTTTCTTCTTTTCTCTCAAAGTTTTCTACTCTTTCCTGCACTTACTTATGAAAATATATTTTGCAGTGTTGGCTTTAAACAGTCATAAAATTTGCTGTCAGGTAATTGGTTAACCCATTGCAACACAACAATTTTTGATATCCCCCCCCCCCTAAAAAAAAAAGCATTTGAAAACCTTATGGATAATGAAGAATTTACCAGTATCAAGAAATTTCTTCATGAACCATAATTGTCTTTTCAACCTCTGAAGACAAAAAAAGATTTCATGAAGTAAAATGTTTAACTGGAACTTCTTTCAATTTCAACCAGTCTGAAATGATTGGGAATGGGTTATATTCAGACTGAACAATTTGCAAATTGACACACATTATCTAATAAACCTTGGTTGTCGAAATAGGAAGTAGGTTTGTATAAAACTACAGAGTACAAATTGTATGAATTAGGTTTTGCCGCTTGATCCAAGGCTTACCCTTGAATGTACTCCAAAATTTAACCAATTACTTGACAACAAAATTTTAGACTGGTCCAAATTCAAAGATGTTGCAGATGGCAGTGTTTAGTTAATGAAATGTGAAAAAAAAGAGCATCTTTGGGTAGAAAACATTTCAGATAATGAAGAAATTGCTTGTAACAAGCAATTTACTTCACTTTCCACAATGTTTTCAAAGCTCTTTTCTGTGAGACGTCAAAAACTATGATTGTTGTGGAAATGGTTAAGAGTGCCAAAATTTTGGAGCAGATGCATTTGTCGTTTTGAATAACATTGAAAAACAAGTGAAAAGTATTGTAGATAACTGAGAAAAGGTAATAATTGCTATTTCTACAGTGTGTAGAATCACAGGATTGAATGAAAATGGGTTTATTTGGGGTACATGTGAAAGTTGCACCTAGTTTCATATTGTATTAAGATTTTTTTTTAATGATTTATTACTTGATTTGAATTCAGTAAAACAAAAACTCTCATGAAATAATTTTATAATGTTGGTATTAAGTACCAGTAGTTGCTTTTCTACAATAATCTTACATCTTGAAATTGTTATTATACAAGTATTTATCACTACATATACAATATCATGGTCAAAAAGTCAAATTCATGCTTGATGACTGACATTTGCTTATGTGTCATGATTGTTTACCCTTGTTATGAGAGCCTGAATTGCGCCTGTTTTTGCAGGAGGTATAGGCAAAGATCACAAGACTGTGCATTAGTTCATGCCAACTACTTGTCCCTTTCCCTCAAAATGGATCTTTTTGACACCATACAGAAAACAATTTGACAAAACAGTCGAAAATGAAGAAATTGCTTGCTACAAGCAATTTCTTCATTTTCAACAATGTTTTCTTCCCAGAAAGATGAAAAAATCTAAACACAAATTGCCTTCAGCACTTCGACTGTAATGCAGTTCTGTAGAAGTATTTATTTAGCATGACAAAGGTTAAAATGATAAGTTAACCCATTCCCACACAGTGCAACCTTTCTACACCCCTTTAACATTTGCTTTGGAAAGCGTTGTGGAGAATGAATAAATTGCTTGTAACATGTAATTTCTTCATTAGCTATGTTTTCTGCTTCAAAAGACAAAGAACTTTTAAATTTCATCGACTAAAATATCTGTCTGCAAAGTCTTTGAATTTGGACCAGTCTATTTTTTTAATTTTTTTTTTTTGTAATATGGTAGCCAGACAATAATGTTTAGACTGGTTGAAACTCAAAATAGTTACAGATGACAACTTTGAATTTATGAAATTTTTTAAAATCTTTTTTTTTTTTTTAGGTAGATAACAAAGAAATTGCTTGTCTCAAACAGTTTCTTCATTTTCCACATTGGAAAATAAACACTTTTTCATGAGGGGTGTAAAAAAGTGGGAATGTCAGGAAATGGGTTAATTGAAATAATTCACAGTTTTTTCAAAAGCCAAGTGGCAGTATGTCAGGAATCAAAAGTTTTGGATGATTGTTATTAATATTTTTCAAGTGCCTTTTTATACAAATTGCATCTTTATCAGATATATCACGATATACATGTATATTTCAAAATGTTCCATTGTACAGGGAATTGCATTCTTCATGTTGTTTATTAGCTTTCAGGCAAACAGGTAGAGGGAGTGATTTTCATCTAGGATTTAATCTATTCCCACACAATTCCACGTCTTTTTTTTTTTACACTTTGAGGGGAAAAAATGGGAAAATTGTGGAAAATGAAAAATTGCTTGTAACAAGCAATTTTTTTGTTATCCACAATGTTTTTTACACAAAACGCGAAGATTTTTATAGTTTTATCTACTATGGATTGTGGGCTGAAACTTTCATACTCCTCCATAGCAAGATCAGGGCATATTGTTTTACCTTTGTCCATCTGTCTGTGTATCATTCAGTCTGTCTGTCAGTCTGCAAAACTTAACCAAAAAACTTAACATTTTCAATTACTACCAGCCTGTTCAAGATACAATGCTCATATTAAGCATGATGATACATCTCCATCAAGTCAACAACACTTTTCATAGTTAAAGCCTGTTGTTGGGGCATTGTGTTTCACAAACACATCTTGTTTGAATTTGAACCAGTCTAGAAATTTCGTTATCTGTAAACCCATTACCAGACAAGCAATTTCTTCATTTTCAACAATGTTTTCCAAAGCTTTTTCTCTTGTTGGTGTCTAAAATCGTTGTTGAGTGGGAATGGTTGAAACAGTTCAAGAAATGTACTATTCTTACTTAACTCATTACCAAACAACAAAATTGTATCTTTGTCAATATTGGGAGATACAGACGTAAATGTGAAGTAAATTTTTATTGAAAATTATGCATGCACAAAATGTGAGGTTATGTGGTAATCCATAACCACACAATCCTGCCTCTTTATTCCTGTTTTAGCAGGAGGTATAGACAAAGTAAGCTTGCACATATGTGCAGTCTGATCTTTGTCTACACCTCCTGCTTGTCTCTTTCAAACCAGAATTGGTTATACAATACTGTCAGCCCTTTAAATTTAATGCAAGTCTGTAGAGGGTTTTATTCAGCATGTCAAGGGTTAAGGTAAAAGCTTTGAAAAAAAAATATGGAAAGCAAGGACTTTGCTTGTGAAATGCAATTTTTCATTTCCTACAATGTTTTTTCAACACCATGACAAAGGTTTCAAATTTCATCAACTAAAAATAGTCATCTGCAATATTTTTGAATTTGTACCATTCTAATATTTTGTTTTGTAATGGGTTTCTGTTGTGTATTCACAAGACTTGCTTCCAGATGCAATGTGGGCCTTCGTCATAGTGCAGTTGGTAGCGCATCAGACTCCTAATCTTCAATCAAGGGATGTTATGGGTTCGATCCCTGGCAGCGGCACATGTCCTTTCCGCCATTTGTCTCCCACCAATGGGTGGATAATTGTAAACCTAAGCGGAATAGCAGCTGGAGGCTAGGAAAGGAAGTAGTGGTAGTACTTGTGTGAGAAATACCAGGAATCCATTGATAGATACTCGAGCAGCCACAATATGACTGAAATACTGTAAAAAGTGGTTTTTAACCCCATTCCATCAATCAATCTAGATGCAATGTATAACCAATATCACCCTCTCTCCTGTCCTGAGATACAGCTTGACCAAATTTTTATGACAGTCAGTTAAGTTTGATAATTGTTACGAATATTATTACTGGGTTGTTAAGCTCATTGTGCCTTATTCCATTTCATGTGATATTAAATGAGCATTAACCCATTACCACTTAATTCTACATTTTGATGCACATATGAAAGGTAATTAACAAGCAATTTATTGTCTAAAACTCTTCTTGGAATGAAAACGTCTTACCTCATTTTGTCTCGTTAAGAGTTGACCCATTCCGAAATTATTAACCTTAACTGGTCTGGATTCAAAGAGGTTGCAGACAAACAAAGTTTTTATAAATTGAAAAATAAGGGCCAAATGAGGTAGAAAACATTATGAGAAAAGAAGAAATTGCTTATGACACGCAGTTTCTTCTCTTCTCACACTGTTTCCATAGCTATATTTATTAGAAGCGTAAAAGTGTGGGATTTAGTTGGAATGGATTAAACTAAAACAAGATATATAGATTTAATTTGGTCCATATCAAAAGATATGTTAAATAAGTACATGATTGCATTCCTAAATTCTTGTATGTAACGACAGGAAACAATATGTAGTTCTGGTAACCATGATTAACCCTTTCCTGTACAAATACGGGATGTTACGTAGCTGTGATTCTATACTTGAGAAAACATTGTGGAAAAAGAAGAAATTGCTTGTAACAAGCAATTTCTTCTTTTTCCACAATATTTTCTACCACATAGGATGGTTTCATTTCAAATTATATCAAATTTTCGTTGTTGTTTGCAACCTCTTTCAAATTGGACCAGTGTAAAATTTCCAAAAACAGGAAAGGGTTAGAGCCTTGAAAAATCAAGTTGGGAGGTATAAAGGAGTCAGCTTGTCAATCAGTTGGTTGGTTCTGTAGCTTGTTCTTGTACCCTCATTTTCTCTTAAACTACTGGATGGATTTGATTAAAATTTTCAACAAGCACTCAGTATCAAGCAAAGAAGCCTACGATATATATTGTTTACATTTCATTCATTTGTTTAACCCATTCCCAGTCAAGAAAAATTTAGACTGGTCCAAACTGAAAGGAGTTGCAGACAACAATTTCAAAGTTTGTGAAATTTTAGACTTTTTCAACCTTCTGGGTAGAAATCATCGTGTAAAATGAAGAAATTGCTTGTGACAAGCAATTTCTTCATTTTCCACAATGTTTTCCAAAACTTTTTTTCTTGGAGGCGTCTAAAAGCGTCACTGAGTGGAAATGGGTTAAAAATCTTGTCAGCTCATTTTCTCTTTAATTCCAATTTAAAACGTGCACGAAGTATCAACCAAAAATGTGTATGTCCCATTTACAATCCGTCTACTTTTCGTTGCAGTTTTGATGACAAAAAGTTTTTTTTGACTGGAAGGGGGATATTAATCAACTTCAGTGATATTGCCTAGTTATATTCATGTACAGCAATGTCATTCATAGCTATATTTGCTCTGTATGTTAAGAAAACATGAGAGTTTAGTTAATTGGTTGAGAAATAAGACCTACAAATCAAAATGTATTGTTTAATCACATTCCTAATCCTAGCCCATATGTTTGTTAGTGTTACATTTGCTTTGATGCACTAAATAGCTTTTAGTTGTTTTATAATATAGTTGGAGTATATTTTGTTAATAAGATAATTACAAAAAGAAATTTGTATATAGATATTTTTGTACTCTAAATGTTTTTACATTTGTTAGCTTTCATTCAAAACAAAATGATATTTTTTACGAAGCTTTAGATTGCATAAAAACATTCCATTGTATCTAGTGATTTCATCATTTTAGTATTTTGTATAGTTAAGTAGAAATGTTCGTTATTGAGAATTTGTTTTTGCTTGAATATTAACCCATTACCACAAAATCCCGCCTTTTGGCAACCCTCAAGTAAAAAGCTTTGGAAAACATTGTGGAAATTGAAGAAACTGCTTGTAACATTATGCACAATGTTTTCTACCCCAAAAAACACTCTGACGGCGGCACTCATCCTTTCTGACTATTTGTCTCCCACCAATGGGTCGATAATCGTAGACCTATGTGGGATAGCAGCTGGAGGCTAGGAAGGGATGTGATGGCGGAACTGGTGTGAGAAATACTAGGAATCCATTGTTAGGTGCTCTGGCCGCCGCGATATAACTGAAAGATTGTTGAAAGCAGCATAAAACCCCATTGAAACAAACAAACCCCAAAAACCAAAAATGAATATTTACAGCTATAATGAAATTTCATCAATTAAAAATTGTCATCTGTTACTTACTAGAATTTGGACAAGTCAAAAATTGGGTTAACGCACATAAATCATGTTTTTAAACTAAATGAGGACGAAAGTAAAATATTAATTAACCTATTCCCACTCAGTGACACCTTTCGACGCCCCTAAGGAGAAAAGGTTTGGAAAACATTGTGAAAAATGAAGAAATTGCTTGTAATAAGCAATTTCTTCATTTTCCACAATGTTTTCTACCCAGAAAGATGAAAAAATCCAAAATTTCATTAACTTTAACTTGTAGGCTGCAATTTCTTTCAATTTGGGCCAGTCTAAAATTTTGCCATCTGGTAATGGGTTAACATATTAAATTGGCTATAACTTACTACCACACAATGCTGCAATTTGAAGCCTTGAAAATCTTAAACTTTTTAAAACAGTGTGAGAAAAGGAGGTATTGCATAGAATAAGCAATTTCTTCCTTTCTCATGTTTAAAGCATTTATTTTACAACAAGCTTTAAATTGTAGTATGCATCTTCTTTCATTTTGAACCAGCTTGAAATTTTGTAATCTGGTAATGGTTAAAACAAGAGATATTAGAAGTCCCAGACAGAAAATTTTAAGATCATACTTTGTTAAAACTTACATGATTTATTTGTTCTTCCCTTTTAAATGCTTTTATTCACTTTGTTCCATACCAGTGTGCCTAAACTTTTCAAAGCTATTTTTGAGATATAAAAAAAACCCTAAGAAATTGTGTGTCAAATTGAGTGTGCCGTATTTGTTCAAATTGAAGTGAAGAATGATTTTTATTAACCTTGTTTATATGTTTTTGTGCATTGATTGTATTTAAACTTAAAAGATTTTCTTCTTTTTAATGTAGTAATTAACATGAATCCAAAAAGTAAGTGGGCATTAAAGAGCTTTAAATTCATTAATAAAGATAATCAGTTCAAGTACTGGCTTCCTAACTGTTTCAACCCATTCCCACACACCTGGCTTTTTTACAACCATCAAGAAGAAAAGGTTAGGAAAACAATGTTGAAAATGAAGAAATCAAGCAATTTCTTCATTTCCAACATTTTTTCCTACTCAAAATGACAAGATTAATGTAAAATTTTATTAACTTTTAAATAGTGTTCTGTATCTTCTTTCAAGTTTGAATAGTTTAAAATTTTGTTGTGTGGGAATGGGTTTACAAAGTTTATTTCCATTTTGTTTGTCTTCAACCAGACAACAAATGTTTGGGCTACTAAATTTAAAGCAATACCAAAGGCAAATCCAAATCATGTGAATTACTTTCCTTAAAACTGTAAATAATAAGATAACATGTTAAACAAGTAATGTGTATTTTTTGTCTGACCTGTTTTATATATATATATAAACTATGTTTTGTTTAAAAAGTAGATATATGTATAAATTCCATTTTGTTAAAAAAGAGAAGTCTTCCATTACAATTTTAAAAGGTTAACTGTGACTCCAAGTGGATTTTACCCCTAATTTCTTGCATAATGATATATTTTAGATCGGTCATTTAACCCATTCTCACACAATGATGCTTTTAAACGTCCCTCAATGTGAAAGCTTTTGAAAACATTGTGGGGAATTAAGAAATTGCTTGTTACAAGCAATTTCTTCATTATCTGAAATGTTTTCTACCCTATAAGAAAAGGCTTTTGAAAATTTCATCAACTTTAAAATGTTGTCTGCAAATCCTTTGAATTTGGACTAGTCCGAAATTTTATTCTGTGGAAATAGGTTGAAAGAAAGAAGCATGTTGGAGGATAGTAAATTTAGTCAACTTCAGAGCTATGTAAAGGATGGAGAGATGAAAGATTATCTTAACCGATTTCCACACAATGACGCTTTTTGACCCTTCTCAAGAAAAAAGGCACAGGAAAACATTGTGGAAAGTGAAGAAATTGCTTGTACAAGCAATTTTCCATCTTCCACAATGTTTTGGTCTGAAACTTGAAAAAATGTAAAATTTAAAAAAGCTTGTTGTCTGAAACTGCTATCAACTTGGACCAATCTAAAAATTTTGCAGTTTGGATTTGGGTTAAAATGTTCTTTCTCACCAAAAACCTTATGTTGTGGATACTCATTGAATCATCTTGACAAAACGACTCTAATGAGTTCCTTGACGATAGCATATGAATAACAAATAATTAAATTCTAGAGTTTAATTTGAAAATCACGCCTTCTTTTTAGAGCTCTATAACTTGGTCAGTGTCAACACTTCACCATTTACAGATAGAAGGGGTATTTTGATTTCAAGTTTGAAAATTTAACCCATTCCAACACAGCAAAATTTTAGACTGGTCCAAATTGAAAGAAGCTGCAGACGACAATTTCAAGTTGATGGAATTTTGAATTTTTTCTTCTTTTTGGATAGAAAACATTGTGGATAATGAAGAAATTGCTTGATACAAGCAATTTCTTCATTATCCTCAATGTTTTCTAAAGTTTTTTTCTTGAGGGGCGTAAAAAGGAGGGATTGAGTTGGAATGGGTTAAGATTTGGGCTCTATGTTTGGATACTCTTTATGATTGTCTCATTGACGTAATTCAAGTGAATACACACAGCATACTATTTCAATGAAATATTACAAGTACCTGATAGCTAAACCTTGGCATTGTTGATTTGACTTGGAAAATTTTAACCAATGTTAAGCATCCGCAAGTGATGCTCTTATTTCTTAGACCAGATCATATTTTGAAGCCAAAATTTATCATTGTTATCTATTGGGTTTTACCAAATGAAGCAGTTTCTTTATTCTACACAATGTTTTCCGATTGTTTTTCTTGAGGGGCGTCCAAAAGCGTCACTGTGTAGGGATGGGATAACTGTCAAAGAATCTGTTCACGCATGTAACTTTGTCCAAGATGACTGGATTTCTTTTTAAACTTTAAGAACCCATTTCCACATAATGACCCTTTTTGATGCCCTTTTGGAATAACTATTGACAAAACATTGTATAAGATGAAGAAATTGCTTGCAACAAGCATTTTCTTCCATTTTCAAAATGTTTTCTACCTCAAAAAGACAAAAAAGAGAAAAACTCCAAGATCTATAAATTGTCTTCTGCAACTGCTTTGATATGGACCAGTCTTAAATTTTACATTTTGCCATTGGGCAATAGGTTGACATTCACTCTGGATTGTTTTTTGCAGCTTCTCTGATTTTGGACATTTCTAAAATTTGGTTGTCTGATAATTGATGGATCGCCCCACCCACTGTTCTCCAACATGGCAGTTTAATCCTTTCCTGTTCAGTCCCTAAGTTTTACGACCTTATGATTTTACAATTGAAAAATCATTGTAGAAAAAGAAGAAATTGCTCGCAACAAGCAATTTCTTCTTTTTCCACAATATTTTCCACCGAAAAGAATGCTTATTTTTTAAATTAAATCCACTTTAAATCTTCGTCTTAAAACCCTTTGAATTTGGACAGGTCTAAAATTTTGAAAAAAAAACCTGGAAAGGGTTAAGTAAGATATTAACCCATTCCCACTCAATCCCTCCTTTTTAAAACAGCTTTGGAAAACATTGTGGAAAATGAAGAAATTGCTTGAATCAAGCAATTTCTTCATTATCCACAATTTTTTCTATCCAAAAAGAAGAAAAAAATTAAAATTCCATCAACTTGAAATTGTCGTCTGCAGCTCCTTTCAATTATGACCGGTCTTAAATTCCACTGTGTTGGAATGGGTTTAACAATAAAAGTAAGGGGCATAAAATAAAAAGCAAATTATTGGTTGAGACGAAAAACATAGTTACTACAGCTTGAATGAGCTGTAGTTGTGATCATTAAGTTGGGAAAGCATAGAAAATTGCTTGACATAAATGTCTGAGTTCAAAGTTCACTTCCAATATAAGTGAAAGATTTGATTGGTCAATCAATTTTACAATGGCAGTGGCAGTCCATCAATTTATCCTTAACCCTTTCCTGTTTTGTAAATTTTTAGACCTGTCCAAATTCAAATGTTCTGCAGAGTATAAAAACACAAGGACGTAAAAACCAGGGTTTGAAAAGGAAAATGTAAAACTTGTATTGTTGTAAAATCAGTTTTGATACTAACTTTATATTGTTATCTATGCATTTTTATTCACTGTGATTTTTACCCTTGTCATGCTGAACCCGGAATATTCTGGTTTTGGCAGGAGGTGTAGACCAAGATCAGCCTGCACATAAGTGCAGTCTGATCTTGGTCTACATGTCCTGCCTGTTCTTTTCCAGCCAGATTTGTTTATGAAATTGATTTCTAAAAGAAAAATGGATATTTGAACAAGTTCAATCAGTCCTTTCAGCCCTTTGATTTTATATCAATTCAGGAAGGTAATTTATACAGCATGACAAGGGTTAATAAAAATAATGATGTCTTCCACTCAGGTCACTAGCAAAATGCACATTTTGAAGGGGCCTGTAGTATTACTGAAATTATGCTACATGTTACACATAACACATTTTAATTTTTATTTTATCTCGGATCTTCACATATTTTTATGTCCCCGCAGATCGAGGGCATATTGTTTTACCGTTGACCGTGTCTGTCTGTCTGTCATTCAGTCTCCATCTGGGTCTGTCTGTTAAACTTAACCAAAAAACTCAACATCGCCAATTACTGCCAGCCTTTTCAAGATACAATGTTCGTATTTGGCATGTTGATACATCTCCATAATACGCATCTCCTCTTGTCAAGGTCATGTGATAAGGTCAAGGTCACACACCAAGGTCAAATGTTTAGTCCTGTTGCGTTGGCATTGTGTTTCACAAACACTTCTTGTCTTAAGGTTGTACTCATTCACTCATTTGAGGCAAAATTCTTAGACTAGTCTAGATTCAATGTAATAATTTCTTCTGACTCATTACCACATTATTGTGCTTTCTGATGCCCTAACAAATGCAGCCATGGAAACCTTTCTCAAACTATTTTTTAATCTATTTGGTGCTTACTTTTCTAATTTCAGCGTAATATGAAATGTCTGCAAACTTTTTGAATATGGATCAGTCTGAATATTTTTTGTCTGGTAAGACATTGAGGGATTGGTGAAATTGTTGGAGGGGAGAAGATGATATCGTAAGATGTGGAGAAATGCAAGTGGCCTGCTTTTTCTTTTTTTCCTGGAATGATTTTCAAAAAGGCCTTCATTCTCCCAATCATGAATGTACTATGGAATAGTTTGGTAAGGGTTATAAGGAATGCCTTATTGCGACACATTTCCAAGCTCCAGTAAAATGGCATACTATGTAAGCACATGATTAACCCATTACCAGATGGCAAAATTTTAGACTGGCCCAAATTGAAAGAAGTTGCAGACGACAATTTAACCCATTCCCACACAATAAAATTTTAGACCAGTCCAAATTCAAAGAATATGCAGACGAAAATTTAAAGTTGATGAAAACTTTAAAATCTTTGTCTATTAGATTAGAAAACATTGTGGATAATAAGAAATTGCTTGCTTGCTAACACAATGTTTTCCAAAGCTTTCATATTGAAAGGCGTTTAAAAGCGTCATTGTGTTGGAATGGGTTAAAGTTATGGAATTTTGAATTGTTTCATCTTTTTGATAGAAAACATTGTGGATAATGAAAGAATTACTAGTGACAAGCAATTTCTTCATTTTACACAATGTTTTCTAAAGCTTTTTTCCTGGGGGGGGGGGGGCTTCTAAAAGCGTCACTGAGTGGGAATGCGTTAACCCATTACAACTCAATCCCTCCTTTTTACGCCCCTGAAGAAAAAAGCTTATGAAAACATTGTGGAAAATGAAGAAATTGCTTGTATCAAGCAATTTCTTCATTATCCACAATGTTTTCTATCCAAAAAGACGAAAAATTTTTAAATGCCATCAACTTGAAATTGTCATCTACAGCTCCTTTCAATTTGGACCAGTCTTAAATTCCACTGTGTTGGAATGGGTTAAGTGAATGTTCTATAGTGATAAAGAACTCATAAAGAAATTAAACATCAATAATGATTTTGACAAAATACCCGAGAGTAAGTAATGCAATAGTGTATGATGATAATCTGTGAAATGAAAAGTGTGTTGTAAAATGGGATTTCAAGGGTCAAAACAGCTGAATTGTCAAAAAACAAAAAAAACAAGTACCTTTTCCTGACAATTCAATTTTCCTGACAGGAAATGGTACTTATCTTCTGAAAAAATGCAAAAAACAAACTGTAATATGACAAATCTGGCTAGTTTATCCTTTTCCACACTGTCCTTTATCGTGAGGCTCTAAAGAAAAATAATAGAAGAATATTGTTGCAAAAGGTGAAATTGCTGATACAGGCAATACAAGTGTTATACATGTATCAAAATTGTAAATAGATTTATAAGATTTGTTTTTGAGCCACTTTTAAAATGTTGCTATGCAGTGTTGATACAAATATATATTTTTGTTTGCTTTAGAAACGTTATATAGTACATGTGTTTGAAACACTATTCAATCAAAGGCATTCCATTTATACTTGCTTTCTGATAAAGAATCCCTTTCCATAGCCCATTCCCACCCACTGCAATTTTTTTACGCCCCTCAAGAAAAAAGCCTTGAAAAACAAGTAATTCTTTAATTAACCACATCGTTTTCTTCCGCAAAAGACAAAGATTTTTAAAATTTCATCATCTTGAAATTCGTGTCTGCAATTTCTTACAATTTGGACCAGTCTAAATTCTTCTCGTGGTAGTGGGTTAGCAATCCTGAATTCTGATAATAGAAACAAAATATGTAGCTTTTGTCAGGGTTCTTGAAAACATATATGGGTGGCTTAGTGCAAAAATATCACAAATGTCTACAAAGTATAAACATTTGTGATAGACATTTATGATGTTTTACATTAAGCTATTGATATATTGTTGAGAGAAAGGAAACTGTTTGTGATTATAATTATTAATCATGAACTCTTAAAATGCATGCCTTTTTACTGGTGATGTTTAACCCATTACCAGATGGCAAAATTTAGACTGGTACAAATTGAAGGAGTCAAAACAACAGTAATGGAACTTTATAAAATTAAAGATTTTTTCAACTCGAAATTGCTTACTATCAACCAATTACCAGACTGTTTCAACTCCATACAAGTTGCATAAGACGCTTTTGAGTTGAATTTTAAGAATCTTTGTCTTTTGTGGGTGAAATAATTATAGATAATGAAGAAGTTGCTAAAAATAAGCAATTTCTTTCCACAATGTTTCCCAAAACTATTTGAGGGACTAAAAATGCAGGATTGTTAAATGAGCCTTGTAGTACACATTCTTTGGATAGCAGAGGGCTCCAGATAGACTTTTAATTTCAAAGTTTTTAATTTCATTATTCATCCTTCAAACTGTATGTTGTGGGTACTTGTTGGAATAGTCCAATTCGAATGAGTACCCACAATTTAAGGCTTGAAAGTGATGTAACATATACAGATCGACATCTTTTTTCTTGACCTTAGATAATAACTATATCATAGATTAGATTATTAGTTTAGCCATTTTATAATCACATCATTCCATAAAGTGTCCTAGATGCTTAACAAAGTTTTGTCTAAAATAAAGATATTCTAACAGAATATGCAGTGGTTTGTCTTTTAAGCTCCACTGGCTGAAAGCCAGCTAACTTTTTTCATTGTGTTGTGTCCATCGTATGTCTGTCTGTCCCTGTGTCCGTGCATTATTCTGTCTGTAAACTTTTACTTAAAAAAATCTTCTCCTTAGAAATTACTGCACGGATTTCAGCCCTTTTGCAGATACTTCAAAGAAAAATGACTTCTATGGGTGGGAGTAATTTCCGTATATGTTGTATGGTGAAAACTTTGAAAATCATCTTTGCAACTTTTAAACCCTTTGATGCATTTCAACAAAATTTCACAGGAATGACCTTTGGGTGATCCTTTATCAGATTCCTTCAAAGAAATTTGATCTGTTAACAAAAAATGGTTCCTATCGCGGGGGCTAATTCCCATGTATGGTATGTTGTGAAAACATTGAAAGTCTTCTTCTCAGAAGCCAGTCAATTGATTTTAATGAAATTCTACAGAAGTAATCCTTGGGTGACTCTTAATCATATTTGTTGAAAAAAAATTTTGATCTCATAATAATCATGGCTTTCATGGGCTGGGCTAAATCAGGTGAATCAGGTGTTCAAACACCTATGGTGGCAGTTTTGTGACTTCAATCTTGTAACTACAGCATATTCTATCTGTAGTTAAGATGTTTAGATTGTCAACAAACAATATTTTTTTTCAGCTTACCTGAGCACACAGTGCTCATAGTGAGCTATTGTGATTCGTAAATTTCCGGCCCTCTTCTTTTCACATTTACAAAATAATCTCCTAAATTTAAGATAGGAATTCAAACTAAACTTCACAAGATTATTTACATAGGAATAAAGAAAGATTTTTTCAAAGCTTCTAGTCCCAAACTTTAAGGCCGGGAGTTTTGATATTCGGTATGTATCTTAACCTAATAACCTTCGACCAAAGTAGTTCAAAGAATTACTCTACTCTGCAAATTAATACTATGTCATTGGATACCAGATTTTTCCAAGAAAAATAGAAGGAAAATTTAAAAGAAAATGTTAGGCCTAGGGCTTTGATATTTTATGGGTATCTACTTCTCTCTACAAAATACTGCCAGAACTACTCTACTGTTAAGATTAGCCCTATGTTGTTGGAACCCTGATTTTACATGGGAATAAAGAAGGTCATCTTAAAAATCCTTTTTCAGAACCAGTACGCTTAGAGCATTGAAATTTTGTATTGCAATAGGCAAAGTTGTCCTTTACCAAATAACTACAAATTACATCTATTAGATTTAAAAAAAATCCTATAATGTGGTATCTTAGATTTATTATAATAATAGCTATCAAAGTATTTAAAAGTCGCTTAAACTGACAGGTTTCAGAATTTGCACGTGGCATTGCTTTCTCCTCTACCAAAATACTGTAAAATTTTGCACTTGGATCCAAAGAAACTCTATTGTCAGACAAAGAAAAAAAATTAGGTCCTCCCGTTGTCCATCTGTCTGTCCATAAACTTTTCCTTTGAAAATCTTCTCCTCAGAAAGAACTGTACAGATTTCAACCAAATTTCACAGAATTGATACTTGGGTGACCCTCTATCAGATTCCTTTAAAGAAATTTGATCGGATGAAAAACATGGCTTTAATGGGCGGGGCTAGTTTCCATATATGGTAAAAGCTTTGAAAATCTTCTTCTCATAAACCAGTGGATGGATTTTAATCAAATTTCACAGAAATGATCTTTAGGTGACCCTCTATCAGACTCCTTCAAAGAATTTTGATTGGATGAAAAACATGGCTCTAATGGTCAGGACAAATTTCCATATATGGTATATTCTGAAAACTTTGTAAATTCCTCAGAAACCTGTAGATGGATTTTAACCAAATTTCACAGGAATGATTCTCAGATGACTGTTAGTCAGATTCCTTCACATAATTTTGATTGGTTGAAAAACGTGCCTATTACGGTGGTGGGTTATGTCCATATATCTTATACAGGGAAAATTTTACATAATGAATTTTACATAACTTGACCTCATTAAAAACAATGAAAAATTTGAATGGTTCTCTAGACCTATTTCAATGACTTAGATTTATTTTCCTTATATTCAGTTTATGTTGAATTCATGCAAAAATTTGCTTTATCAGTACATTCATGCCTGTGGAGCGATACAGGCGCTCAAGTGCCTCTAGTTTATACCTCCTACAACGAAGTTATGGGGGTATACTGGAATCAGGTTGTCCGTCCGTCCGTGGACATAATTTTGTGTCATCTCCTCCCACATTTCCAGACCAATTTTGCTGAAACTTTACAGAAATCTTCCTTGCAATGGAAACTTGTGCACCTGCAATAATCATAGTGATTAATCAACTTTTTCAGGAGTTATGCCCCTTTGAATTATTATCCTAAATAGAATATATAAAATGTTGTTCTCTCTGCAGCTAAAACTACTGGACAGATATTGATCAGACTTAGCAGGAATGTTCCTTTGGTCAAGCTCTTCAAAAGCTGTTCAAAGAATTTAATTCCATTCAGAACTCTGGTTGCCATGACAACTAAAAGGGCGAATTTCAGAAAATCTTTTAAAATCTTTTCTGAAACAATAAGGCCTATAGCTTTGATATTTGATATGTAGCATTATCTAGTGGACCTCTATTAAGATTGTTCAAATTATGGCCCCAGGGTCAATGTTGGCCCATCCCCAGGGTCCCAAGTTTTACATAGGTGTATATAGTGAAAACTTTAATAATTTTTGTTTATGAAAAAGAAAGGCCAAGAGCTTTGATATTTGGTATGTAGCATCATCATATGGACCACTACAAAGAATGTTCAAATTAGGCCTCCTTGGTCAAAATTGGCCCGTCCCCAGGGTCACGAGTTTGAACATAGGCTCATATAGTGAAAACTTTTAAACATCTTCTTCTCCAAAACAGAATTGCCCACAGCTTTAATATTTGGTATGTAGCATCATCCTATGGACCTTTACCAAAATTGTTCAAAATTGGCCTATCTGCGGGAGTCACAAGTTTTACATAGGCTTATATAGTGACAATTCAAAAAATCTCCAAAACCGTAAGGCTTACAGCTTTCATATTTGATGTAGCATCATCTGGTGGATCTCTATCAAGATTGTTCAAATTATGGCCCCAGTGTCAAAATATTCCTGTCCCTTGGGATCACAAGTAATTGAAGTTTTACATTGGTGTAAATAAGTGGAAACTTAAAAATCTATTCCAAAACAGAAAGGCCTACAGCTTTGATATTTTGTATGTGGCATCATCCATTAATTATCTATTTCAGAAGTTTTTTCACTTTGAATTATTATCCCTCCCTGTTGCGGCAAAGGGGAAATAGTAATGGTCTCCGTCCGTCATTCCGTCATTCCCTCACTAAACTTGTCCTGAGCAATATCTCTGAAAGTATAATTGCTATCAACTTGAAACTTCATAGGTCAATAGATCTCGTTGAGGAGAAGTGCAGTGCTTGCATAATTTTGGAGTTATTGTCCTTTGTTGTTTTAAAGACTTAGATTTTGTCCTGAGCATATCTCTGAAAGTATAATAGCTATTATCGAACTCATTGAGAAGAAATGCAGTGCACAAGAAGCCTAAATCTTACTGGCTTTAGTTTACTATCAAGCTTTTATGGCGGGGGATGGCCATGTCTGACATTATCCTATATACGGGTAGAATATATAGAGAATAAAAATTGTGTCCGCTTCTTCTTCTACAGTTCTTACCCAATTTTGCTGAAACTTTAATGGAGTCTGCAGCTGCAGTTTCCATTATGATTAACTATATCAAGAGTTATGCCCCTTTGATTTATTTTCTTATAAACAATATATAGAGAATAAATCATAACTCCTTAACAGGTTGACAGATTAAAAAATAAAAGTGGTTCACATGCTTATTCCAGAACATAAACCCTGTGTTTGACGTTGCATGAAATCCACAATTTCCATCTTCAATGTAGAACAAAATCCCTATTTTTAGCTCCACTGGATAAAAGCCAACAAGCTATTGTCATGGCATTGTGTCCGTCGTGCGTGTGCCCGTCTGTCTGTAAACTTTTACTTCAAAAATCTTCTCCTCAGAATGTACTAAACAGAATTCATCCATATCTCACAGAAATGATCCTTGGGTGACACTGTATCAGATTCCTTCAAATAATTTTGATCAGATGAATAACATGGCTTTAATGGGCGAGGCTAATTTCCATATTATGGTGAATGCTTTAAAAATTCTTCTAATAAACCAATTGATGGATTTCAACCAAATTTTACAGGAATGATCCTTGGGTGACCCTTTATCAGATTCCTTCAAAGAATTTTGATTGGATGAAAAACATGGCTTTAATGGGTGTGGCTAATTTCCATACATTGTTAAAGCTTTTAAAATCTTCTCCCCAGAATCCAATTGATGGATTTCAACTAGATTTTACAGGAATGATCCTAAGGTGACCCTTTATCAGATTCCTTTAAAGAATTCTGATCTGATGAAAAACATTGCTTTGATGGGCGTGGCTAATTTCCATATATTGTTAAAGCTTTAAAACCTTCTTCCCAGAATCCAATTGATGGATTTCAACTAGATTTTACAGGAATGATCCTAAGGTGACCCTTTATTGGATTCCTTCAAAAGATTTTGATCGGATGAAAAACATGGCATTAATGGGTTGGGCTAATTTCCATATATGGTGAAAATCTTCTTCTAAGAAACTAATGGATGGATTTCAACCAAACTTTACATTATATGGTGAAAACTTTGAAAATCTTCTTCCCAGATACCAATGGATTGATTTCAACCAATTTTTTCTGGAATGATCCTTTGGTGACCTTTTATCAACTTCTTCCAAAGAATTTTGATAGGACACAAAACATGGCTTTAATTGGCAGGGCATTATTTCCATATATGGTGAAAGCTTTGAAAATCTTCTTCTAAGAAACCATTTGTTGGATTTCAACAAAATTTCACCAGAATGATCCTTTGGTGACCCCTTTTAAGATTGCTAAAAAGGAATTGATTGGCTGATTACATTGCTTTTAAGGATTTGGCTTATTTCCATATTTACTTTTGGTAATCAGTGAAAAGCTACAATCTGCAGGATGGTTTTCAACCAAATTCCTCAGGAATGATAAAGTAAATTCAGGCCAATGGAGTGAATCAGACACTCAATCGCCTCTAGTTTTACAAAGTCATTGCCACTCATTGACTTAAAATTTGTAAAAAAAACCCAACAATTGTCCACTTGATAAATCATGAATGGCCAACATTTCAGTTCACAGAATGATTGTACCACCATAAGGATGTTCCTTTCGAGATTGGATATGATCCGTCAAGAAAATTTAATTAAAAAATACATTAAAAATCCTCCTTAACACTCTAGAGTCCAGTTTTCATCGGATACTCTTGAAACTTTCTCAGAATGTTTGTACCATCATAAGGATCGTTCCTTTAGAAATTGGGTTAGATCTGTCAAGAATAACAGGAAAAGGGTACCATCTTGTACCATCTTGAACCATCATAAGGATCATTCCTTTCAAAATTCGGTCAAATTTGTCAAGAATCACGGGAAAAGGGGCACTATGAAAATTCAATAAAAGTCCTTGTTAACACTCTAGAGTCCACAGTTTTTATCAGATTCTTTTCAAACTTTCACAGAATAATTGTACCATCATAAGGATCGTTCCTTTAGAAATTAGATCTAATCCATCCAGAAACGTAGGTAAATTTTTATCAAAATTTAATAAGAAATCAATTGAAAATCCTCTTTAACACTCTAGAGATCACAGTTTTATTTCGACTCTTTTCAAACTTTCTCAGAATGATTGTTCTATCATAAGGATTGTTCCTTTCAAAATTGGGTCAGATCCACCAAGAATCACAGGAAAAGGGGCACTATGAAAATTCAATAAAATGATCCTGGTTAACACTTTATAGTGCACAGTTTTCATTTGATTCTCTTCAAACTTTCACAGAATGATTGTACCATCATAACTATTGTTCCTTTCGAAATTTAGTTGATCCATTAAGAAACACTAAAATAGGGGCCCTATCAAAATTTAATTGAAAAATCTATTAAGAAATCCTCGTTTACACCTTAGACTGTTTTCATCAGATTCTCTTCAAACATGGGAAAAGGGGTCTAATTGAAATTTAATTGAAAGATCTTCGTTAACACTCTAGAGTCCACAGTATTCATCGGATGCTCTTCAAACATTCAAAGAATGATTATTACATCAAATGGATTGTTCCTTTCGGAAGTGGGTTTGATCCATCAAGTATCATGGGAAAAGGAGCCTTATGAAATTTCATTTTAAAATCCTTGTACCACAATAAAGTCCACATTTTTCATTGGATTCTGTTCAAACTTTCACAGAATGATTATATCATTGTTAGGATTGATTCTTTTCAAATTCAGCCTGATCTGTCTAGTATCTTTGGAAAAGGGGCCTTTTGAGAATTTCATCTATAATCCTTGTAACCAAGTCCAGAGCTTTCATTGGATTTTCTTCAAACCTTCACAGAATCATTGTACAATACTTAAAATTGTTGATGCTGACATTAGACCTGATCCTTCAAGTATCACATGAAAAGGACCCTTATGAAAAATTTTGTTTTAAAATCTTTACACCAAGATAAAGTTCGCAGTTTTCATTGGATTCTGTTCAAACTTTCACAAAATCTTTGTACCATCATTAGGATTGTTTGTAGTATCACCAAATCCTCATTAACACAAGAATGTCCTCAGTCTTTATCAGAATCTCTTCAAACTTTAATCGAATAATTGTACCAACATTTGGATGGTTCCTTTGTAAATTTGGTCTGATTGGTTAAGTGACATAAGAAAAGGAGCCTTATGAAAATTTTATTACAAAAACATCATTATCACAAGAATATCCTCAGTCTTTATCATTTTCTTTATACTATCTATCATAAGGATTGTTCCTTTGTACATTTGGTCTTATTTGTTAAGTATAACAAGAAAAGGGGCCTTATAAAAATTTTGTTACAAAAAATTCTTGACATAATTCAGTCCACTGTTTTCATTGATTCTCTTTAACTTTACTGAATGATTATACCTTCATTAGAATTGTTCCTTTTGAAATTTTGTTTTTTCTGTAAAGTATCATTGGAAAAGGGGACCTATGAAGATTTCACTACAAACTCATTAACACAATTAATTCCACAGATTACACGCATTGCAATCATTGCAATTGTTGATTTTGACAGTGGATCTGATTATGGCAAGTGTCACATGAAAAGGAGCTTTATGAAACAGTTTATTAAATATTCTGGTTAACACAATGATGTCCCTTGATTTCACCAGATTAACTTCAAAATTTCAAAGAATGATTGTACAATCACTTAAATGCCAGGTTCTTTTCAGAACTGGGTACAATCCATCAAGAATCGTGTAAAAGAGGCCATATGGTTTTTTTTTTTAAATATTCTAGTTAACATAATGAAGTCCCCATATTTCATCAGATTCACTTTAAACTTTCACAAAACCAAAAGTAAAGTATCACAGGAAAAGGGACCTTATGAGAACTTGATTTTAAAATCTTTCTTACAGATTATCATTCAAAACATTCTTGTGTATACGTTGAAGTTCACAATCATTATCAGATGGTCTTTAAAATTCCACAGGACTATTGTATGGTTGTAAGAAAAGTTCCTTTTGGAAATGAAATAGATCCATTAGAAAAAACAGGAAAAGGGGTCTTATGGATTTTCACCCAAAACAACCCTGTTTACGTGATAAAGTCCATAATTATTATTGGATTCTGTTAAAGATTTCACAGGATGATTTTAGGGTCAGAAGGAAACTTCCTTTTGGAAATGGAGTGAACCCATCATGAAACACAGGAAAAGGGGCCTTAAGGATTGTTGCTCAAAATGATAAAGGGGATAAAGTTTAATTTGTTACTTTCATTTTATGCATTCTTCTTTAAGCAATTAAATTCATTAAATATCGGATTACTTTATCGAAAATCTTTAAAACTCAGTAGAGCGTCTCAGGTCCTCATGGGCCTCTGGTTTTAAATTTGAACCAGTTTAACATTTTGTTGAGTGGTAATGGGATGGGATTAAAAAGTTTCCTAAAAGTTTAGAATATTTTTTGCTTTGTAAGAATAAGGTCTTGATTCATGTTTTTTATCTTCTATTTATAGATGCAGGAGATGGTTCAAGTCAAGTCAGTAATGATGTAAGAATTTCGGAACAAAATTTATCTGCAGACCACCATCATTGTACAAGATCAAAGAAACAACAGTTGAACAAATACAAAACAACATCCACAGTTAAGATACCAGAAACAAAGAATAGAGAAAATGTCTTGTGTGTCTCTAGTAGCGATGAAAAAACTGATGATTCAGAAGGTGAAATTTCAAAAGGTTCCGAGGATAATTCCTCATCTTTCAGCAAAGTTTGTAAGTCTGATCTTAAAGTGAAAATTGTGAATGTAAAGAGTCTAAAGCCAGTAAGTTATTCTCTTGATGCCAGTAAAGGAAATTCTAAACCAATTAACAAATATTCATGTGACAAATGCGAGACAAAATTTGTTACAAAGATGTCTTACAATCTCCACAACTATGAAGCTCACAATATTGAAATTGACGGTATTATGTGTAAGAAATGTGGTAGACATTTTCAGTTTGAGCATGAATTAGAGATACACCAAATATTTACATGTTGTAAATTACAGCGTTTACACGAGTGTGCAAAATGTAAATTGAAATTTTCGTCGAAAGGTCAGAAAGTAAAACATGCATGTACAAAAAATCCTTTAAAACCATTCTATTGCATATATGAGAACTGCAAATTCAACACTAAACTCATCACAACGCTTTGTGAGCACATTTGTCGCCATCTTGGCATTAAACAGTATTTATGTGGTATTTGTGGAAACTCCTTTGCAACGAAAAAGGACATGGATCGTCATACAGACACACATAAACCCACGGCAGACTGCACTTGTCAGCACTGTGGGAAAACTTATAAAAGTGCACATTCACTCCGTGCCCACATACGGAAACACAAAAACAAGAATCGTTATAAATGTGAACATTGCCCTTACACAGCACATTTACACTCTAGCTTTACACAACACATGATTAAGCATTCACTTCCAAAACATAAGTGTAAAACCTGTGGAAAAAATCTACGTAGTGCTCGTAGTTTGGAAAACCATATCAAAAGTTGGCATACCCTGGATAGAATCTTCACCTGTAAATATTGTGACTTCACCAGCAAAATAGGATCAAGTTATTCCCGTCATATGAGGAAACATAAACATTTGAAAGAAACATCTCTCCTAGATGAAGAGCAGACTAACCAACATTTAGGCGACCAAATGCAAACTCCAGGATTAACAAGCCCAACAACTTATTTTTCAATCAGTAACAAACAGAGTTCATCCACTCCAGTTCGCACATACAAAACTCCTGGACATTTCATGACGATGTCAACCAACAGCCCAGCTCAGTCGATGTTAGTGGGGGATCCGTCGTTACATTTTGAAGAAGTAAATATTTCAGGGCATAATGCAGATGCTTTGTTGGCCAATATTGTGTCGTCTGCTGACAGTCATGATATAAGTGTGATAGCATCAGATGCCACTGAGACTAGCCTTAATTTATATGGTACTGAATCTGTAAGCCATGGTCCAGCTGCAATACCATTACCGAATCTTATACTTTCTGAGTCCATGAGCGCTGAGGAGAGTTGAATAATTTTATTGGGCTCATTGCCTCTTACAACAATATTTAGTTATATTATGGCAGCTTTTGCACCAGACAATGGTCTCTTTTCGTTGTTCATACAAGTACAATCACAATTAACCCATTCCCACACAGTGACACTTTTTGACGCCCCTCAAGAAAAACAATTAAGAAAACCAAGTGGGGAATAATGTAAAAAAAAACTTTGTTGGGAATGAAGAAACCACTTCCACTGCTGAATGGTTAGGGTGTCTGCTAAACAAGAGGTCAGAGGTTCAAATTCTGATGGAAGTGAGCTCATTGGGTGATAACTGACTCTGCCAATTGGTGATCAGCTAGCTAGTTAACTCATTCTCACACAAGCCCTCTTTTTTAGGTGTCTAGAGAAAAAGCTTTGGAAAACATCGTGGAAAATTAAGAATTGCTTGTATCAAGCAATTTCTTCACAATGTTTTCTATCCAAAAAGTTGAAACAAGAGCACCGCCTACGGGTGCCTATGCTCGGCTATTGGGTGCTGGATAGCGGATAAAATGCATCTAGAGTTATCCCCCTTGGTAGTATAGGTTGCTCTTTTGATAATAAACAAGTGTGCCAAGTTTCAGTGAATGCCTTTAGTAGAACCAGAGATATCACAAAATGTCAAAGTTTTCGCACAATGACGACAACAACAACAATGACAACACCAAGGCTATAGCAATACCTCGGGTTTCTCCGAAAAGCCGAGCTAAGAATCTAAAATTTTATCAATTATAAATTGTCTTCTGCAACTCTTTTCAATTGGGACTAGTCTACAATTTTGCCGTCTGGTAATGAGTTAATTAACATTCTCTCCGAGCCACCAGCTGCTCATCCCAGTAAGGCGCACTATTAGTAATAAAACATTGCTTTAACCCATTAACACACAACAAAATTATAGACTGGTCCAAATTGGAAGGAGTTGCAGACAACAATTAAAAGTTTACGAAATTTAGACTTTTTTCAACTTTTTGGATAGAAAACATTACGTAAAATGAAGAAATCGCTTGTTACAAGCAATTTCTTCATTTTATTCAATGTTTTCCCAATCACTTATTTCTAAGGGCATCTAAAAGCCTCACTGTGTGAGAATGGGTTGACCATTTTCCACTTGAGAATTATTTTGACTGATCCACATTGAAAGAAGTTGCAAACGACAATTTAAGGCTTGTTAAATTTTGGATTTTTTTACTTTTAGGGTAGAAAACTGAAAATTGAAAGACGCTGCAGACTAAAATTTAAAGATGATGAAATTTTAAAATTGTTTGTCTTTTTGGATAGAAAACAAAGTGGGTAATGATGAAATTGCTTGATACAAGCAATTTCTTCATTTTCCACAACATTTTACGAAGCATTTTTCTTAAGGGGCATAAAAAGCAGGGATTATGTGGGAATTTAATGAGATAAAAACAACACTGCTGTCATGACTGTGGCTTATTTCCAAAAAAAGTATTCAATGTCTCTAGTTGTAAGTAGGTCTGTAAGGGAACAGAAAGAAAAACAATGGGAAACTTTTAATATGTTATCATTTACTTTCATCATGTACATGAGAATTTCATGGACATTTTTAACAATTGAGTTCATTTCATCTCATTATATCATAACCATTGAAATTTACAATCATTTTATGTACACTGTCCCTCCATTTACAATATACTTACCCTTGACAGAAGACAAGAATATTAGACTGGTCGAAACTGTAAGAAGCTGTAGATTAATACTTGAAGAGTAGACCTTTGAATTGATGGATGGCGGCTGTCAAACAAAGAATCATTTGACCAATCAAATTTTTTTTTTACACCAGAAGTGAACTTTGGACTCCAACATTTGCTGACATTTTGGACTCCGTCATTTGCTGACATTTAATTCATGTGCAGCATTTTTGTTGGTTTGGCGACTTAAATGCTGTAGCTACAGCTTACTTAAGACTTAAACAAGAAAATTGCATATAAATGTTTTAACCAATACCAGATAACCATACCTTTTGCCACCCTGAAGAAATCTGGTTATAGAAATCTTTGACGGTAGAGGAGAAATTGCTTGTAACAAGCAATTTCTCCTTTTCAAACAATGTTTCCAACCTTACATGGCACTTATTTTCTAATTTGTTGTAAGCAATATTATTCTTTTCAAATGGGTCAAATAAATCATGTTGAAACCTAGGCTATAATCTTTAATTTAGAAAGCAACATTCAGACGATAACCAAATGGCAAATATCTAGAGAATGGTAACATATTATTTTTACAAAATGTCCAATATTTTAGAGACCTATCATTTAAGTGCCAATACTTTAGATAAGTCAAAATTGAAAGTAGTTGGAGATGACAAATTCAAATTTGTGAAATATAATTCCATTTTTTGTGAGTGTGAATTTTTGGGAGAAAACATAGTCAAAACTGGAAAATGAAGAAATTGCTTGTTACAAGCAATTTCATCATTTTCCACGATCTTTTCTACAAGTGGCATAAAAAAGTGGGATTGTGTGGGAATGGGATAACATATTATCACAAATAACTTGTTCTGTTGCATCTTCAAGAATACTATTGTTTACAACTTCTTTTACTTTGGAAAGGTCTATCATTTTTGTCACTGGGTTGTGAGTTACATAAACATCATCTATTCTACATACAGTTGATCACATTTTATAAATCAGATTGAGTAAAACAAGTAATAGCACCAGTAAAAATTCTTTAACCCATTACTAGACAACCAATTTTTAGACTTGTCCAAATTAAAAGGAGTTGCAGACGACAATTAAAAGTTTACGTAATTTAGACTTTTTTCAACTATTTGGATAGAAAACATTGTTTAACATGAAAAAATTGCTTGTTACAAGCATTTTCTTCATTTTACATGATGTTTTCCTGATTGCTTTTCTTGGGGGCGTCACTATGTGGGAATGGGTTAACCCATTCCCACAATCCCTCCTTTTTGGCCCTTCAAGAAAAAAGCTTTTGAAAACAGGGTTGAAAATGAAGAAACTGCTTGTATCAAGTAATTTCTTTATTTTTACAAAGTTTTCTATCCCAAAAGACAAAAAAAAAAATAAAACTTCATCAACTTTTGAAATTGCTGATTGCAGCTTCTTTCAATTAGACCAGTCTGAAATTTCTTGTGTTGGAATGAGTTAAACTGTTCTCACCTTTTTAGGCCCTTCAAATAAAGACCTTTGGAAAATGTTGTAGGAAAAATCAAGAAGTTTCTCAACTGACCAATCGCATCTGTCAGTCAAATACCCAGTCGACCAATGAAATCATTCATTGATACCAGAAATTAGTTTTGATCTCCGACATTGGCGACCTTATTTGTTAACCTTTTTCTTGGTTTGGCGACTCAAACGTCGTAACTACAGCTTATTCAAGTTGAAGTTGCAACATTTAGGTCGCCAACCAACTATACGACCTTTTTCTTACATGCTACTGGCCATATTTTTTTCAAAATAGCGCCATTTAAAATCAAAGCGTGACTTCCTGTAGGGAGTCAATGAGCCGGGCTAACGAAGAAAGTGCGTCAGGATTGGTCAGTTATCCACAATATCTTCTTACCCTAAATACAAAGATTTTTAAAATTTCATAACTTAAAAACTGTCGTCTACAACTTCTTTGAATACGGACCAGTCTAAATGTTTGTCACATAGGAATTGGTTGTGTGTCAAAAATGCTCTAGCATATTCTTTTTCCTTGACCTTCAACTGTGACCTTGTCTCTAGTACTCGTCAGACAGAACATGTGAATCGAGTTGTTCTTAAATCCATTCATCCATGCGAAACTTATCTGCCAGACAAGAATAAGATATGCACACAGATAGACATACAGAGGCAGCCCTATAAACTAAGTGGAGGCATTTAAATGTAGCCACAAAATGAAAACAGGAATATAGTAACAAATAATTCTTAAAAGTCATGAACTACTGAAGTGTTTAGAACAGAAGTTATAGAAAGAAAATCCATCAGTCTTTAAATTCCGCATCGTGCAGTAAGGGTTTAGCCCATTACCAGATAATCAAGACTAGTCCGATTTAAAAGGAGTTGCGGATGACAATTTCTAGTTATTAAATTCAAAACCTTTGATCTTTTGAAAAAAAGAAAAAAAAAACATTGTGAAAAGTGAAGAAATTGCTAATAGCAAGCAATTTCTTTATTTTCACAATGTTTTCCCAAGAGTTTTTCTTGAGTGGAATAAAAAGGTGTGAGTTAACTTTTCATCATTAAAACTTATACATGTATTTATGCAATATGTTCATTAAGTAAAATTATATCTTTGAAAATTAAATTATTTGATATTTTTACAACCTAAATGATTTTCTAAAAAGTAAAATCATAAATAAATCCAATAGTATACATGTATCAAATTTTTAATGTAGCTCACTTTCTCAATGTGCATAATTTTCCCTTTTTTAACCAACATAAATTTTCCTCTTCGCAACCTTATTTCTTCAAAATAGTTGAAAAAATAAAAAAAAAACACTTATCTATCTATGTTTACGATATAAAAATCGAGTAAACAATTGATGGATAAATGGAAATTGTTTGAAAGATTAAACACCATTACAAAATGTATGGATTAATCATTGAGATTTATAAAAAAAAAAATTAAATTGCTGGTGGGCAACATGAATTTCCAAAACAATAATAAGTGAAATAAATGTAAGCAGTTAACCCATTCCCATACAAATTTTTTTTAGACCAGTCCAAATTGAAAGGAGCTGCAGACGACAATTTCATGTTGATGTAATTTTATTTTTTTTTCGTCTTTTGGGGTAGAAAACATTGTGGATAATGAAGAAATTGCTTGATACAAGCAATTTCTTCACTTTCCACAATGTTTTCCGAAGCTCTTTAATTGCGGGGCGTAAAAAGGAGGGCTTGAGTTGGAATGGGTTAGCACTTTACTTTCAATCTAAAGGAATGATTTTATTGAGTAATTGACTTTTTAATAGACAGTAGCAATCCTCCAATTAGGCCAAAGAAAGAAATTGTTGTGACAACAATTTCTATCCTTTTCCAGAAATTTTCCTATCTGATCGAAATTTCATTTTCGGAGAAAACCCAAGGTATTGCAATAGCCTCAGTGTTGTCGTGGTTGTTGTCATCGTCGTCTTGCTAAAAATTTGACATTTTGTGATATTTCTGGTTCTACTGAAGGCATTCACCTGAAACTTGGCACACATGTTCACTATCAAAAGAGTAACCTATTCTATCAAGGGGGATAACTCTAGCTGCATTTTGTGTGAATTATGTCCATTTTTCGACTTAGATTTTTATCCACTATCCAGCACCCAACAGCTGAGCGTAGGCAGCCGTAGATGGTACTCTTGTTGTGTGTTGGGAGAGTGGGGGGGGGGGAATCTGTTTCCTTCAGATTTTGCAATTTTAACAGATCTTAAATTCTGAATTTTTCTTATGAGATAGTAAATTCAAGTTAAATATCTTATCTAATCATAAGTAGGTAACAAGGTTACAAACATGAACCTCATGTCTTTAGCATTGCATTAAAAGTTTGGTAAGTATACATAAATAGTTCTCTGTTAATTAAATGATTTATTTACTTATTATTCTAATGATATTTTCCATGCAATCAAGCAATACTTACAAATTTATCAACTGAAAATGCTTAACCAGTCACAACGTAAGCCCGCACGTAGACGGATTGCATAAAATAGCTACGGCAAACATGGTTGGATGTTTGCAAAAGCAGAAATTGCTTTTAGATAACAATTTTTCCCATTCTCAGCTTTTTTTCTAACAAATATGGCACTTTAGTTTTCAATTTCAACATCCTTTGAAATGATGTCTACAACCACTTTCAATTTGGACCAGTCTAAAAAATACTCTTCAAGCGATGAGTTAAATTTAGTCCATTAGATGAATCACAACTGTCACAGAAGAAAACAGTGAAATCATTCATTTAGACTATAAGTTAACTTTCAACTCCGACAATGGTTGCCATTTATGTGAAGCATTTTTGTTGGTTTGGAGACTTGTACTTCTTACTATAGCTTATTCATGCTGTAGTTACGACGTGTAGGTCACCAACTAACTGTTCTACTTTTTATCTTCACTGGCTCCAGGCGACTGTCAAGT
The DNA here is from genome assembly GCA_946902895.1 of Fragum fragum. NCBI lineage: Eukaryota > Metazoa > Mollusca > Bivalvia > Cardiida > Cardiidae > Fragum > Fragum fragum. The sequence continues at coordinate 38,695,832 of OX336376.1, read as the reverse complement.
TTGTCTTCAAGTAAAATATTGTTTTCATGCAACATGCTGAAATTCTATTCACATCAAAAAAGAAATATTTTAAAAGCACTACCAAGCTATTTTACCCTCTACCATGCACTCCTGCTTGAAGAATTATGGTAAGGGAAAACTTTGTGAGAATAGGAGAAATTGCTTGTAACAAGCAATTTCTTCTTTTCTCAAAATGTTTCTATCTTTTTTTGGCACTTATTTTCCAATCTTATCTCCCTTTGAAAAGTTTTCTGCAACTTCTTTGAGTTTGGACCAGTGTAAAATTTTGTTGTCTGGTATTGGGTTAAATAAAACAATAGATTAACACATGGCAAGATAAGAATATCTAAACTGAAACTGAAATTACGCATGAAAACAGACAGGAAAATTAACACTGGCATATTATATACTAACAGTATGTGCAAGAAATTTCCAACGATAGCAATTTCTTGCTAACGATTTCATTTGTACATTGAGAATCTGCATCTGTAGTCTAATTTTAGTCTTCGTCATCTACCTTTAGATAGGTAGGGATTAATCCAATCTAACACAAGCCCTCACCTTTATTTACGACCCTCAAGAAAAATGTTTTTGAAAAATAAAGAGAGTTGAAAATGGAAAAAAAAAACACTTGTTACAAGTAACACAAATTTTCTACCTAGAAAGATGGTGATTTTAATATTCTATCAAACTTCTGAAATGTCATCTGCATCTTTTTTGAATTCGGACAAGTTGAAAATTGTATCATCAAGTAACAGATTTAAAGATTCTTTACAAACAAAAACCCTGTATTGGTGTCAAGACTGCTCATCATTTGCTTTATGGAAGTGTAAATTTGTTTGAAATATCGCATGAAGGCTCACAACTAATCATTCTGCAAATCCTTTACAAAACGATCCAGACTTTTTACCACTCAGACATAAAACAGTAAAGGAAAGATTGTGGGGAAAATAAGTTCTCCCAATGAAACAATTTTTTTCATATGCCAACATTGAATGATTTTATATTAACCCATTCCCACACAATCCTGTTTTTTACACACACCCCACAAAAAAAAAAAAAACACTTTAGAAACCTTGAGGAAAGTGAAGAAATTGCTTATTTTCAAGCAATTTCTTCATTTCCAAAACTGTCTATATCAAGAAAGAGCAAGGTTTTAAAATTTTATCAACTGAAAATAGTAGTCTACAACTTCATTTGAATTGAACCAGTCTATAATTTGTCATCTGGTAATGGGTTAATTGAAGCAGTTGAGTGATATGTCATTCATGATTCTAGATAATCTTTATGTTGATAATACAAAACAATGATTTTTTTGCCATACACTATTAACCCATTCCAAGATAACATAATAAAATTTTAGACTGGTCCCTGTTCAAAGAAATTGCAGACAACAGTTCTTACTTGAAATTGCTTGTGACAAGTAATTCCTTCATTTTCAACAATGTTTTCCAAAGCTTTTTTCTTCTGGGTGACAAAAGGGTAATGTATATGAATGGGTTAACCCATTCCCACACAATGACCCTTTTAAACACAATCAAGAAATAAGCTTTGGAAAACATAGTGGAAAATTAAGAAATTGATTGTAACAAACAATTTCCTCACTATCTGCAATATTTTCTAACTAGAAAGTTGAAACTAGATGGTTGTCCCAGGACAACTGCTGTCAAGCCCACAAAGTTTTGTAGGTATCATGCCTCAGATAAGCACAATCTTAGTGTTTGACCTTGAGCTTTGAACTTGAAGCTATCCAAAAAATTCTTTCAAATGGCACATCTACTCATGATGGAGAACAATTGTGCCATGTTATTTTGAAATCCATCCATAATTGTAGGAGAAATGCTCCGGACAAGCACAGTTTTAGTGTTTGACCTTGAGCTTTGACCTTGAACTTGAAGCTATCCAAAATGTTCTTTCAAGTGGCACATCTACTCATGGTGTAGAATAATTGTGCCAAGTTACGGTATTTGAAATCCATCCATATTTATAGGAGAAATGCTCCGGACAAGCACGATTTTAGTGTTTGACCTTGAGCTTTGACCTTGAACTTGAAGCTATCCAAAAATTTCTTTCAAATGGCACATCTACTCATGATGGACAATGATTGTGCCAAGTTATTTTGAAATCCATCCAAAAATGTAGGAGTATTTGTCCGGACAAATTCGGACGTAGGGACTAACTAACACACTAACGCACATACACCAACTTGTCATAGTGACAACTATGTCTTGCTCACGGCAAGCAGGCTCAAAAAAACTAATATTTCATAAACTTTAAATTGTCGTCTGCAACATCTTTGAATTTTGACCAGTCTAAATTTTTATTGTGCCGGAAATGGGTTAAGGTGCTTTGAAAGACTTATATCTGACTTGATTATAGAATATAAAATATCTGTATAGATAATATAATGATCACCTGTTGTATGAAATATAATAAAATTACAGTAAAATCCAATATAGAAAGTTCTCAAGATTAACCCATTCCCACTCAATGACACTTTTGGACGCCCTCAACCAAAGCAACTGGGGAAACATTATGTAAAATGAAGAAATTGCTTGTAACAATCAATTTCTTCATTTTACACATTGTTTTCTATTCAGAAAGCTGAAAATATCTAAAATTTCATAAACTTTGAATTGTCGTCTGCAACTACTTTCAATTTGGACAGGTCTTAAATTTTACTGTCTGTCAATGGGTTCAAAGAAATGATCATGGTTATACATTTAATTAATGAATGGATTGGAAGATAATAATAAACCCCAATTTCAAAACATAACTCTATGTTACAGACAGAGGCAAACAATCAATGTATTCACAACTGTATAATATCTTTTTGGTCTAGAATGATAGTTTGTTAACCCTTTCCTGTACAAACCCAGGATTTTACGTCACTGTGGTTTTATACTTAAGAAAACATTGTGGAAAAACAAGAAATTGCTTGTAACAAGCAATTTCTTCTTTTCCCACAATATTCTCTAACACATGGCACTAATTCATTTCAAATTGTATCAAGTTTTCATTGGTGTTTGCTATCTCTTTGAATTTGGACCAGTCTAAAATTTCAAATAAAAGGGAAAGGGTTAATGGCAAAAAAGAAAAGAAAAAAGTCATACTGATTTATCATTATTACAATCACTGATGCCAAACATTAACCCAGGCAACAAAATATTAGACTGGTCCAAATCAGAAGAAAATCTAGATGGCAATTTTGACTTGATGACATTTTTAAATTATTTGGCCTTATGGGAAGAAAATAATGTTGGAAATGAAGAAATTGCTACAACCTATTTCTTCCATTTCCCACAAGGTTTTCTGAATATTTTCCTTGAAAAGCATAAAAAAATCAGTATTGTGTTGGAATGGAATTAAAGAAATTAGAGCAGAAAACATGTGAAAGAGAATACAAATCAAAAATTAGATTCTTATACAATAGGAAACATTACAGGGAAAAGGAGAAAATGCATGTGACAAGCCAATCCAAAGTTTTCTTTGATATCATATCTCTGGCTTGTACAGAAAAAGAATTTTGTGATAAGAGGTTAAATAGCACAAAAATAAAATATATAAAATCTCTGTGAAATAGCATGAACACAAAGTAAGACTACCAGATAAAAATTATTTAGACAAGCACCACATGCAGATACTTCATACTTCGGCACCGGATATGGGAATAAAAGTTTTAGTCTTAACCCGTAACCTGGGCACTTGACAGGGAATAAAAATTTTAGTCTTAACTCATACGGAAAATTTATAGACTGGTCCAATTTGAAAGTGGTTGAAGAAGACAATTTGAAATATATTTCAGTTTTTTTTCAATATTCTGGGAAGAAAACATTGTGTAAAAATGAAACAATTTGTTCATTTGACACAATGTTTTCCCAATTGTTATTGTTGAGGGGCGTTCAAAAACATCATTGTGTGGGAATGGATTAAATGTCATTTTTAACAACGATGCAACCACAGATAATTTACAACACAAGGCAATAGCATTACTTCCAGTTTTCAACAAGAAGAACAAAAGCAAGTCTTAACCCTTTACTGTTTTACAAAATTTTCTAACTGTCCAAACTCAAAAATAACTACTAAGTAAGGTAGAAAATATTGTGGAAAAAGAAGACATTGCTCGTAACTACTACAATAGGTAAAATATATTGTGAAAAAAAAAATTACTGCTTATAACAAGCAATTTCTTCTTTTTCTACAAATATATCTCAAATATAAATCCATAGTGACGTAAATTCTAGGGATTGAACAGGTAAGGGTTAATAAAATGAAGGTGATGACAACACTTAATGCTTTGTTTACGAATGAAAACAACTGCCAAATGCCATATAGAGGGTAGTAAAGGTAGGAAGAAAAGGAGAAATTGATAGAGTGGTAAACATGGATTACAAGTACAACAAGCACATCTTCATGAGAGAGATCTTCATGTCTTGGAAGATAATAGTTGAAAATTTGGCATAAGAAAATTAACCATTTAACCCGTTACCAGACAGTAACATCTTAGACTTGTCCAAATTGACTGGAGTTGCAGACAAAAATTTAAAAGTCTGAAACAAGGTAGAAAATATTGTGGATAATTAAGAAATTGCTTGCAACAAGCAATTTCTTCATTCTCCACAATGTATTCCAAAGCTTTTTTTCTTGGGGGTGTCTAAAAGGGTCACTGAGTGGGAATAGGCTAATATGCATTCCTGCATTTAGACATACTAATGAATTCAATTTTGACAGATCTTAGTTTTGTTGTCTGGCAATAAGTTAATCCTTTACCACAAGTTAACCCTTTACCACATGACATGCTTTTACACTGGTACAATTTCAAAGAAGTTGCAGACAACAATTTTTAGTTGATGAAATCTTAATTTTTTGTGTGTTTTGTGGATGATAACATTGAGGTTAATGAAGAACTTCAACAAGCAATTTCTTCATTTTCCAAGATTTTTTTCCTGGGGGCATAAAAAAGCGTTATTGTATGAGAATGCGTTAACTTATCCATATTCAGACTTTAATCTATGAAAGAATAGTTAAAATTGACAGAAGTTGCTGACAATTATACCAAGTGAGTGTAAACTGAAATATAGGTACACAATAACATACAAGGAAGAAGAAAATGTCAGAAAAGAAGAAATAGCTTATAATAGATTTTGTTTTATGATAGTGTAATCAATATTAAAAGGGCCAGCAAGTTTTGATTTATGAGACACTTTTTTTTTGAATGGGCGGTATCTGTCAAATCCCATTCCCACATGAATTTTTTTTAGCCTGGTCCAAATTGAGAGAAGCTGCAGACAACAATTTCAAGTTAATAGAATTTTAAATTGTTTCGTCTTTTGGGATAGAAAACATTGTGGATAATGAAGAAATTGCTTGAAACAAGCAATTTCTTAATTTTCCAAGATGTTTTCCAAGGCTTTTTTCTCTAGACGCCTAACAAAGAGGGCTTGTATGGGAATGAGTTAACTAGCTAGCTGATCACCAACTGACCTAGTCAGTTATTACCCAGTGAGCTCTCTTCCACCAGAATTTGAACCTCTGACCTCTTGCTTAGCCGACACCCTAACCATTCGGCATTGGAAGTGGTTTCTTCATTCCCAACAAAGTTTTCTTTTACATTATTCCCTACTTGGTGTCAAAACACCTAAGGGTTAAACAAAGCGAAATGACTCGTTTTCGTGCTAATGAGTATGTCAAACATAATACAATATTAATGTATGCATCAGATCTTCTTTAAATGGATTATGTTTACAGAGATGATCAAACCATGAAGATATGTTTAAGTGCCTGAAGTTTGACTACTTGGTGCCAAAGGGCTGAATGCATTATGAGTACAAGTTGTGTATAAATATATTTGGAAATTCAAATTCTAGGTATCTAAAAGGTCATATATTTTGCCTGATAATGACAACATTAAAGATGTTGATGATTGATTGAATGAGGTTTAACACTAATTTTAACAGTATTTCAGTCATATCGTGGCGACAGGAGCACCTAACCATGTATTCCTGGTATTTCTCAAACAAGTAATACCACTACATCTTTTCCGAGCCCCTAGCAGCATATCCAACTAATGTTTATGATTATCCACCCATTAGTGGGAGAAAGATGTCAGATAGATGTCAGAAAGGATATATGCTGAAACTGGGGATTGAACCTGGGACCCTATGACTAGGAACCCTATGTGCCACCACTGCACTATGGCCGAGGCCTAGAGGTCGACAAGGCTATGGCAATACTCAAGGTTTAATCAGAAAACAGCCCTGCTAAAAATTGTCCGAATGACTTTGAAAAACAGACTGAGAAAAGGAGAATTTACTTGTGTCAAGCAATTATTTCTCTTCCAAAAATGTGTTAAAACTGGTTATTATTTATTTTTCAATTCAACTGCAATTTGAATTGAAACTTCTTTCAAATTGGCCCTGCCCAAAAATTAGTCACCTGGGAATGGGTTAATTTTCCATGACTGGTTTATGATATACATCTCAAAATTAAGCATTTGTTGTATTTTTCAATAAATATATCATTAACAAGAGTTTTGACATTCTAAGTAAAAAAAAAAAAAGAAATAAAATTCAATGCGTAAAAGAAAGCACTTGGTGGTTAAATTCCTCAGTCTATGCCTGATTAATATTTGAAATATCCACAGTTTTGGTTCAGACGCTGATGATCACTTCTGTTTTTTCCGTGATTTTCCTGATTCTGGTCTGTTTGCCTTTTCTCTTGCTGCTTTTCTGCGCTGTACATGTTTTTGATGCTCCTTTTCCATTTCTCTTTCTGTTATATTTAATCTCAAAGACTGAAATAATAAAGTAGTGTATTATTTGAACAATTCTTATGTAACCCATGCCCCTCAAGAAAAACAATTGGAAAAACATCGTGCAAAATGAAGAAATTGCTTGTTACAAGCAATTTCTTCATTTTACACAATGTTTTCTACCCAGAAGGTTGAAAAAATATAAAATTCCATAAACTTTAAACTGTTGTCTGCATCTTCTTTGAATTTGGACCAGTCTAAAATTTTGGCATGTGGGAATGGGTTAAACAGGAAATAGGCATGCAATGCACAAGGACTTATATCCAATATATTCACTTCATTATAATGTTCATTACCAGACAACAAAGATTTACCCATTCCCACATGACAAAATTATAGACTGGTCTAAATTGAGAGAAGATGTAGACAACATTTTTTATTTCATGAAATTAAAAAAAATCCTTTGTTCTTAGCATTTCCACATTGTTTTTTTAATTTTTTTTCTTGTGGGACGCTAAAAGGTGTCATTGTGAGGGGATGGGTTAAGAATTGAAAGAAGATGCCTTCATGAAATGTAATTATCTTTTAGGGAAGAAATATTGTGGGAAATGAAGAAATTGCTAGGAACCAGCAATTTCTTCATTTTTTACAATTTTTCCAAAGTTTTTTTCTTAAGGGTTTTACAAAGGTAGGATTGAATGGGAATATTTTAAAATTTAGAATGTCTGACTTGATGAGTTTTCAGGAATGTTTCTTTTTAATTACCACACAATCTTGACTTTTTTACAACCCAATGAAACTATAACTAGAAATTGTCGCAAAGTGGACTAATATCCCCAAAGCCCTTGTCCATATACAAGTGCTATCCGCCTAAAGGGCGTAACAAAAAAAGGACTTTTTAATTAAAGGGCCATATATCAGTCAAAAATAAATGGACCATAACCAAAATAGGATATGCACATGTCTGACTTGTATTGAGTCTTTCTGTGAAATTTGAATCAAATCCAATGGTTACTTAGAAATTGAGTGGACTCGATTTTCACCAAAGGGCCATAACTCCGTCAAAAATCAATGCATCGTAACCCAAATGAAATATTCAAATCTCTGCTTGATACTGATTATATCAGTGAAGTTTTAATAAAATCCGTCCAATAGTTGCCGAGAAATTGAGCGGACACAAAAAAAAGCTACAGACACACGGACCGACAGACTTACGGACCAACGGACCGACAAGCTGACTCCTAAATACGATATGAAGAGATAAACATGAAACAAAACAGCCATACTGACCCTAATGGCACTCACTTGAGACAGTGGCAATAAATTGAGAAAACATGAAACAAGAAGGCCATTGGTCCAATAGGTGATCACCTCAGTCAGTGCCAACAAATTGCTACATTAAAATTTTGTCTCGGATATATTATGGAGAAATACCATTTAAACAAAATTGAAGATATTTTAGCCAGAAATGTAGCCTATACTCTGTATAACAAGAGGGCCGTTGGCCCTGGGGCGCTCACCTGAGATAAAGGCTCTTTTTCTTTCAACAGTTAAATTTCATGTTAAGGTTAGGATTATGAAACAAGTGGGCCACAATTACATATAAAGACTATGAACCTGGGGATCCAAAAGTCTAAATTACAAATTCCAAGGCTGTAGTGCTGATTTGAAAGAAGGAAAAAACTTTTTCCATGGGTTATAATTTCAGAAATAAGAAAGAAGTCTGTGAACTGATGCTTCATGCCTATAACCCCCCCCCCCCTGGGTCCGCCCCTGGAGACCCGAGGATCATGATTTTAGGATTTCAATTCTTTTAGCTATTTTTGAAGGGGACTACCTAAGGAACATTTCTGCCAAATTTGGTTCAAATTGGCCCAGTGGTTTGGGAGGAGATGTCGATTAAAGAAATTGTTGACGTACGACGCATGACGCACGATGGACGGATGACGGACAAAAGGGGATCACAATAGCTCACTTGAGCACTACATGCTCAGATGAGCTAAAAAGTTATTCAAAGGTTTGATCTAGTGACCTTGTTATTAACCCCATATGACCCAATATTAAATTTGTCCTAAATATCAGAGACAAATATTTTGACCAAATATCGAAGTATTTGATCCTGAAATATAGCTTCAACATATTCTGAGATTTGACCAACTGACCTATTTTTTGTCCAAAAAGACCATATACCTATCTTGTCAGAAACATCATTCATATAACAATTCTGACTGAATATCAAAACTTTTTGACCAAATATGTGATGTCTAGATTGCACTCAAGGCTTTTCTTAAATATAACCTCATAACCTACTTTATGACCCCATGTGACCTAATGTCCAATTTGATAAATATAATATTATGAAGAATTATGAATGCAAACACCCTGTGGTAGATTAAGCAAAAGTTGAAACAGAGGTCAGACATCACATGACCATAATAGCTTACCTTCAGCATTTTGTGCTCAGTTAAGCTAAAAACAACTGACTTAAGCTCTTACCTCTCTTACAATAAAGCTCTCATCAACTTCAGGTATGTGCCTTAATGATGTCAATGTTTCATACATTCCTTGATTGGCCGTGAGTTTATCTGGGGAACCAAGGCACAGTCGTATCAACACTAGGCCAATTCGGAATACAACTTTTACACCTACAAATATTAGAGGTAACAACATTAAACTGTTTGGTCATTAGAAGAAATTTCAAAATTTTACAAAAGAATTTCAATTTTAATGCTTTATAATAATAGGCTTTTTGAAAGTATCAAAGGCCACAAATAGCAGAACAGCCATGCCTACTGAACTGCTTTTGGAGAATGACTGAGGATTCAAACAACATTATTCTGTAAAACACAGTGCACTCCATGTATAACGAGATCGGTTACAACAAGATACCGCTTATAACGAGTACTATGCAAAGTCCAAACCATTATCCTTCTTATTCTCTTATGTTTTTTTACCGGGTATAGCGAGATCGGTTTGAACAAGATATCGGATACAATATACATATTTCCACGTCCTCGAACGTAATTTTAACACCTTACAACGAGGTACGATCACCGAGCATGTCGTCTGCAACTACATATCAAGGTAATTATCGATCAACTGTCAGATTAACAAGTTACAATTATAATATCATGTCATGGTAGGTATGTTTGCGCTATGGAACATTAACATTAAGCTGAATACCTGTCAAATCTTTTTAGACATTTTAAAGATCAGCACTGACCAGTTGTTATTTCATTTTCTGTTCAGTGTACATGTGCAGGATTTTACAATTTGGAAAACTATGGTCAATAATAATAAAGAAAAGCTATTTCACTAGAATTGAAATTCAAGTTCGTGAATGATGTCGAGAAGGGACTCATATCAAAGGCCGAAATTGGTAGACAATATGGACTTGAATCAAGTAGGCTCAGAATTATTGAGTGCGAGGATGATACAGAGCAAAACACGTTTACAAACTTGACAAATATTGAACAGTTATTACAAGAAAAAATCAAGAACAAAAAATGACAATCTAAAATTACAGCATTTTCAAGTAAATTTGATATGCAGATCTATTTAAATCCATTCTTAAAAAGTATATTATTCGTATTTTATTTTTAGTAGTGTGCATTAGAATATCAAGAGTTATATATCATTTTACTCTCTAATTAGAAGATATATATACATGTGATGCATTCCAATTCTGGTGAAACTGAAAGTAAACAAATGGTAAGTGGATTTTCTTTCTCCCCAGTTACAACAAGAACCAGTTATAACGAGGGAATTGGCCATGTCTCGACAATCTCGTTTTGTCCGGATTGCACTGTATATGGTGAGAGATATGAAACAAAGGGAAAATCTTTGCCTAAATATTAGAACTACAGACGAATAAGCTTTAGTTGACCAATTTCCATACAATCCTACATTTTTTCAACACTCAAGAAAAAAGATTTGGCAAACATTGAGGGCCATGAAAAATTGCTTACTTGTCACAAGCAATTTAAAAATTACTTGTCACAAGCAATTACTTAATCATCAAAAATGCTTTCTATCCCAACAGAAAAATATTTTTAAAATTTCATAAACATAAAAGTGTTGTCTGCAACTCCTTTGAATTTGGACATGTCAAAAAATTTGGCATCTAGTAATGAGTTAATGACCACTTTAGACTTCCGCTGAAAGTTATAATAAACCAATTCCCACACATTTTCACCTTTATATGACCCTAAAGTAAAACACTTTCAGAGACATTGTGGAATATTTAACACAATCTTTTCCCAATAGTTGTGGGGCGTCATAAAACATGTGGAAACGGGTTAATGTTTATCACTTAACCCATTCCCACACAATGACGCGTTTTGACGCCCCTCAAGAAAGGCAATCAGGAAAACATTGTTGAAATTGAAGAAATTGCTTGTGACAAGCAATTTCTTCATTTTCGACAATGTTTTCTACCCCAAAAGTTTGGAAAATCTAAAATTTCATTAACTTTTAATTGGCGTCTACAAAATCTTTCAATTTGGACCAGTCTAAAATTTTCCTGTGTGGGAATGCGTTAAATGATGCAGCTATACCAAATTTTGCTTACCTTCACATAAAAACATATCCCACACACGTAAAACACAAGACCAAGGTAAAGTTCTAACAAACACACACATAAACCATTCTGTCATATATAATATTGGTTCAACTTTATGTTTTTTCTGAAATAAATGAAAGAAATTCATGATATATATTCAAGGAATGTTTTTAACTAAGCAATAATTGTGAACTGATTCTACCTCTTGGTAGAAATTCTACAAAGTTTTCCTCTGAAGTGATCCAGTGAAGCCAATTCTTTTACCAAGGTGTCCCAATTTGGGACCAATCTGAGATATAGCCAAGACAAAACTTATTATCTGGTTAATTTGGGCAGCAAGTGCTCATCCCACTTAGTCACACTACTTATCATTTTGATGGTTCAGCACAAAACAATTGTAACTGGCTATAAACATATAGGCAGTTACAACTGTTTCATGCTGAACCATCGATTTGCCCATTTGTGAGATAAAAAAGATGCATGCTAAGATGACTTCAATGAAATGGCCGATAGGATTTTGGCTGAGCAAGGGTTCAAATTCATGAGATGCAAGTAGGATTTATGGCTTTGGACAGACAGATGGTTAAATTAACAAATATCCTGTTTTTAGCACATTACCAAACAATTCCACAATTTTGCCCCTTGAAGATTAATTCTAAATTAACAGTGTGAGAAAAGGAGACATTGCTTGTTATAAGAAACTTCCCTTTTCTCACAATGCTTTCTATCCTATGTGGTGGCTATTTCAATATTTCAATCCACTTTAAAATGATGTAAGTAAATTCTTTGATTTTTGTTCAGTCTTTAATTTATCGTTAGCTAGCAAAGTGTCAGCTTTGATAGCTTAAGTCAACAGAAAAAAATTTGAGGTCATCGAAAAATTCAAAGAGTGCAAACTGCCACTGTAGGCTTAACCACTAAATCTGTTAAATGCCTACACCATAAAAAGTAGTTCTTATGTATATCAGAAATATTGCAAACTCTACATGCAAGTTCATTTCCTAGGTATGTTAGCTCACTTGAGCACATTGCTCTTCAAAGAAGTTGCAGACGATAAGTTCAATTTGTTGAAAATTCTAAAATATTTATCTCTAGGTAGAAAACGATGCGGAAAATGAAGAAATTGCTTGTAACAAGCAATTTCTTCACTTTTCCACATTGTTTTCCACAACTTTTTTCTTGAGGGAAGGAAAAAAAGGAGGGATTGTGTGGGACTGGTTTAACTCTTTGGTTACTTTAACCTCGTTTCTTTATCTTGATAATGTTTGACAAAGATTATTGAACAAAACAATGCTTTGCTAGCTTATAGTACTTTCAGTACTTTGATTTTATGATAACAGACTAATATATGATATTACCGGTACTCTACTTAGAGACAATAACATCAGGGTGCCCATTCACGTACTGCAGTACGTAATTCACGTACAACTACATCGGTTCACGTACAAATCTTACACCAAGACGTGCATTAATGTACAGAAAAATAAATGAACGTAGAAACAAAAATGCCATTACGTGTGTGTGCATTTGAAATTTTTAGCGTATAAAACAAGAAACCCTATGTGCGTATTTTTTCCATAAAACCCCCAAAAATTGCAAGCAAAGTAGAACAAAAACGCATCGGGAGCAAGTGATTTCCCTTTCATGCGACAGGAACCATCGCTTCTTTCTGGTTAGACTGGTACCACTGTCGACCTTAATAAAGTCGACGGCGGTACCGGTCTACTTTCTGGTCTGTTTTCATCTATATAGAGAATGGGAAAACAAGGAGTTGGAAAAGTTCGTATAATGCAGATCATGACGGCCTAACCAGTTCGTTTTGAAATAGTCCCAAAGTTGCGCTATTTTTCAAACTAAACGCAAGATATTCACGTGTTTTGGGCAAGATTGACAAGAACTCATAATATAGAATCTGATTTTGAAATCAGTTTCTCTCGTAAGTTCCCTTGTACATGTGAGTTGGGCGGGACAAAATGGAGCTGTTTGTTTAACGTTGTAGTTTTGTTCTAGCTGCGTAAGTTGCTGTCTGCAAAATGTTGTAACAAAACCTATTCTATGTCTCCACAAATGGTAAATTTTAGACACTGATAAGACCACTTGATATTTTCTGTACCAGAATCGTTTCAATACCAGAGTTTGATCTAAAAATGAGCCAGGTATGGTGGAGGCACAAAGAACTAGAACTTGTCACAGTATGTGACTTAATACCCAGACAATACAAGGACATAGCTACTGACTTTACTTTTCTAGAAAGGAGGAGTTTGTGACACAAAATTGGTAGTATAATTTGCTGTATATGTCTACAAAGCATAAATATTGTTTAAGTTCAAGGGGAGATAATTCTTGAACCAGGGGGAATTAAGACTTCTAAATCGTGTCTTGCAAAACTTCAACATGTGGTTATTCTTTGTGTGAAGTTTCAATGGTATTGAAGCAAAACTGAAGGAGGAGTTTGTGACACAAAATTGGTAGTATTTTGCACACAGACAGACACACGGACAGACAGGCTAATTCCAGTATACCCCCAAAATCATTCGTTTTGCAGGGGTATAATAATGCTGAGAAGTTTTATTTCCTAACCTTACTAGATACTTACCATATGTTTATATATAGTTGGACTGGCCTTTTTAACTAAACCAAATAACACATCTCCGTCTATATACACAGCTTCCTGTAGAGTAACAAATAGGATTTGTTTGTGATAATATAAATAAAAAAAAGCCAATTTTCAAGAAATGACCTTGATAAATGACACTGACCTTGTCAGATGACTACCTATCACCACTGATGTATACCAATTTAAGGTACCTGCAGAAAATATGAGCACTAAATTGTTAATGATATAAAAAGAAGCAGGATTTTAGATATGACATCTGTCAGGCAAAAAAATATCATCTGGGAACTACAAAATATATTGAACCTTGACAGACTGCCTTGACAATGCAGGCTGAACAGGTTTAAAACATTTTGCTCTTTGTCAATTTTCTGATTCTAGAATGACCACTCTACCTTATAATGTAAATATCATCTGGGTGACCTCTGCTGGTTCCAATCTCTTTTTCAAACAGTTGTTTTACAGCACACCCAAGAGATACATTTTTACTTGACAGGTCACATATATCTACAGTTAAGTTTCAACAAACTTGAGGAAGGAAAGACTGATTGACAGCAAAAATCAAAATGCCTAATTTTTTAGGCAAAAAATCTAGATTTTGCACTGTGCCCAAGTCATATCTATCTTTTATGCCTACGCATCAAAAGGTCAAGGGGCAATTGTTTAACAGTTGCTCATCTGTCTGTAATTCCGTCTGCACAACTTAACCAAAAATCTTAACTTTTACAAATACCTTACTTTAAGCCTATTCAAGACACAATGCTTATATTTCGCATGATGATAGATCAAATTGATACTCATTTTCAGAGACCAAAGTCAAGGTCATATGACAAGGTCACTTATTAAGGTCACATTTACGAAAAAGGCTGTTACAGAGGTAGAGTGTTTCACAACCACATCTTGTTTTTATGTCAATAAAATTGGAATCAGTTTAATATCAATGTATTTACAATGAACAGAGCTGTGGTCAAAAGTAATGCTAAAATTAATTTAGGAATTTCAGCTTTCCATTTTCGTTTCAATCAAATGAACAAAATTTCTGACTGGATGCAGTGATCTGCCAAGGCTGCATATTTGTGCCATTGTCTCAAAAAATTCATAAATTTTCCCAACATTTACAGTCCATGGGGACACTATCCCCTTGGTCCCAAAGCCCTGATAGCTTAATTGTTAGTGCGATCAATCAATTTTGTAAAATGTCCCCCTTTTTTTCAGAAATAGGGACTCTGTATTTTGCTTCCAAAATCTCAGCAGTTCACTGCCAGATGATATATTTATTTCAGCAAAACTGACAGAATATAAACTCCATAGAATTAGAATATTCATGCAAAACTGTAAAAATATTAAATTTTTGGATGTAGGGATACAAATTGACCAATCATGGCTGTCAACCAAGGAATATATCGACCAATCGAATTATTCATCCAGCCCAGAATTCTGACATATGCCACCATTTGTGTGAAACATTTTCGTAACTACAGCTTATTCAAGAAGTAGTTATAATGTTAAGGTAGTAACCTACAATTCTTCTTTTTTGTTACAATCTACTGACAATAGTTTTAAACTTTTTGCAAAGTAACGTCGATAAAATTGAAGCAGACTGACTAGACAAAACCTTTTTGCATTTAATCCATAAATATGTTTGACCACCTTGTAAAATGTTCAATTTTAGATATTGATAATGGATCAAGGTAGAATTGTTCTCTCTGTGCAGTCTGTCTAGACAAAATCTTTTTTGTTTTTTTGCATTTAATCCATAAATTTGGACCAGTCTGTTTGATCACCTTGTAAATTGTTCACTTTTAGACATATTGATAATGGATCAAGGTAGAATTGTGCTCCTTCTCGAGACTGACTAGACTAAATCTTTTTTGGCTTTTTGCATGTAACCCATTCCCGAAAATGATGCTTTTTTACACCCCAAAAATGAAGAATTGCTTGTTACAAGAAATTTCTTCATTAGCAACAATGTTTTTTATCCCAAAAGATACAGATTTTTCTAAATTTCATCAACAAGAAATCGTGGTCTGCAACTTTTTTCCATTTGGAGGAGTCTAAAATTTTGCCGTCTGGTAATGGGTTGAATAGGATCTGCATATGATTTTCCTTCAGAAAAGCTGATCTTAATCCATTATCAGAAAAGCTGATCTTAATCCATTATCAGACAACAAAATTTAACCCTTGTCCTGCTGAATATTTATCCTTTCTTCACATTTTTTTTATTAAATTTAGTTCTACTTTGTGTTCAAATATTTCCCAACATTAAAAGAGTAAGCAGGTAGTGTAGACTAAGATGAGACTGCACATCTGTGCAAGCTGGTCTTAGTCAAAACACCTGCCACAGCTGTTGTCAAGAAAGGAATATTCTGAGATCAGCATAAGAAGTGTTAGACTGGTCAAAAGAAGTTGGAGAAAATAATTTGAAATTGATGAAATCATAAATATATTTGTCTTTATGAGTGAAATCACTTACAAAATTAAAGAAGTTAATTCTTATAAGCAATTTCATCATTTTTGCCATATTTTCTTCACTATATGCACTACTATGTGTGGCCACATTATTACTTTATTCAAATTGTATAGAAATCCTTCAAAGGTAAGATATTTAACCCATTCCCACTCAACTTTTTTCAGTGAGGGGTATAAAAAAGTGGTAAAGTGAGGGAATGCGTTAAAGAGTCTAGAATAGACTCGCCATTATGGGATCTTTATCAAACATTAAACCTAATTTTTCATCTCCCTTTTTGTTATAGGTAATTGATCTTTTAACCTATTTCCACACAATCCTGCTTTTTTATTTGATGATTGTTGTAATTTTATCAGTTTACAAATGTTGTTTATAGCTTCCAATTTGGACCAGTTCAAATTTTTGTCATTTGGTAATGGGTTGACTTATAAAATACTTTCACTAGTACACTAAAATATTACCATGGATACCTACCAAACCTGGACTGTAATAACCAGGGAGATATTTATCACAAATTGATACAAAACACCAGAATGCCTCTTCTGCTGGCATGTGCATCAACAATATGGCCGCCAGGGGTGCCTGTGCTTGACAGTAACCATCAGTAGGATTATGAACAGTGTAGGCTTTTAATAACTTGAATAAATCTTCTTGGCTGAAAGAACACAATTTATAAATAAATAATTAACACATTTAGCCTTGTCATGTTGAACTCAGAATATTACTGTTTTGGTAGGAATTAAAGACAAAGATCAGCTTGCAGAAAGAAAAATAATTGCACTGAAAAGCACTTACCCATAGCCGCCACGAGCCATAAACATTTCGTGTAAAGGAAATTGTCTGTGTAAATCTTTTTTAATATCCTCTATCCATTTTGGGTCCCCAGGGCTGTTGGCATATTCCTGTAAAAACCAAGGATAAACTTTTATGCCTATTGACCTGTAGCCAATTTACTGATGACAAAATTTCAGACTGGTATATATTAACTCTCTTCCATACAATCCCTGATTTTTATGTTCTAGTGTTATTGTACTTTATTGCTTTCTTCTTTTACCACAATATTTTCTACAATATAGGATGGCTACCTGTTTAATTGTACTTACTTTATAATGTAGTCTGCTACTGCATGGAATTAGGATAAGTCTGAAATTTTGGAAAACAGTTAAGGGTTAACCCTTTCCTGTACAAACCTGGGATTTTACGTTGCTGTGATTTTATACTTGAGAAAACATTGTGGAAAAAGAAGAAATTGCTTGTAACAAGTAATTTCTCCCTTTTCCACAATATTTTCTACCACATCGGATGGTTTCATTTCATATTACATCCAATTTGTATTATCGTCTGCAACTTCTTTCAATTTGGACCCATCTAAAATTTCAAGAAACAGGAAAGGATTAAATTAGGTTGTAGATTATAGTTCATATAGTGTATTTGAAGAGTAAGTTCAGCATGTAGAAAACATTGACAGGAAAGAAGAAATTTTGGTTCAAAATGATTTCCAAAGTGTTTACTGAAGCTTTATTTCATCACTGTGTCTCAATGCAGGCTTTTAAGAAAATGGGTGACAGTTTCCGTAGACATGACTCATGTAATATAGGCTAGCTCTTTATTTGACTCCATAAACCGAAAATCAATAGACATAACACCAAAGAACACAAATAACAAGATGTGTTTGTGGAACACTGTGCCCCTGTAACAGCAATTTTTTTTGAAAATGTGAACTTGATAAGTGACCTTGACCTTCACGAATGATATATTCCTTAGCCTATCTAGGCAGGGCACCTTAGTCCAAAATATAAGCTATCTATCTTCAACAGTGGTTGAATAACATCAAAATGTTAAGTTTTTGTGTTAAGTTTAAGAATCAGTACATTGATAACCTTGACCTTGATGGATGACTTTGATCTTATAACCAACTGATGCTTATCAATGCAAGGACCCTATATCCCTTATATGAGCTATATATCAGCAATGGTGTTTGAAAAGAGCAAAATGTTAAGTTTTTGCATTAAGTTTATTACTCACAGACATGGACAGGCTGAAGGACATCAGTAAAACAACACAACCCGATCTTACGATTACCAGAGCATAAAAAGATATTAAAATCATATTTCAATAAGGCTTAAATAGAAAGTTTGTGATCTGCATTTTCTTGTTTTCGAAAATTTAATTTGAAGTTTCTCAAAGTTATTGAAACTAAGGAATATTTAGAAAAAAATAAAGTAAACAAGTATTTCACTGAATCAAGGACATCTTGTATTTACTTTACAAAAACATAAATGATTTAACTCAACTGGAGTGAAGAAGGCACAGTTGAAGATTTTTTTATGATGAATCCTAAAATCTGTTGTACCCCAACTGCTTTACTTCCATTCTATTATAATATGTATATAATAGATAGTGGCTTAAACCATTCTCACATAATCCCATTTTTTTACGCCCCTCAAGCAAACAGCTTTGGAAAACATTGTGAGAAAGTTCTTCATCATCTTCTATTTTTTCTACAATGTATGACAAAAAAAAAAAAATCCATCAACTGAAATTTGTTGTCTGTTGTTGAATATGTTTCACCAATTTTATCAAATCTGAAAATTTTTTGTATGAGAATGGGTTAGAGTCTATATGGTCTTAACCCTTGTCATGCTGTATAAATAACCTTACTGAAATGCTATCAAATCAAAGGGCTGAAAGCACTGATGGAACTCGTTGTTAAAAATCAATATTTCTTTTAAAAATCAACTTCATAAACAACTATGGCAGGAAAAGTACAAGCAGGAGGTGAAGACTAAGATCAGCCTGCACATAAGTGCAGTCTGATCTTAGTCTACACCTCCTGCCAAAACCGGAATATTCCGGGCTCAGCATGACAAGGGTTAAGAGTAAAGCACAGCTGCACTAGTGCATGTGTTCAAATTATACTCACCTTGTAACAGTTTTGTTGATGGCTGGGACTTATTACAATAAGTGCACACAGTTAATGGCTAATACAGCCAAGAGAATTTCAATGGTGGATCAGTACAAAGGGGTATAGCCAAATTTTTTGCCGAAGTTTGTGGGAGTAGCTAGTGGAGTCAGCGGGCATGACCAGTGGAGCCAATGGGCATGGCCAGTGGAGTCGATGGGCGTGCCCAGTGGAGTCAATGGGCATGGCCAATGGAGTCAATGGGCATGGCCAGTGGAGTCAATGGGCATGGCCAGTGGAGTCAATGGGCATGGCCAATGGAGTCAATGGGCATGGCCAGTAGAGTCCATGGACATGGCCAATGGAGTCAATGGACATGGCCAGTGGAGTCCATGGACATGGCCAGTGAAGTCAATGGGCATGGCCAGTGGAGTCTATGGGCATGGCCAGTGGAGTCTGTGGGTGTGGCCAGTGGAGTCAGTGATTGAGGTCAGCAATCCTTGAATTATGTACTCACATCAAATTTGCCAGGATTATGGTCCATCATGAATTTACTACCACACAAATACTGCCACGCTCTACTTCTAACTGATGGTGGAATGCCTTTTCTACACCTTTCTTTAACCTGGAAATGTACATATACAAGAGGACCATGATGGTCCTAAATCGCTCACCTGAGGCATCTCCAAATTACAGCACTTTTTAGTATAAAAAAGACACAACTTGAGCAAAATAAATAAAAGATATATAAGATTTGGGGCTTTGTACAAAACAATCCAGTAATGCTTTACAATAATAATGAATGCCTTTGGCTTTATAGTTTAATCCATTACCAAACTATCCCAGAATTTGTCACCCTCAGGGAAAACAGGTTTGAAAAATACATAGTGAGAAAGGGAGTGACAAGCAATTTATCCATTTATCACAGTGTTTTCTACCTGAAATTCTTTGTATTTAGATTTCAATCAAACTCTAATTACTGTCTGCTACTTCAATGGGTGTAATTTTAGCAACCTTGGTAGAGAACAATCTGGATGTACTATAAATCAAAATATGAATGCATTACAACTTATACATGAGGAGTGGAAAATATTTGAACATGCTGTTATTGAGCATTTTTCATATCCTTGGATGCCTTGGGAAGGGCCATGTTTGTCAAAAGGATATAAACATGGTAGATAACAATAATGTTTTCCTTTGTTTTTAATGTAAATGCTCTGGAACCTATTTTTAAGAAGAAGAATTCTTTCAATGCAATTTACGCAATTTTCAACCCCAGGAACAGAGACATTTTTTATCCTAAGAGCATATTTTCCTGTTACGTAGTACAAAATTATTTAGTCATGCTACATACCAAATATGTATGCCCTTCACCTTATTTTTTAGAAGGAGAAGACTTTTGATGTTGCTCTAATTGGGCGTTTTCAAAAATTTTTGACCTCTGGGGCAGTGCCATGTTTTATCCCAGTGCTAAAATTTTAGCTAACATGGTAGGGAACCATCTGGATATGCTATATACAAAATATGAATGCCTTAGACTTTTTAGATTGGGAGGAAAAGACTATTTAACATGGTCTAATTGAGCATTTTTACTAACTTTGGACACCCAGGGAAGGGGTGTTTATTAACCTACAAGCATAATTTGATCAAAACAGATAGATAACAGCCAGGCTATGCTACACTCAAAATATAAATGCCCTCCTGCTTAAAATGAAGATTTTTTTTTTAACATATTCAAATTTTGCGTTTTTCCAAATTTTGGACCCCTAGTGCAGAGCTTTTTTTGACCTGAAGAAGACAAATTTTAGTGATATGGTACAAAACCATCTAGTTATGCCCCATACCAAATATGAATTTCCTAGACCTTATAGTTTAAGAGGAGAAGTCTTTTGAAATTGCTCTAATTAAGCATTTTTCCAAACTTCATACCTCAGGGGCGGGGCAATTTTTGACCCCAGAGATTAAATATTTAAAAGAACTTGGTTGAGAACAATATGATTAAGCTCTATATAGGATATAAATGCCTTTGGCCCTGTAGTCTGTTAAAAAAAAGACAACAAAGATTTTCTAAAATTTCCCATTTTCATATGCCGCAGTTACAAGAGCTCACGGAATTAAATTCTTTTAACAACTTTTGAAGAGCTTCACCTAAAAAACATCCCTGCAAAGTTTTAGCTTGATTGGCCTATTGGTTTAGGGGGAGAAAATTTTTAAAGATTTTTACAGATTTACTAAAGATTCCCATTTTCACATGCCGCGGCAACCAGAGTTTTTGATGGAATTAAATTCTTTTAACAACTTTTGTAGAACTTCACCAAAGGAACATCCCTGCTAAGTTTCAGCTTGATTGGCCTACTGGTTAAGGAGGAGAAAATTTTTAAAGATTTTTACAGATTTACTTAAGATTCCCATTTTCACTTGCCGCGGCAACCAAAGTTTTTGACGGAATTAAATTCTTTTAACAACTTTTGTAGAACTTCACCCAAGGAACATCTCTGCAAAGTTTCAGCTTGATTGGCCTACTGGTTTAGGAGGAGAAGATTTTTAAAGATTTTTACAAATTTACTAAAGATTCACATTTTCAGATGCCGCGGCAACCAGTTTTTGACGGAATTAAATTCTTTTAACAACTTTTGTAGAACTTCACCCAAGGAACATCTCTGCAAAATTTCAGCTTAATTGGCCTTCTGGTTTAGGAGGAGAAAATTTTTAAAGTTTTTTACAGATTTACTAAAGATTCACATTTTCAGATGCCGTGGCAACCAGAGTTTTTGACGGAATTAAATTCTTTTAACAACTTTTGTAGAACTTCACCCAAGGAACATCCCTGCAAAGTTTCAGCTTAATTGGCCTACTAGTTTAGGAGGAGAAGATTTTTAAAGAAATTGTGGACGGACAGACAGACGGACAGACGGACGACGGACAACGACCTATCACAATAGCTCACCTCGCACTTTGTGCTCAGGTGAGCTAAAAACAAATGATTGATTGATTTCAGTCAGTCAGTCAGTTAGTCATATTGCGGCAGCTGGAGCACCTAACAATGGATTCCTGGTATTTCTCACACCAGTACTACCCCTACATTCTTTCCTAGCCTCCAGCTGCTATCCCACTTAGGTTTAAGATTATCCACCCATTGGTGAGAGACAAATGTCGGAAAGAATATGTGCCGCTGCCGAGGATCGAACCCATGACATCCAATGATTGATGATAGGAGTCTGACACACTAGCAAATGCGCTATGACGGCGGCCATATATATGAAATAATAAATAAATTATAATTTTAAAACCATTACCACACACTGACACTTATTGACTCCCTGAAGAAATATCTTTGCAAAACTAGCAAAATTTTCTTTTTTCCCAATATGTTCTAAATTTTTAGCAATTTTTTTTCCAACTTAAGTGTAATTTAAAATGTAATCTGCATATGCTTTCAGTTTGGACCGATATTAAAAATTTCGTCATCTGGTAATGGGTTAAGAGGGGCTGAATTGAAAGAGCTTGCAGATGCTAATGCAAAAAAGTGTTTAATTGATAAACAAAAATGTCTAAAAGAAAACATTGTGATAAAAAAAGTTACTTATAATGACCAATTTCTTCTTTTCCAACTATATTTCATATTGAACTTTTCTGCAGAATGCTAGAGTTTGTGGTAATGTATCCAAGTGTCCCAGTCAGTGCCTCATAGGACATGGAACTAAATTTTGACTTTTAAGTGTTGGATAGTAAATATAGAATTATTCAAGACACCTACTAGGGTTTGAGATTGACTATTATCGCCCTTGACCCATTACCAGATGACATTTTTTTTTAGACTGGTTGAAGTTAAAAGATGTTGCAGAGGTGGTTTTTCTGAGCTATTTTTTACCCCATGTGAGCCAATATTGAATGTGTCTGAGGTTTCTTACATGAATTTGTTGTCAACAGGGCCTACAAATACAGGAATCAAGGGGTGAAGAGTTGACCCATTATCAGACAACTACTAGAGATGTCCCTCCTTTAACCAATTCCAACTCAACCCCTCCTTTTTACGCCCCCCCCCCCCAAAAAAAGCATTGAAAAACATTGTGGACAATGAAGAAATTGCTTGTATCAAGCAATTTCTTCATTATACACAATGTTTTCTATCCCAAAAGAAGAAAAAAATTAAAATTCCATCAACTTGAAATTGTCGTCTGCAGCTTCTTTCAATTTGGACCAGTCCAAAATTTTCTTGTGTTGGAATTGGTTAACCCTTTCCTTTTCAATCCCTGGTTTTTACGTCCCTGGTTTTTATACTAGAGAAAACATTGTTGAAACAGCAATTTCTTCTTTTTCCACAATTTTTATAACCCTGCAGAATGAATAATTTTCTAATAAAATTGACTTTTAATTATTGTCAGCAAAATTGCTAAGAACAAGCACTTTCATTATCCACTATGTTTCCTACCCAAAAATACAAGGATTTTGAAATATCATCATTAAACAAGATGTGTTTGTGAAACACCATGCCCCCGAAACAGGAATTCTTAAGAAACGGGTAAAGGGTTAAAATTTTGACCTTGATCTTAATGAAATGACCTTCCTCAGTTGCGCCTTGTTGAGACCTATCTACATACCAAATATTAACATTGTAACTTAATCAGGGTTGAAGTTATAGGAAAATGTTTAGTTGGCAGGTTAAGTTTTGCAGACAGACAGATGGACAGACAGACAGACAGACGGACACCGGTAAAACAATGTGCCCCTGATCTCATCGATGTGGGGGCATAAAATTGTTCAAAATTTTGCTGTCTTGTAATGGGTTAATATTCCTAAAGTAGTAATAATCTACAAACAAACCTTTTTAAATCTTTTGCTCATCCATTTCTCCCAATTTTGGAACATATCTAACCATTTCAATTCTCTTTTTCGAAGAATTTCTATTGGTATTCGCCTTTCCCTGAAATCAGAAAAAACTTAATTTCATGCATGTACTATTATGAATCCTAAACCTGATCAAAAAGGGTGATTATGTGGGACTGGGTTAACCCATTCCCACACAATGACGCTTTTTGACACCCCCAATGAAAAATCTTTGGAAAATATTATGGACAATACAGAAATTGCTTGTTACACCATCCACAATGTTTTCAACCTCAAAATACTATAAATCTACTATCAAATCAACTTAACCCATTCCAACTCAATCCCTCCTTTTTACGCCCCTCGAGAAAAAAGCTTTGGAAAACATTGTGGAAAATGAAGAAATTGCTTGTATCAAGCAATTTCTTCATTATCCACAATGTTTTCTATCCAAAAAGACGAAAAAATTCAAAATTCCATCAACCTGAAATTGTCGTCTGCAGCTTCTTTCAATTTGGACCAGACTAAAATTTTGCTGTGTTGGAATGGGTTAAATTGTTGTCTGCATCTTCTTTGAATTAGGACCAGTCTAAAATTTTATTGTGTTGGAATGGGTTAATTCAAGTAAACAGATGAGTACAGAGTGTCACAGTAAATGTCAGACTGGGAGACAGGAAGGTAAATGAAATGCAGATTGAGTATTATTTATGACATTATTCAAGATATAACAGTGAGGGGGAATCTACAGTTGACTCATTTCCTAACATTGTATATTATGAACCTAACAAAGCTTGAAAACTCACACAAAAAGGAACCATCTGGAAGCAATATAACCCTTTAACAGATGGCAAAATTTAGGACTGGTCCAAATTGAAAGGAGTTGCAGATGACAATTTAAAGGTTGTGAAATTTCAGATTTTTTCAACTTTCTAGGTAGAAAACACTGCGAAAAATGAAGAAACTGATTTCTTCATTTTTCACAATGTTTTCCCAAGTGTTTTCTTGAGGGCCGTCAGAAAGCGTCATTGTGTGGGACTGGGTTATACTACTGACCCTGCTCAGACTGTTCAAACTGCACAAAGAAGCATCATTTCTTTTAGACTCGTTTAAAAATCTTGAAGGCATACATCATATTTAACTCATTCCCCTACAATCCTGTTTCTTTAAAAACCTCAAGAAAAGAGTTAAGAAAAATGGCGGACAAAAATTATGAAAAAATTGCTTGTTACAAGTACTTTCTTTATTTCTATGATTAATTTATACTAAGAAAGTTGGAGGTATTTAAATTAGATATATTTGAAAATTCATGTATTTTGATTTTGGTCATTCATAATTTTTCCTGTCTGGTATTTTAATGGGCTAAGCTGCAGGGTTTTTTTTTTCTTTTCTTTTTCTTTAACCAATAACCAAACTTTTGACTGATCCAAATTCAAAGAACTGCAAACAACATTTTTTAGTTAATGAACTTTTTTAAAAATCTTTGGAGGTTTTGGTTTTTTTTGTAGAAAACACCGTGCCTGTACAGTGAGGTAGAAAACATTGTGAAGAATGAAGAAATTGCTCGTAACAATCAAATTCTTCATTTTCAATATGTTTTCCCAAAGCCTTTTTTTCTTAGGGGAGTCAAAAAATCATTTTGTTGGAATGGGTTACCTTTCGACATAATTTCAGACATGGCCTAATTAAAAGAAGTTACACACAACTTTTCAAGGTAGAGAGTTAATTGAAGCATACATAAATTTTTCACACTCTCTTTAACCCTTTCCTGTTTTTCAAAATTTTAGACTTGTCCAATTCCAAAGGAGTTGCAGATGACAATTAAAGGTGAGTGCAATTCCAAAAGTAACCAATCTTCAGGGTAAAAAATATTGTGGGAAAAGAATAAATTGCTTGTTACAAGCAATTTCTTCTTTTCCCACAATGTTTTCTCAAGAATAAAAGCACAGGGACGTAAAAACCAGTGATTGTACAGGAAAGGGTTAATTTCTGTTTCAGCACATACCCTCCCCTTGACCTATGTTACAGCCAGAGGTGTTTCTTAACGATATCCTTGTTATCTTCTTTCAAAGTTCTCATTCAGAAGCTGTAACTGTTTACTCTGGCAGATTCACTCTATCACTGTAACAATTGACTAATTGTGGCTGTCAACAAATAACGAGTCGACAAATGAAATCATTCCTTGAGACCAGAAATGAGTTTTGATCATTGATGATGGCTGTCTTTTTGTTAACTTTCTTGTTGGTTTGGCGTCTTATACGTCATAAGTACAGCTTATTCAAGCTGTAGATACCACGTTTAGGTCAGCAACCAACTACAAAACCTTTTGTTACATGCTACTGGCCATAAAATTTTCAACATAACACCTTTAAAATCAAAGCGGGACTTCCTGTCAGAGGGGCTAACAAAGCAAGTGGTTGGGGCAAGTGGTCAAATGTCTCTGTTAGCCATACCTCAAAAAGCACATTGTGTGGTTATGGGTGTACAGAAAGGTAGGAAAGGGCTAACAACAATGTAGGTGGGTTACCAAAACCTTGTATGTAAGGCTTCAATAAGCCATATTTACAAGATTTTGGTCGCTAAACAAAGACATAATGGTATGGCACTTGTAGTATAAACTCTAAACAATCTAGCTAGCAGTATGCTATCTTGGCTAAAAAAATCATCGACATTCAACTATCATTGTGTGACCTATTAGAAATGAAAACAATAGGAAGATGTATTTTTGTTCCAGCCAATTGCTATGCTTTACCATAGATTATTTCAAATTTTTATGGATGATTGCAAGATTGATTTAAGGTCAATACATATACATATTGTTTAACTTTTTTTGCAGGTTCATATTTTTAAGTTTTGGGTTAAACAGTATAGAAATTATTGCACACCTAACCCATTCCCACACAGTGACCCCGTAAGAAAAACAATTGGGAAAACATTGTGTAAAATGAAGAAATTGCTTGTAACAAGCAATTTCTTCATTTTACACAATGTTTTCTACACAGAAAGTTGAAAAAATCTAAAAATTTCATAAACTTATAATTGTCGTCTGCAACTGTTTTCAAATTGGATCAGTCTATAATTTTGCCTTCTCGTAAAGGGTTAAGGTTGTAGCTATGAATTAATGGAAAATGAACCTTTGTCATGCTGAATCCCGAATATCAATGTATTTGCAGGAGGTAGACAAAGATTAGCCTGCACATAATTTTATGTCAAGCAGAGTGCTTTGAGTATTATTTTCCAACAAATTATTGGCCCACAACTTCTTGGCCCAGAACTACTAGCACTTCCAACCCTTTGATTTTAACTCATTACGAGATAACTAAATTTTAGACTAGGCCAAATTGAATAGAGATGCAGACAGCAAATCAAAGTATATGAAGTTTTAGATTTTTTCAACTTTCTTCGTAGAAAACAATGTGGAAAATGAAAAATTTGCCTAGTTCAAGCAATTTTATCACCTCACTCGATGTTTTCCCAACTTTTTCTCTTGAGGGGTGTCAAATAAATCATTGTGTGGGAATCAGTTAAAGCAATTTTCTGAAAAGTTTTATTCAGCAAGGCAAGGGTTTACCCATTCCCATAGCATTAAGTTTTAGTCCACACCAGTTGTTGTTCCTTTTCAAGCTAGAATTGTTTGTAGAATCAATTTTCAAATTAAATATTGACCCACAACAAGTGTTTTCGGTACTCTCTGCCCTTTGGTTTTAATGCAATTAATCAAGGATTTTATTCAGCATGACATGGGTTAAGTTGTTGATCACTAAGATCTCAAAAAACTTTATAGGACAGCATTTGGCTTTATTGGCTGTATTGTTACAGAGATCTCACAGGTTTGGCACTGGCTTGAAAAAAGTTGTGCCCGTCACTTTTGCCAAATGGAAAGAAAGTCAGGCCGAATTGAAGAGGAGAAGTTGGTGCCAATTTCAAACATTTCTTAACTACACATTATTTGTTTTGTTTACTGTAATTAAATTTGGCAATTTGTTTGTCTTGTGTCACACTTGGTTACATAATTGACTCGATATACAGTTGAAGCCTTTGAGCAATTAAAAATATTTGGCCCTAGGATTTATTTCTGTAGATAGATTAAAGTACATGTACCAGTATGTATTAACAAAACTGTTTTGGTTTGGTGTCATGAACTCTCGGCAAATGAAAGCAAGAGGACAATTATGGTCCTGAATCACTCACTGAGTCATCTGCTAATTAAAGTACTATTTATAACAAAATATAAGATTTTGGACAAAATACAAAATGATCTGGCAATACTACATACTAAGCATGAATGCCTTAACCCATTCCCACCCAGAGACGCTTTAAGAGCCCTCAAGAAAAAAAGCTTGGGAAAACATTGTGAAAAATGAAGAAATTGCTTGTTCCAAGCAATTTCTTCATTTTCCACAATATTCTCTACCCAGAAAGTTAAAAAAATCTAAAATTTCATGATCTTTAAAACGCTAAAATTTTCCGTCTGGTAATGAGTTAAGCTTTATAGTTTGATTCATTACCAAACAATCCTGCATTTCAGCACTCTCAAGGGGCTTAACACCACTTTTAACAGTACATTGTATTTCAGTCATATAGTGGCAGATGGATCGCGGACACTGACTGATCACATTAGCTCCTTGCACTTCATGCTCAGGTGAGCTAAGAACTTGTGCCAGAATTTTATTTTTGTTGCATTTTGCAGCAACGGTGAACACTGTCACACAGTCAGTATTATTGACAATAATATTTAGTAAATACATTCTATATTGATGAATCATCTATGAGGAATTCCCTTGATCAACTTATCCCACATGAGCTTTTCTTCTTGCAGACAAGTACTTTGGTCAAGGCCACTTGTCCAGGGACAAGTAAATCCCAGGGCAGGTCTTGGAATGGTGAAAATAGATTTCAAAAGATAACTCAAATTATATTGGAAACATTGTCATAGTATTTACATTTGATGGTAGTAAATATTGTGGTTAAAATGAATAAAATTGGCTCCAGCAATTTCTTCATTAACATTTTCCAAAAATTCATCTCTTTACTTTTTTTGCAGACAAGTCCATTTCAAATCTTTAACAATTATAGAATCATATAAGACAAATGGAAAAAATGTGTATTTCCACACCACTGTCACCAACTCACTTCAATCTTCACCCATTCCCACACAGTGACGCCTTTTGATGCCCCTTACCAAAAATAATTGAGAAAACATTGTGGAAAATAAAAAAATTGCTTGTAACAAGCAATTTCTTCATTTTCCACAAGGTTTTCTATCTAGAAAGTTGAAAAATCCAAAATTTCATAAACTTTAAATTGTCGTCTGCAACTTCTTTGAATTTGGACTAGTCTAAAATTTTATCGTGTGGGAATGGGTTAACCCATTCCAACACCATAAAATTTTAGACCAGTTCAAATTCAAGGAAGTTGCAGATGACAATTTTAAGTAGAAGAAACCTTTTAAATCTTTGTCTTTTGGGGTAAAAAACTGTGTGGATAATAAAAAGCAATTTCTTCATTTTCCACAATGTTTTCCAAAGTTTTTATATTAATGGGCTCTCAAAAGCATCATTGAGTGGGAATGGGTTAAAAGTATTGACAATATAATTGAGAGTATGTGGATGATTATTGTAGATTGATCAAAATATTGACTTAATTTTGTTGTCAATAATATTGATAGTATATGGGCCCCTTTAACCCACTCCCATACAATGATACTTTTTAAAGATTAGGAAAACATTCGAGAAAATAAAGAAATTGCATGTAGCAAGAAGTTTCTTCATTATCCATAATGTCTTTACCCATTTACCCAAAAAGAGAAAGATTTTTAGAATTTCATCAACTAGAAATTGTCATCTGCAACCCATTACCCGATGGTAGAATCTTAGACTTGTCAAAATTTAAAGGAGTTGCAGATTACAAAAAATAAAATTTTAGATTTTTTCACCTTTCTGGATAGAAAGCATTGTCTAAAATGATGAAATTGCTTCCTGAAAATTGCCCTTTTACTCCCCTCAAGAAAAAATGCAGAGTAAAAAAATATTTTAAAAGTAATTTCTTCATTATCAACAAACTTTCTACTCCAAAACACCAAGACTTTTAAATTTATATTGACAAAAAATTGTCTTCTTCGGATTTTTGGACCAGTCTATAAATTTGTTGTCTGGAAATGGGTTTATCTTGTTTTTGTAATGTGTATTGAAGAAAAGGTTGAATAATGTTGTTTTTTCACATTTAAAATTTGCAGTCAGGCATAAACCTTAGAATACCACAAAGAATACTGTTAAAAGTGGTGTTAAACCATATTCAATCAATCCACACTCCTGCAAATCACCAGTCATAAGAAACTTTGATTCCCTTCAAAAGAAAATTTTGCATTTTCCTCAACAGGCTAGGTTACAAGCACTGGGTGTGTACATTACAAGGGAAAGATAATATCTTTATAACTAGGCAGACCTGAGACAACACTTGTCATATCATAATTCCTCTTGTATGATAAGCCAAACAGGCTTTATTCTCCCACTGAATGAGCAGAAAAAGGCTACAGGTATCTCAGCAATCCCTTGTCTAGGCGAGATCTGATTTCCATTCAAGTTCAAAACTCAAATAATCTACCCTTATTTTACATTGATTCTTATAACCCATTACCTATTGACAAAATTTTTGACTAGTCAAAATCGAAAGAGATTATACTGTCAATATTTTAGAATTGATGATGAGTTGTTTTGGAGTACAAAAGATTATGGGGAAAGAATTTGTTTGTTTGAATGGGGTTTTACGCTGCTTTCAACAATCTTTCAGTTATATTCCGACGGCTGGAGCACCTATCAATGGATTCCTGGTATTTCTCACACCAGTACCGCCATCACATCCTTCCCTAGCCTCTAGCTACTATCCCACATAGGTCTACGATTATCAATCCATTGGTGGGAGACAAATAGTCGGAGGGGATGAGTGCAGCCGTCAGGGATCGAACCCGGGACCTTTTATGGGGAAAGAAGAAATTGCTTGTAACTTTAGTGATCTCCCAAGGTTGTGCTTTATTTAACTATTGTCTTTCAAGATTCATCTGCCCTGGGCTTAGGCTAGCCCTTAAAATTGAGGAGTCACTCTTACTGACTCCTTGGACATGAATTTCTAGTAGTCATAACTGATTTTGAGGGGTTGAAACAACAATAAGAGCTCTTTTATGAGTATAAATTTGGAAGTTAAAGTCATCCAGAATTGAGACTTTTTCATTTTGATTAACTTTTATACTCTGTCATAAAGTTATGAAGTTAAGCCTTGTCATGCTGAACCCAGAATATTCCTGTTTTGGCATGAGGCAAAGACAAAGATTAGCCTTCATATACATGGTCTGATCTTAGTCTACACCACCTGCTTGTCCCTGTTGAGCCAGAGTTGTTCGTAAGATTAACTTTCTACAGAAATATCAGTTCTCTGCAAGAGCATCCAGTGCTTACGGGTCTTTTGATTTGAATGTATCTTTTTGAAACAGATTTTATTCAGCATAATAAGGGTTAACAGTAATAAAATATAGTTCTCAATGTTAGTAAATGACATGCATCACTAAAATTTTGAGGGATCAAAATACCACATTTTGACCCTTAGAAATTTCTCTCTAGAGATCTTCTTACCCCCTCCCCCCCTCAAAAAAAAAGAATTTAAGGGTCAACACAGGCTATTTTCTCATTGTCTGAAGGTCAAAACCCTGGTTTACACATCAAACATAAGAGCTGTTACCATTATAATATCATGGATTTTATTGATGGTGTCCTTTGAAGAGACAGATGGTGTCTTGCTAGGATGAGGGACATCTTAACCCCTGTCATGCTGAACCTGGAATATTCCTGTTTTGGCAGGAGGTGTACACCAAGATAAACCTGCACACAAGTGCAGTCTCATCTTGGTCTACACCTCTTGCATGTCCCCTTTCAGTCAGAGTTGTTTAAATAATCAATTCTTAAAAGAAACATTGACCCTCATTAAAAGCTTTCAGTGCTGTCAGTCCTTTGAGTCTAATGCAATTCTGTATAGAATTCTAATTGAGCATAACAAGGGCTAAGACTTTCTGTATTGTGTTTAAATTTTAAGACCATTTCTATACCATGCTATAACATGGGGCATGGTCCCCCCAGAATTCTACTGTATCCTTTAGAATTTCCTTAGTTAATGAGCTTCATCTATCTCAATTGGTTATGTTATATGAGGTCTGTTTCTACCTTAGGCCACTGCCTTTTCAATCTCTACTTAAAGATGGAAATTAGTTCTACCCAAAGAAGCCATTTTTTTTGTCTAATTAACACTTCCTGTGCTGAACCTGGAAATCAATCAATCAAGAAATTTTGGGCATTTTAAATAGGCTGGAATGAAAAGATATAGATAAAAAGGAGTCCTGAAATGTACCATATGATCAGAGAGTTCTTTGGCTAGGAAATATAATCGTAAATATGATGCAACGTGCTTAATTACCCATCTAAAATTTTCTTCACTTCGAAAATATTCACAAAGTGTTCTCTATTTACAGCGAACAGAAAAAGAAAAGTTGGGTATCAATGGAAACCTTGGACAGTAGCACATATGATGGGATAGCTGGTTGGGCTGAAAAACTATGTAGCTTGAATATTGCAGGGTTTTCACTTGACCGAGACCTCGGGTTTTGACGCACAGAAATTCAAAGAGAAGCAATTTTGACGCTCGAAAATTTGCAGCCATGCTTCAAGGGTCATCATAAGACTAAAGTGTGCCAAATTATTTGCAAATAGTTAATTGATTATTAAAATTCACATACACCCTC
This sequence comes from Fragum fragum, assembly GCA_946902895.1. NCBI lineage: Eukaryota > Metazoa > Mollusca > Bivalvia > Cardiida > Cardiidae > Fragum > Fragum fragum. The sequence goes on along the minus strand of OX336376.1, from coordinate 38,662,928 downwards.
ATCTTGTGTAACACCTAGCTTGATTGGTAATTAACACTCTCGAGTGATGGGTATGCATCGGCGATCATAATTCACAGGTACTTGACACCTTTGAAATTGGTCCTCTTAGTACTCTTGAGATTTTCTAAGAATGATTCAAACTTAAAATATGTGCATGAATACTACATTTTCCATAAAATTTATCTTGTATTGAAAATAGAATACTGTCAGATTGGAGAAATGTTCCAATCTGAGACAGAGTATGTTCTGAGGTATCATTGTCCCCCCCCCCCAAATAAAAAATTATAAACATTTGAAAATATGTTTTCTTGTCTACATTTTTTTATATTTTCTTACATGGGGGGGGAGGGGGGAGGGCATATTGTATTTTGACTCTTGGGATTTCAATTTTGACTCTTGAAAATTTTGGCCCAAGGGTCAATGACTCTTGACTTTTGGGTACTAGTGAAAACCCTGATATAGCTTGTTGAAGTTTGAAATTTGCCGATGAAGCAGTCAAACTGACGCCATTTTTTCGAGTTCAATATGCATGTGGGTCATGTGATTCCCTGCATTGTTTATCCAATCAACGTTTCTTTCAGGAATCTGATAATAACTGAGATTTTATTGAATTACATCAACTTCATTCTTATTCTACTTCCAATGTTTGACAAAGAAACAAGTGATTTTTACATGGTTTAACCCACTTTTAAACAACATTTTTTTGGACTGATCCAAATTCGACAAGTGTGCAGACCACAGTTTGAAGATGGTTTTCATTCATATATTAAAAGCTAGAAAATGAGAAAGTCTTGACCCTTTATCATGGGATAATGTTTAAGTAATAATCAATAAATAAGTGCCACATGTCATGTAAGCTTATAGATTAAAATTAGGGCAAAGAATTAGCAAATTTACTTTGTAAAGCTGATTTTTGACAAAAGCACTTTTTCTTAATTATTGGATCTTGGACAGGTTAAATGGAATATGAGAGCCATAGTTGAACAAGATGATTGCAGAAATTCGGAAATAGCCTTATTATTTTCCAAAACTTGGCCTTTGTGAAGAAATGGAATAGGATTTGTTCTGACGATTGCAGACCGCAAATTACATAGCTAAAAAGAAAATACAATGTTAAACAAACGGCTCCATTTTGTCATGCCCCACTTACAGCGAAATTCATGAGAAAAACTAATTCAAAAAAACAAATTTTACAGTATTTTTCTCACATTATGAATTCTTTTCAGTTTCCTCACCAAAAAGATGTAAATAACTTGTGTCTTGTTTGAAAATAGCGTATCTTTGGACTTATTTCAAAACAAACTGGCGAGGCCACCAGAAGCCTCATTATAGCAAATATTCAAATAGCTTATTCCCCCATTCTCTATAGAAGTGATGGTTGCGGTCACATGAAAGGGAAATCACTTGCTTCCGATGCAATTTTGTTCTTCTTTGCTTACAATCATATGGATTTTCAGAATAAAATATGCACAAAGAGTTTCTCGTTTCACATACTAATAGTGTTAAATGCATGCACACGTAATGGCATTCTTGTTTCTACATTCATTTATTTTTCTCTACGTTCACGCCGTCTTTGCATAAAAATTAAACACAACCTATATAAATTTACCTGAATTATGTACTGCAATGTGTGAAATTAGAAATTTGATTGATTGAATGGGGGTTGAAAGCCACTTTTAACAGCATTTCAGTCATATAGTTAGCACCTAACCGTGGATTCCTGGGGTTTCTCACACCAGTACTATCACTACATCCTCTCCAAGCCTCCAGCTGCTCATCCCACATGGGTTTACCAGGGCTCCCGCTGCCGATCGCCAATGGCGCCAAATGCAACAAAATAAAAATTCTGGCTCCAAAATTGGCGAATTGGCGATTTTACTGGCAACAACTTTCAAAATAAGGCAAAGGGATGTTGAGTCCATTTAAACGATTACCAACGCGCAAGTTTATCATTCACACACCCGCTCATTTGTTTGGGAGACATGCAACCATCAATATCCATTGCATATCTGTGTCAATTAAGACAGATTAGTTACGCATCGCTGACCTTACTGATCCTTGCATCACTCGAGTTCTTGGGATTTTTCCTGCACCCGACAGGAACCATTATGTAAAACAATATGGCAGAGACTCACATCGCTTTGGCTAATAATTTACAATCTTTATTCACTTTTTGAGATTCATTAGAGTGCCGAATAGAAAGCAAAGACAACACTTTGCTCATCTATTGATGATTTTAGTAACAAAGTCAAGTGAATTTCCGAGAAATGAGAAATATCGGACATTAGTAATCAAAGTACTGCGGACATTAGTAATCAAAGTACTATGGCTTACCGAAAATTTGACCTGTCGTCCAGCATAGGTGTTCTTAGAATTTCATTTTCAAATTCTCTCGTTTTACAACATTCAAATATACAAATAGCAGGTTATTTGTTTTCAATATAGTAGATTTCTTCCATTCACTTATCCATATTGGCTCCACTTTTGTCTCCAATTGGCCCCAAATTTTTGCCATTGGCGATTTCATTGGCGCATGAATAAAATTTCCCAGGTGGAGCCCTGGTTTACGATTATCCACCCATTGTCAAAAAGGATATCTGCCATGGCCATGGATCAAACCGAAGACTCCATGACTAGGAGTCCTTAACAGTGGCCAGGCTATCCAGATACTTGGCCTTTGCACACTGGATCTTTTGGTCAATGAATTTTTTATTCTATTTCGTTCTAACCTGCCCTGGGCCCATTGAACTGCTGTGCTCCAAATTGTAGGGTCAAGAGTTTGAACCCAAACTAGGCCACGAGTTTGAACCCAAACTAGGCCAGCATTCTTTCCTATATTTGACAAAATTAGTCATGGTATGTGTTGTATGTCTAACACTGATAGGCAAGTGATAAGTAAGGCACCTCAGTGGGCTGAGCAGCTGGAAGCTTCTATCAAATGTTGTGGTTGTGCTAATATAAGAAATGATAGAGGCCACAATTAGGGACATCTGATTTAATTCCTCTACATCCTATTCATAATAATATATATATAAAAAAAAAAAAAAAAAAAAACAACAAAAAAACAGGCAGTTTTGACTTGGAGTCAGGTTGTTTTGAGGAAATGGACATTTTATTTTGACCAGAAGCCATAAAGACAAGCCGTTTTGATATGTACTCAACTTACATTTCTGGATCAGTGAACTGGCTGCCACCAACAAAGCCATATCTGTCTGCTTGAGCAATAGCTGTTCCGTTTTGCACTGCATCATTTGGTTCAGTTGTGGTCCTTTCTTGATATGAGGAATGATTGTTTGTTTTCGACGGTGAGTTTGAGAGATTCTTTGATTTAGTAGATGATGGGGACAGGTCTTTTTGAACCACCACATCCTCTATATCGCTGTCTTCACTGTTCTCATCACCATCTAGGCTCCCATGCACTTCGTTATCTTGAGAATTGGGCTGTGTTTCATAATTTTCATTTGGAATAGCCATTGCCATGATCAAAATCGTTATATCACATATCGCTCAACGATTTTTAGAGTAAACATCAGTTATACCACACCTAAATACAATATCAATCAATCCATTATGGTTACACCCTTCGGTCACTTTTTACGAAGCTTTCTATGTAATGCATAATAATAGCGAACTGCGGTATTAAACTTGTATTCATTATATTTTTTACTTGCTTTGGATAACAGTGTTTAGTCAAATTACTTATTAAAAACAGGTAAATCTTGTTATAACCACCGACGGGAAAATTAATTGTCAAAATCTATCCCGGAAGTAAACACGCGAGGCGAAACACGCATGTCTAAATTTTGTTACGTTCAAAACATTTTCGCACCATTATGCATAAAATTGTAAGGAAACAATACATCATCTGAACCAAGAGCGTAACACATTTTATGCATATATGTAATGAAATCTTTCGATTTCAGAACTTAAAAATGTAAAACTAAATCTTTTAAAAATACCCGAAAAGGTTGTACTGCAAAACGTATAAATTAAACAGTTATAAGCTTCAAGTAAACATACTTTTTAATTAGCCTTTGAAAAGAGTACTTCTACTTTGTTAATCGACTCGGACAAAGTCATATCAAAATTTGTATCTAGCAATATAGAAAATGTTGAATCGGTTAGAAAAAGAAAGTCAAGATTAGTTTTACATTTTAAGAAATTACATTCTCAAAGAATTAAATAGCGTTAGTTATGAGTTTTTAGTGAACCTATTTACTAAATCCTTGAAACTAAACTGTCTGTTACATCCTGGTTCGGCGCATGTTTTTACTTTAGCTCTCTCCAACCTTTTTTCATATACTGTATATGGAAATGCATGAACATGAAAATCTATTTCCAATGCATCAGTAAAAGCCAGTCTATCACAGTATTTTTAATTTTAAACAGGCCTGTTTGGGATGAATAGGACAGTATGAAATAGCATTTAAGGTTTTGAAATATCATCATTTACGATATGATATAGCGAACGAAATCCTTTACAATTAAATTGTTTGAAAGCCTATCATGTCTAGAGTTTATAAGTTTCAAGAATTTTCTGCCGAAAATTGACTGCTAAAGAGACGTTATCCTATTTTCAATATTTAATAATTTGACGTAGTGACTTAGCTTATCATCCAACTTGTTCTAGTATTGAACTTGCCCTTGATATTAGAGACACATACATTCTAAACAGCTACCAAGACAAAGAACAAAAACTTATCAAGTCTGCAAGGATAGCAGAAAACGGACGCCATAACGCTGCTAGGTGGCAGATCTGAGGCGTTGAAATATAGAGCTTTGAACTCAAGTTAGCTTAAGCCATATCCCTACATAATTTGATATAGATGCATAGTTTAATCCAATATGACACAGCGTTGAACTTTTTCGAGATAGTAGATGCACTTACATTCTGACCCAATTTCAAGAAAAGGTGATTTATGCCTTAAGGGTAAGTATAGAATAGCACACGACGAAAACAATACGCAGCAAGATCACAAAACCGACATAAAGTGCATAGAGCTGTATTGAAAGAGGGAGTATAGATCTCTAACGACACAAGGGGGGTCTTCCACAGTCTCTGGTTGTCACCACCAAAACTGTATTATTTGGACCAACCCTTTTTTAAGATTCTATCACGAATTTGAATGAGAATTATACCTATATAATAGCCCCAAACCAATCTGCATAAACTCTATAGTTTTAGTTAGAAAGGAAAATCGTGTGACCGTTGAATTAAAATATGACACATAAATTGGACGAAAGTCCATACTTATCGCGGTTTATAGATGGATAGCATATCGTCTCCGATTCGTGTGTCTGTTCTCCCGCCCATCTGTCATTCCATCCGTCCAGAGCGATTTCTCCACAACCCTTAGGCCTAATAGGATAAAACTTCTAATGGCAACTCCTCTTGATATTGCTCGATTTGGGGTTTTGAATCCTCGTTACGGAAAAGGGAGACTTAAGGTCAATTTTGAATTTTCAATCATCGAGTATGCTATCAAAACCCATGACGATGTGTACTTCATATTTCATTGCTTTGTAACTTTAAGGTGCATTTCGGACTCCAGATTTTTCATGCTATAATTATCATTTCCACATATCAATGCATTGCGAATTTGATTTTTGCGTGACTTGACATGTGTATTAGACACTTTAAAAATTTTCTAATATGAGTTGATTCTCTCTGTTAGCTGTGAATTAGTAGCTATAAAGCGACCATTGAACAGAATTCCATGAACATTTCATATATCAAAAGTATCTGTTTTTGAGGTAATTATTTATGTCATGTCACGAATTCTTTAAAAAATTAATATATTGTTGTATATTGTCTATGCCCTACTTTGAAACATAGTAATTTATCGGATGGGATCGGTAGTCTGGGTAATGCATCTCAGTGCCTTGCTAGCGGAAGCCAATGACATAACTAATACGTCACGGAAACCATAATTGGTGCAATTTTCGGTGCAATCGACAGTTAACGTGTTTTTCCGATAAATTGCGGTTCCATTCGGGTTTTACTTCGTTGACTAATTTGTAACGCTAAATATTTTTGCTGCTTTTCTTTCTTTCTTTTTTTTAAGTAATGAACAGTCATTGTGATTACAAAATCACCTTAATCCCATTCTTTTAATTGTCTAAAGGCATTACAGTTAGGGCTTTGAAGATTTAGAGCAACGAATTTCTTTCACAATCTATGCAAGAGCCTCTTTACGGATGAAGAGAGCATAGTGAAGAGAATGCCAAACCTTTAGTTTCACTTTCATTGCTTTGATAGGCATCAGTAAGTTGTAAGATCAAGGTCATCTATCAAAGTCAAGGTCTTAACATTAAAGTATTTTTCAAGCACTGTTGAAAATGCATTGCTCACATTTGGTAAACATAAGTATACCTTGTACTGATTTGCATCAGTTGGTTGTAGGTTTTGGTCATCCATCAGGGTCAAGGTCTTGTGTCGTTTGCTATTTGATATTTTTGTCAAATTAAACGGATAGTTGAGTTATCATGAGCAAAGTCCGCCTAATAACAAGTAGCAGCTAGCCGATGTATATTCCAAATGGTACAACAGACTGTTCACTTAAAGACTTTAATTTAGAAAAAAAATCTGTTAAAAATCTTTAGTCAAAGGTGCAGTCAGCAAAAAGTTATCAAAGAAACTGATTGAATTCAACAAGTCATGAATGTCTACTGTAAACGCTAACCTGTGTAAAAATCTTAATAAGTGCTGCCAACGGTCATTATACATGGCAATGAAACATGTATCATATTAATTTGGTCTCAGTATAACATATAATGTTCTTTCTTTTATCGAAGTCAGTTTGAGAGTCGGATCTTAACTAGTCTTCATCTGATGCTACCGCATTCAAGGTCATACCAGGACGCTACACAGACCTAGGAGATTATATAGCAATTATCGCTACGGCGATGCCGATCATATCACGTTTGTAGTATGTTTCTAGTTCGATTTTGTCGATGATGAATATATGTCTGAGGTTTCAAACATTATTTTACGATTCTTGGCGTATCAATGTTGTTCTGGTTTTACTTAAAAAACAATACATGTCGATTGAGATTGAAATTGTAAAGATCTTTACCAGGTAGAGGCAGAGTAGAAGGAAATGAAGGTACTGTGTAAGGCCACATCTATCTTTAGACAGGAGGCTCCAGTTTCGACATTATGACAAACTGCATCCATTACCTCAACCTTTTGGTGATGGAACCATATGTATGTGCAGCCTGATCTTTGCCTTCGTTTCTCCGTCCTATTATTATGGCGTATTCTTTAAGGTCACATTTTGGTCGTAGCAGAATCAGCTTCTATGTGTGAACGAGGGCTTAAAGGAATTGCATTAACGTGATCTATCTTTTTTATCTTTACACTCCAAGCAAAATTTCTGTTGCAAGCTATTTTGAAATATTCCTTAATTCTGAAAAAATTGTCTTTCACGCATTAATATTTTTCTGAAGTTTTAACCAAATATATCAATGTAAAATAGACTAATCACTGTTTTGATTTTAGTCAAGCCTGGTAAGATTAAACAGTAGAACACTGTGCTCTCATTTCTTATGTCACGAGTATTTACCAAGGTTCAGTCAAGATTGTTTTGATAGAAAGTCATCGCAATATGCGCATTTCGTCTTTCCGAAATAATCAAATGATAAGTAGAGGACCAAGAACTGTTGTCCCCTATCCAAACTCCAACAAGTCATATTCTATTTGAACTACCAAATCCCTGTTCAATCTACTTATAATCATAAGATAGATAAATAGTATAATTACTCCCAAATGCAATCAAGACCTGATTCTTAAAAGCAAACCAGTGAACTAACCCATTGGCGGACAACAAAAACTATACAATGGTCAAATTCAAAGAGCTTAAAGGCGATATCTTTCAAGATGAAAGTTCTTTGAAAAATGAATATCCATTCGGGCATTAAACATGCCAAAAGCAGAAATAATCTTTATGATATTTTCCCCAATCATTTGGGTTAGATTGCCTCAAATATGGAAATATGTAGTAACGGATAAGGCATCTAGACAGCTCGAGCGATGTACCAGCCTTGCTGATCTGGTCACAAAGTTGGTGCCCCTAATTTACAAAGACAAGCACCTTCCAATGAATATAGCTACAAGACAAGAACAGGGTATAATGTTCTTTATGTAATCAATGTAGTCTTGAGAAAGATTACTTGTTTTCAATTCTATTCAATATGGTATTAATTTGCAGGAATTTTATTGCGAAAACTTGAGAAAATTACCGGGCTAAATGAAAACATAACCTTTGGCTAGGTTTGTATTCTGCTGTCAGTTGTCATAAGCGTCAGTTATCATAAGAAATCTGCTGGTGGTACTATTTACAGATCACACGCTCAAACCAGAATTTCAGATGTGTTTATAATTTTAATGTGGTGATCCTTTCGCTCCCCAAGGACCCTTAAACTGAGCTGAAAAAACGGTAAAAGGATAACTTCCTAGCACTGTTAGCTAGATACTTGTTGGATATAATTTTGAAGTTGTAGGCTTGATCATTTTCTGTTCGGTAGTCAACTTTTTTTTATCGCTTAGTCCTAATTGTGGTTCAAACTAGCAATCTTTCTCCATTTTCGAAAGGTTAACTTCTTCCGGGTAAATAGAAGGCACGTTATGATATAATTTGGTCAGGCAAACGCAGTCGCTTCAGAGTTTGGCTGTTTAATCATGAATGAAGCGTCTCCGAGTCTCCATTTTCTTTTCATATTTATTTTATGTTGTTACACTGTATAAATTTGATATTATTGTATGAAACAGTTGTCAAAAATAAGAGAAATACCAAGCGAACTAGTATTGAAACATGTTTCAGCTTTTCCTTGCTGTGTGTTGTGACCGTCTTCCATTGACGGATTGCAGCTGTCAATCAAAGAATCGATCGACCAATCAAAGCATTCATTTATATCGGAACTTTGAGCCACGACCTTGGCTGACACTGTTGGTTTGGCGAAATAAATGTCGTAACTACAACCTGTTTAAAGCTGTAGTTACGACGTTTAGGCCACTAACGAACCTTTTTACATTTTGTAAAATGTTACAGCAAAAAAAAGACACCGTTTAATATCGAAATGACATTTACTATCCTAGAGCAACTAAGGCTTGGTCAGCGATTCGTAAGATTTCAAAGTTATTCGATGAGAGAGTCTAAAGGCTCTATAGTTCTCACAAAAAGGAATCCTGAAATCTTTCGTTAAAATTGTTGACAGATGACTCTTAATAATTTCTGAATACGTCTCAAGCCGGCCATGGAAAGCTTTGCCAAACAGAGAACGCAAACAGATTCCAGAATTATTTTATGTTGCCAGCATATAAATCAATTCTAGAGTTTATTCCTTTTTCTGTTCGGTAAAGTTTTTCATAGCGGTCTCTCTATGAGGCAGAGTGTTAATTTCATCCATAATTACAAGTAAAACTTCATAACTTTATCTTGAACCAGTCTTTGTAAAAATTGTCTATCTAAAGCTTGTAGAAGAACTAGATTATGCAACCATTAACCAATTTATATAAAGCTTCCAATCTTTAGTTTACCTGAGCAGAACGTGCCCATGAAGAGTTTTTATGATCCTTAAATGTATGCCGTTCGTCTTTTGTCTTCACATGGTTCGACTTCAACAATTTAAACTAGTCTTTAACAGATTAAGTTAAGTTCTGTTGCAAATTTGTTAGAATTTGCGTCATGTCATTTTGATGAGCGCTATTGAAAAGTGGGGTGTACATTTGGAACACGGGAACGGGGGCCTTGATACAATTTCACAATTTAAACACTTCATGTTAATACTTTCAGGTCTTAGAATGGCTTACTTTGAAAACGGGACCGTTCCATTGTCGAAACACAGGAGAGGATGTCTCAAAGATTTTTCATTGTTTACATTCTAGGGGTCAAGATTTTAGTTCTTTTGGAAAACATAAATGAAGAGGTCTGAATGAGAATTTCGATGTTTACACTCTAAAGGCAACAAGTTCAATTATGTCTATATGAAACTTCGCCAGAGTGTTTATCAGGTCTTAATGAATACCCCATTGAAATTGGAACCTTTATGTTGGAAAACACACGAAAGGGTTCTTATTGACTATTAAGCTATTTACACACTTAGAGTAACAGTTCTGATTAAATCTTGACGAAGTCAAGTCTGCATCTAAATCGGACTGTTCCAATTTGAAATACAGGATAACGAGTCTTGGTGACAATTTCGCTGTTTACACTTTAGATGCCAAAAGCTATGCTCAAACATAATGAAACTGTGTCGGAATGTTTATCGGATAACAAGGATAGTATCGTTTCACTGCGAAGCGGGAAAATGTGTTACTAGATAAAAAACGAGATTTATAAGTGGTTTATTGTACTTGTGACTTTACAAATAAGACCCGTTTTGATTGATTACATGAGGTTTAACGACACTTTTAAAAGTACTTCAGTCATATCGTGGCGGCTGGAGCACCTAACCGTAGATTCCTGATATTTCTCACACCATTACTACCCCTGCATGCTTTCCGAGCCTCCAGCTACTCATCACACTTAGGTTGACGATTATCCACCCATTGATGGGAGACTAATGTCGGGAAGGATATTCGCCGCGGCCGGGGATCGAACCCGGGACTCCATGACTAGGAGTCCTACACGCTTCAACTGCGCTAAGGTCGCGGCCAGGTTTTTGTTATAATACAAAAACCCAGACAAGCCTTAAGGTTAATGTAAATATCTAAGTTATAGGACTAAGGTACGTACTTAACAACTTTCTATTTGCGTTATTTGGCGTTCTCAGACGTTGATTAGAATTTCTTGCTTTTGCAGCTTCATCAACCCCATGAACGGTGCAGATAATGTGAAATTGATCATAGTTTTACTGTTTCATAGAAAATGAAAAATGTGTAGCTATAATAAAAAAAATCCAAAGGAAATATATACTATATCATCCTTTTGAAATTGGGTCGATGTTCAATCCAAATCAAAACCTGATCGAGCCATACGGGAGATGCCATCTAGGGTTGGAAAACGAAAATGAAATTTGATAAAACAAATTCTACGTATTCAGTCATAAAAAGTAAGAAACTATATAAATATGAATAAATTCAACCACTGAAAAGACGCGTGAACAGCTCTTTAGAAAGATAGTAACGCGGACAACTCTGTAAAAGGTAAACATAAAATGTTGTTACATCCACGTGACCAAGAGCGATAAAAATACAAGCCTGGAGGCTTGCACAATCAAGTGACTTAATGTGAGCTACCGGGCGTTTCTCGTCCTTTGGCGATCAAAATATCGTAACTACAGCTTTTTTGAAGATAATATGCAAAATTTTAGACAGAAAAAACCTGCCATTTTTTTAAAACAAAAGTCGTTCGTTTGATGAGAAATGGGTATTAGATGAAAACATCAAGGTATGGATAACCTTTCTAAGATACATTGCTAAAGCAAGTAACCAAGCCCCTCAATATTCATTCTTAAATACTTGATTTGACTGATCGCTGGTCCAGCCCAATGAGTTCCTTCTCGAAGTTCGGCCAAGATTTTACACAGCGATATTTGCAAAATTTATGAGTAGCTCAAACAGTGAAAATGTTGGATATCCTGTAGTTTCGACCTTTATTTCGCCAGACCAACAAAAATACTTCACCTAAATGTCAGACAATGTTGGCGATCACAGCTCACTTTCGGTTTAAATGAGTGGTTTGATTGGTCGATTTATTCCGCGATTCTTTGTTTAACAGAAGGGCCGCAGCCATAGCGCAGTTGGCAGCGCATCGGACTGTCAATCGTGAGGTCCAGGGTTCAGGGAAAATCCTTCCCGACATTTGTTTCCCAACAATGGGTGGATAATCGTAAACCTAAGTGAGATGAGCAGCTTTGAAAACATGTAGAGGTAATACAGGTGTGAGAAATACCAGGGATCCACAGGTGCTCCAGCCGTTGCTATATAACTGAAATACTGTTTAAATATAAGTTAAACCCCACTCAAAAAAAAAAAAACATTAATTGGCCCGTCAGTTCCCGAGATCTTACTAAGACATTTTGTTTATAGATGTATTTAGGTGAATTTTGCTTTCGCTGCCCATCAAATGTACAATTCATCATTACAAAACGGAAACTTGTGCCCGAAAACACATTAATGAGTTTTTGTATGCCTTCACTAAGTGACCGATTATAAGTGTATGTATTAGTTGTAGATGGAAATCTCGTAATAAAGAAATCAATTTGGAGGGAGCGACTGACAAATTTCTTTCTTTACACCGGACATTTCTGATCTATAACGAACTCACAGATTGCCTTGATTGACAGACGTGTATGCTGATTGAATATCCATACAATTCAGTTAAAAGTATTTTAGCCACACCTTCATATGATTTATAATTGTCATGTGACGAGCTACTTCCAGATACTTTTAAATAACCATGGATTACATAAATGTCAGCGCTCATTTTGAATAAGGACAATTTAGAAATGTGTCGTCAAGCAATTGCTTTAAATGAAAATTTCTCGTCAGGCGTTGAAATAATAAAACATTGCAAATACAGCGAGACTATATCCAATGTTTTGACATTAGATATAATCAAAATACACTTGTACGTGATCTGACAATCACACGGAAAGGTTTTTACACAACACGCATGTATACAGTGATATTACCCATATACAACCAATAAAATTTCACCTCAAGTTTATGAGCATGCGTGGAAATGCATGGAAACTTGTTTCCGTTTGATCGATGTATAATACCGGTTTTGCATATGCAAAACTGAAATACAAAAGCAAACAATAATAGCTCAAAATCCCACCCATTTTGAGGCCGGCGTCTGCACGAGAATTTCAAAAGCTGTCCCTAAGTTTGACTGGTGAATCTGTCCCATCTACGATACTCTCCGATATAGTTTCGTAAGATTAGGATAAGCTCATCAGTCAATCCTTTAGTATGGAAGGAGTGTAACCAAACGTTCCTCGGCGATTGCATCATCGCCTTTGAAACATTTATGTTAATTGAAATAAGTCCTGTTTTCGCGCTTAATTTTTCCATATGTTGGGTCACTGAGTCGATATGTAGTTTTGAACGAAATACAGTCGTTTCAATGGTTTAGAAAGAACCTTCATCTGTAAACTTTTTTCGTTTCCCTTTTCGTCGCGAGGTCAATTTCCATACCTATTCAATGATTAATGTGATGACGATTTAGATTTAAATTCATTTGTGACATATCTCATGTGATCCCGGACAAGATTCAAAGGCAAAAAATTTCTGTCTATGCTTGGTAATTGCATCAAATAACCTATATTCAAAATTGTTTTACACGGACGGTCAACTGATGGAAGAATGGGAAACGTAAGAAATGATGAAACCTCAGTCCAACGTCCACAAAAACGCGGATAACGATGTAAGTAACTAATTACTTATAAACAAACAAACGTAACTTTGGATCCTGTAGCACCGTACCTGTTATAGTAAAGTTTAGCCAATATCCACCTTTTCTTGTATACGAACGGGTGGAATCCGGCAGTTATACAATATTTTTGAAAACAATTCTATTGTTATTATCTTATTCAAAGAAATTTGGATAAGATGAGATATCGAATAATGTTGTAATTTTCAACGACACTGTGAAAAGAAAACCCGAGACAGAGACAGAGAGTCAGAGACAGACAGTGACAGACAAACGGATGGACAAATGGAGGCACACAGACAGACAGACAGATAGACGGAGACACACACACACACAGACAGAGAGGCACCGACAGGGTGACACACAGACAGACAGACAAACAAAAAAGGCAGACAGAGCCCGTGCCTGAGAGGCAGAGAGATCAGCCCTTTAAACTTGACTATTGTCAACAATTTGTTAAAACATCCCATCTAGAAATGTAGAACGAGTCGTCTTTAGCAGTGTTTTAAGATGAGATGTCTTTTAAGAATTTTTTGTTGACAGACTCGGGATGCAATACCGGCGACGTTAGAAGACGTCTACGCAATAGAAACTCCTAATCTTCATAAATAGATATTCGTGCTTAGGTAAGTTAACTAGAATCTTTTTATATTTAGGGTCTTCAGAGCAATTAGAAATTCTATTTTGGTCGCTCGTTTAAGATTAAATGCGTTTTTACTCTAGACCATTCTATATAGAACATATGCACACAGTATCTTTCAGACAAATCCATACTTTAAATATTCTTTTTTTCCTACACAGTGATACTATGGAACAGCCTACCAGAAACAATTGTACAGCAACCTGATATTGCAGCGTTCAAAAAAGAGTCTCGATACTTTTCAGATAGTGAGACGTCCCTGAATGACAAAAAATATGTTTTATCAGCTCTTTTAATCTAACATTCACAATACTTTTAAAATTTTGCACCCTAATGTGTGTATTTCCGATTATTTATCGTCGCTACCGTAGCACATGCCCATATGAGCGACGCCCCCAGAAGACGGTTAGTTGTTACGGGGGATAGTGCAAGGATACAGGATGAAACTACTGAGAGCTCCGCCTGATTCTTTAACGTGCTCGATGGATAGCATCGTCACACGGGGCCTCGGTTTAATGTCTCATCCGAAAGACAATTAGTAAGTTAGTTGATATGGTCAGCCCAGGGCTCGAACCCGTGATCTTGAGGTTTGAAGTCAAGTGCTCTACCAACTGAGCTAAATGGGCTGACAACCCTAACCAATGACTAACAGTTTTTATTCCAGCACAGACGCGCACCTGCCAGTAATACCCGAAAGGGGAGTTGGGCAGTTTAGTTAGATAGATAGATAGATAGATAGATAGATAGATAGATAGATAGATAGATAGATAGATAGATAGATAGATAGATAGATAGATAGATAGATAGATAGATAGATAGATAGATAGATAGATAGATAGATAGATAGATAGATAGATAGATAGATACTATAGAAATAAATCATCTAGTCTAATTAATGAGAAAAAATCCAGTCTATTCTAACCACTCTTTTTATTTATTTTTATTTTGTTCGTTAGCTGATAAATTAATCAAATACTTCATGAAATATTTTTACATAATTTAAGTATATTTGACATTACAAATAATAGTTTTTAGTGAAAATAGAATATCTGAATTTTCTGAGAAGTAACAGGAAATAGGTTAATTGGCCTCAAAATTAGTGAAGAAAGTAGTTCTGTAATTTTCAATCAAATTTGCATTTTCCTTTCATAACATTAATTTCTGATTGTAAAATTAACAAATTGCTTGGTGAAAATCATCACATATGCAGACTGAATAAGCGAAATTTAGCTTTTATTACTAAAATTTTCGCTATGAGTTGTTGCATCGCATGTCTTTATATTCGTACGCCGGTTCCCTTCGTGTTTCTTGGGAAAATTGGAGATAAATATTGTGATTTGATAGGTGTCAACTCCCGAATCTATTGGGAATAAGACTGTAGCGGTTGCAAAGAAGAGTGACTACCGCTTCAGCTTCATTAGAAGTCACTCTGAGAACGATATGTTTTTATAAAAACAGTTTTTAAACACGTTTACCCCAATCTCTGACACTTGTCTGCCATGATGAACCAATCCAAGAGAAATCGTGGAGGACGGATGAATGCTGCTGGTCGGACGGACAAACGTCAGATGTATTCGCCCGACAGGTTTGCACCACTACTTATTGCAAGCTTATTTCTGTCTTAGTGCCCATGATTTCTTTCTTGCACAAAATTTTTGCTCTTCTTGACCTTTCTCATAGGCCTGTATCTTGGAACCAGGGGGTTTCCGAGCCTTTGAAAAATGAAAGTCCATAGAATGCAAACCTTATAATAAGCACCTGCTAGTAATTCCTGAAAGGGGAGTTAGGCAGTATAGATAGATAGATAGATAGCAAGGGTCCGAGTCTCAGAGATCTGATAGCAAATTGCCAACCTGCCCTCCAATAATGATTATTCTTCCCAGCAATGTTGCACTAAAGATATATCGAATCAGAATTCTGTCTATTGTAACCCCATGGAACTGGTTACCAGTCAACTTGGCCCACTGAATAACTCGGCCCGGTCAACTCGGCCCGGTCAACTCGGCCCAAATATATAGTATATAGTGATATAAGAATATTACATAATACTTGGAACTTTTGTCAAAAATAATATCACGTAACTTATTTGTGCTTATTGGTTTATTTTTTTTCTATTGAAATAGTATGATATTGTTAACATTTGGATTCGGGGCCGATTAGAATGGTTGTTGTTTTGCAATGTAATTTTTAATCTACAACCACTTAAACGTCATTTCTTATGCCATTAATCATGACAGCTTTTTAATTAACCAGAATATTTTGTTATGATTCGGACGTATTCACACACAAAAAAAGAAGAAGGTGAAAATAACAATTCCCTCTCCCCTAAATATTTCTTTTATGAAATTTCGCCAATCACTTTATACTGTACCATATATTTGGGCCGAGTTGACCGTGCCAAGTTATACGATGGGCCGAGTTGCCGGTGGGCCGAGTTGACCGGTCACCCATGGAACTGATTTAGCACAATGAAAAATTATATTTTGTTCACTGTTACTCACATATTATTAACACATTCTGCTTCAATTGAAATCATTTATGATGATAGCAAAGTCTATGGGTTACCTATTCTGAGAGTTTAGGAACGCAATCAATTTCTTGGCAGGCTGAACTATTGTGAATTTCAAGCTAGACCCTTTCATTTCTTATCCAATACAGAGGTGAGTTCTTTTTGACGAGAATCTTAAGATTCTTCAGGGTGCCCATTCACGTACTGCAGTACGTAATTCACGTACAACTACGTCGGTTCACGTACAAATCTTACACCAAGACGTGCATGAACGTACAGAAAAATAAATGAACGTAGAAACAAAAATGCCATTACGTGTGTGTTCATTTAAAATAATTAGCGTATAAAACGAGAAACCCTACGTGCGTATTTTTCCCTAAAACCCCCAAAAACTGCAAGCAAAGTAGAACAAAACGCATCGGGAGCGAGTGATTTCCCTTTCATGCGACAGGAACAAGCTGGTTTGTTTTCATATGGAGAATGGGGAAACCAGCAGTTGGGAAAGTTCGTATAGGCCTCACCAGTTTGTTTTGAAATAGGCCCAAAGTTGCGCTATTTTTCAAACTAAACGCAAGATATTCACATGTTTTTGGGCTAGATTGACATGAACTCATGATATAGAATCTGATTTTGAAATCAGTTTCTCTCGTAAGTTCCGTTGTACATGTAAGTCAGGCGGGACAAAATTGAGCCGTTTCTTTAACGTAGTTTTGTTTTGGCTACGTAAGTTGCTGTCTGCAAAATGTCGTAACAAAACCTATTCTATTTCTTAACAAATGGTGATTTTTAGACACTTATAAGACCATTTGATATTTTCTGTACCAGAATCGTTTTAATACCACAGTTTGATCTGAAAATGAGCAGACATGTCTGGTATGGCCTGCTCCAAGATGACATTCCCACCCTTGTAATTAACTTGCCATCGCTCTCATATTCCAATCAACCCGTCCAAAATCTAATAATTAAGAAAAAGTGAATTGTCAAAAACCAGGTTTTCAAAGAAAGTTTATTATCTTTCCCTCTAAATTCATCTGAAACTTGCACATGACGTGTGGTACTTCTTTACTGAGTAATAACAAACTATATAACTACAACATTGTCTGTCATTTGGTAAAGGGTTCAGATTCGTATTATGTACCCTTAAATCTGAAAGTAAAGGGTACATTGTACCCCCAGATTTTTCTTTGTACCCCCACTTCAAAACCTAGGGGGTACATGTACCCCCAAAATAAAAACCCAGTGGGCATGCTATTCTTATTGAGATTTTCAAGGTGAAGCCTTCTTTAGATTAAGATTTGTAAGCCACTAAAGAATTCTTGTTATGATATTTAAATGTATTTGGCATTTGCTTAAATAAGTACAAAGTTGAATGTTATCCTAGGACATCTCAAAAATCTCATTTGGTGGGATTTTTCATCTAGACAAAAAGAATGCAACTCTGATCTTAATCTGAAAATTACTGAATTGAGAATGTGGCTGCTGTTTCAAATCAGACACTGGATATATTTGTATAGATTGCCTTCCAGACAATATGTAAATGTACAGAGGGGTTGAAAATAACAGTGTCCGATTATCCGGAGGATCCCTTGAAATTGGATTGATTGATTAATTGGGGTTTAACGCCACTTTTAACAGTATTTCAGTCATATCTTAGCGGCTGGAGCACCTAACAATGGATTCCTGGTATTTCTCACACCAGTATTACCACTACATCCTTTCCTAGCCTCCAGCTGCTATCCCACTTAGGTTTACGATTATCCACCCCCTGAAAATTGGAAGGGACCCCAGTAATCTCGGGCTAGGAATTCTGTCAGGATCCTTTAATATTTCTCAGTAAAACAGATCTCGGCGCATCAACTAATACTCCAGATTTTTTAGCTCTACTGGCCAAAGACCACTAGAGCTATTGTGATGGCTTTTGCCAGTCCCTCCAAGCATCTGTCTGTCGTCTGTCCATTAACTTTTCCTTGTTTACTTTCTAGAGTTCACTATTTTCATTGGATTCCCTTAAAACTTTCTCAGAATGATTGTACAATCATAAGGATAGATTCTTTCGAAATTGGGTCAGACCTGTCAAGAAACACGGGAAAAGGGGCCTTATTAAAATTTAATTGAAAAATCTATTAATTTAACCTCGTTAACACTCTTTAGAGTTCACAGTTTTCATCAGATAACCTTCATACCTCAGAATGATTATGCCATCATAAGGATAGTTTCTTTCGAAATTGGGTCAGATTCATCAAGAAACAAGTAAAGGGGCCTAATGAAAATTTAATTAAAAATCCTCGTTAGTACTCATGAGTCAACAGTTTACACCTGATTGACTTCAAACTTTCACAGAATGATCATACTATCATAAGGATCGTTCCTTTTGAATTTGGGTATGATCCATCAAGAAACACGGGAAAAAGGGCCTAATTAAATTTAATTAAAAAATCATCACTAACACTCTAAGAGTCCATAGTTTTCATTTGATTCTCTTCAAACTTTAACAGAATGATTGTACCGTCATAAGGATTGTTCCTTTTGAAATTAAGTATGATCCGTCAACAGGGTTCTCCCCAGGTCCTTATGGCGTATCGGCCCCGATACGCCTTCATAAATTAAGAGACTTTGCCGATACGCCTTAAGATCGCCGATACACTTAAATTTAGTCACCAATACAGCTTAATTTCCAGCTGAAGAAAGGATCAAGTAAACCATTAAAATTGGTTGCAGAAGCGTGGACAGGACATGCTCTTTATCTATAGTGTTGTATACCACGTATTACGCAACATCTCTATTGATAAGACCCTTACACTCTTGCTAATTGGTGATTATTGATTTTTTTTCTCGCGTTTCCCACTGGTACCTCGCTATCAGTCACCAAGGATGATGGGTACCAATATATAAACAATGAAATGGCGACCCGGTTTCCGAAAATTGTCACTTCGGCTTAGATTGGCCTAGTTAAAAGTAAAAGATGTGGTTATTTGATATGACAACTATCAAACTAAAGCCATAGTGGTTTAAAGTTTAATATTTTGAAGGAAAGATTAATTAGGTCAGTTTATTTCATACATTGATTGCTGAAAACATACCCTTTTCGCGATTTTTTCTCCTTACGAGAATTTGCCAAAATAATAAAGACAGATTTGTAAAGAGGCATCGTAGTTAAACTTAGCTCTTGTTTTCAACTCAGTTTAATAATTACACACGTGTATCTTCTGGATTAAGTCCATTTCTTTATCCAACATGGAGGGTATTATCTCAAACATTCGTAGCCTGGTTTGTTCAACCCATTTTTCAATAAATTTGTTTTTAAAGTTTGATGAAAAATATTATTATACTTTTAGTAATCATCTTATGATATCTCATCCTCTCACGTTTTTTGCCCAAAAAGAAATAATACCCCCATAAAATCAAAGTGCTGAAAGCACTTCAAGAAAAGAATGCCTTAGACCAATTAGGGATTTCTAAAAATTTTTTATAAAAAGTAATGGTTGAATAATTATTTAGAATCAGGAAAAGATAATTCACTCTATAATATTTGGAAAACAAAATCCTCTTTTGAAAATCAAAGTGCTGAAATCACTTAAAGAAGAGAAGAGTAAAGGCACTTGTTTTTATAAATTTGACCAAGTTTCATGTTATAATTTGAGAAGTAAGGTTAAGATTGGACACTGCTGATATATTATACATTTCTTATTAACTTATTGAAATCAAAGAGCTGAAAGTACTGTTTGAAGAATAGTTATAGTGTCAGACAGTCAAAGGCGTCTGAATGGGCAAATAATGAGCATTTCAAAAATTACACAGAGAATCTTTACACAGAGAATCTAATGGAGCTCTTTAAGATGCAAAATTTGAAAATGAAACCAGGTATCACACAGGAAGCTTGTAAATACATTTTTGAAATTACTAATAATAATTTCTATTTTTTTCTGATGAAGGGCATTTTTTTTTCAATCCAACACTCCATGCTTTTTTTTTAAGAGTCCTCAAGGATATGATTTTTGGACAGACTTGATAAAATGGCCAAGCATGAAAAGCTAATCCTATCTAATAGACAAGCAGTTGACACTTTTTTTTCTCATTCCTTGTGTATATTCTTTCATTATCATTCCTTTTCACATCCTTTTTTATCTGACAATTGAGTACCCTTTCTAACAAATAGGATAGAGAGGTAAAATAAGCTGAGTAATGTCACAATTAGTTGGTATCAAAATAAGCCTCAGAGTAGATAAATCAACTTATAATAATTAAAAAGTTGAAGAATAACTCTGAATAAAAAAAATTAAGAAGTCAATAATCAAGCTAAAAAGCACTTTTAATGACCTTTGTAATGTATAGTCATACCAAGATGTTAACAGACAACACACCGCGCATTTGCCACTACGCCTTCAAAAATTTCTGGGGAGAACCCTGTGTCAAGAAGCAAGGGAAAAGGGGCCTTTTGCAAATTTGACTAAAGAAATCCTAGTTAACACACTAGAATCCACAGTTTTCATCAAAGTCTCTTCAAACATTCATAGAACAATTATACCATAAAAAGGATTGTTCCTTTCGGAAGTGGGTTTGATCAATCAAGTATCTTTGGAAAAGGGGCCTTATGAAAATTTAATGAAAAAATCTTAGTTAACACGTTATGGCCCCAGATTTCACCTGATTGACTTCAAACTTTCACAGATTTATTGTATCATCGTAAGGATTGTTCCCTTCAAATCGGGTCTGATCAATCGATAAACATAGGAAAAGGGGCCTCATGAAAATTTGATTAAAAAAATCTTAATGCTTTAAAGTCCACAGATTTCATTGGGTTGTCTTCATACGCTAACAGAATAATTATACTTTGTAAGTATATAGTTCCCTTTGGTATTGGTTCAATCCTTCAAGTAACTGAAAAAGGGCTTATATGAAGATTTAATTAAAAAATCCCTGTTAACACAATGAAGCCTACACCTTTGATCAGATTTTGTTGAAACATTCACAGAAATGATTGTAAGGTCATAATGATCATTCTTTTCATAACAGGGTTTGAACTGTCAAGAAACACAGGAAAAGGCAGGGTGCCCATTTACATACTGCAGTACATAATTCACGTACAATTACGTTGGTTCAAGTACAAATCTTTCACCAAGACGTGCATGAACGTACAGAAAAATAAATGAATGTAGAACCAAAAACCATTACGAGTGTGTTTACTAAGATATTATTAGCGTACAAAATGAGAAACTCTACGTGTGTATTTTTTACTAAAAACCCGAAAAATTGCAAGCAAAGTATACCAAAATCGCATAGAACGCAAGTGATTTCCCTTCCATTCGACAGGAACCATCGCTCCTTTCCAGCCTATTTTCCTCTATATAGAGAATAGGGGAACCAGCAGCTGTAAAATGACGTATGATGTGGATCTGGATGGCCTGACCAGTTTCGCAATTTTTCAAACAAAACACAAGATATTTTATTCATATACAGAAATAATTAAAACTTAAGAAGGGAAAGGATTTTAAATAAAGATTTCTAGTGCCGAGAGTATACACAGCATTGCCGAAATCAATCAGCGTAGGTGTGAATGAAGCAAGCATGTTGACTACATACCCCTATTTCTAATAATCTGCTGGCCTCGCGACTACAGTAGCGATACACGCTTGATTTACATTCAAAGGGCTTCCGACGGACAGTTGTATAATTGCAATCTGTCCCCTACTTTTATAGCCACTTGGCCAGATTTGGTTATCACCTATTGTATCCAGGCGACTTCCCGAAAATTCCAGGCGACTTCACGAAAATTCCAGGCGACTTCGACTTCGCTTTGATCAGCAAATTAGGCAAAGTTTTATGAAACCAGGCGACTTTTTCGCCTGAGTCGCCCACTCTGCAGAGCTCTGCAGCTTTACTATCCTTTGTTCTAAATTTTTCTGAAACTGGCAGACAACATGTGGCACTTATTTACTGATTATTAACAAAGTAGATGAAACTATAACATTGTCATTTGGTAAAGGGTTCAGTTTAGTATGGTGTACCGTTAATTCAGATTTTTCTTTGTACCCCCATTTAAAAACCTAAGGGGTACATGTACCCCCAAAATGAAAACCCAGTGGGCATGCTGAAAGGGGCATTATGAAAATTTCATTTATAATTTAAATCCTTGTTACAAAGTCCAGAGCTTTCATCGGATTTTCTTCAAACATTCACAGAATAATTGTACAATAATAAAGATTGTTGATGTTTGCATTAGACCTGATCCGTCAAGTATCACAGGAAAAAGAGCATTATGAAATTTAATTTTAAAATCATTGTACCACAATAAAGTCAACAGTTTTCATCTGTTAAAACTTTCACAGAATGATTATTCCATCTTGAGGATTCTTTCTTTTCAAATTAGGCGTGATCTGTCTAGTATCATGGGAAAAGGGGCCTTTTGAGAATTGTTTCTATAAATCTTGTAACCAAGTCCATAGCTTTCATTGGATTTTATTCAAACCTTCACAGAATCATTGTACAATAATCACGATTGTTGATGCTGACAAGAGACCTGATCCTTTAAGTATCACAGGAAAAGGAGCCTTATGAAAATTTTATTCTAAAAATTTCGCACCAACAGTCAACAGTTTTATTGGATTTTCTTCAAAGATGCATGGAATAATTGTGGCATTCAAACACAGGAAAAGGGGCCTTACAGATTATCATTCAAAACATTCTTGTGTATGTGATGAATATCACAATCATTATCAAGTTGTCTTTTAAATTTCACAGGACAATTGTCGGGTTGTAAGGAAAGTTCCTTTTGGAATGAAATTGATCCATCAGAAAACACAGGAAAAGGGGCCTTATTGATTTTCATTCAAAACGATCCTGTTTATGTGATAAAGTCCACAATTCTTGTCAGATTCTGATGAAATATTCACAGAATTATTGTAGGCTCATAAGAAAACTTTCTTTTGGAAATGGAGTGGATCCGTCATGAAACATGGGAAAAGGGGTCTTGAGGATTGTTGCTTAAAATGATAAAGGGGATAAAGCCCTTTTTTCTTTATGCATTCTTCTTTGAGCAATTAACTTCCTAAAATATCAGATTTCTTTAACGGAAAACTTGATAACCAGTAGAGCTTCTCAGGCCCTCATGGGCCTCTTGTTTTCTTTATGCATTCTTCTTTGAGCAATTATCTTCCTTAAATATCAGATTTCTTTAACGGAAAACTTGATAACCAGTAGAGCGTCTCAGGCCCTTATGGGCCTCTTGTTTAAGCAATTATCTTCCTTAAATATCAGATTTCTTTAACGAAAAACTTGATAAACAGTAGAGCGTCTCAGGCCCTCTTGTTCTTGAGGGTTGTCAAAAAGTATCACTGTGTGGGAATGGCTTAATAGAGGTCTTCAGTATTGAAACACTCATTTATGAATATATACATTTTTTTTCAGCAGGCCACCAAGACAGAGAGGCCCAGTGATTGATAAAAACATGAATGTAAGACATATTCTATCATTTTGTTATTTTGAACTTAATTTTTGACTTGTAAATCTTGTTAAAATTCTATCTGCATATCTGTATATGATGTATAATTCACTTTAACGAAATTGGATATATTTTTACTTATAAATTCCTCATCTTCCATGCAGGTTTGTGCAAATTGTGTTATTGTATCTACTAAGGACTTAGCTATGAAAAGGATTTCTAAAATGTTTTCCAAATCTTTTTTGAGGGGTGTTAAAAGTAGGATCGTGGGGGAATAGTTTAATTATCCAACTCTACAAGTGTAATGGGAATTCTAGAAATGACCTTTGTCAGTCAATCTGCCATTTCTTGTCCGGTCAATATCTCCTATAACCTTGGATAGAATTTTATGAAATCGAGCACAAGTTTAACCCTTGTCATGCTGAATTAAAATCATGTTTAGAACTGAACCAAAATCAAAGGACTGAAATCTCTGAAAGCGATAGCTGCAGGTCAATATTTCGTTTAAAAAGTGATTTTACAAACAATTCTGGCTTGAAAGGGACAAGCAGGTGGTGTAGACTAGGATCAGACTGCACATATGTGCAGGCTGATCTTTGTCTATACCCCCTGCCCAAACAGGAATATTCCGGGTCATTGAACCTCAAACTCTCATTCATTATTTCTTGCCTTAATGCTTTTTGAATATTTCTGCTTAGAAAAAGTTCAAGAGTTCACTGCATATTGTGTGATCATACCAACAGTATAAGGGTTAAAATTGAGATAATATCTGCTTTATATTACCAGGTTGATGGAGTCTTTAAAAATCAACGAATCACCCATGTTGTTATTACTTTAGTGGTAAGTATTGCTTTTTACACTGTACACAGGGTTTTCATTTGACCCGAGACCTCGGGTTTTGACGCACAGAAATTAAAAAAAATGCAATTTTGACCCTCAAAAAATGGTCACTGTGCGTCATTTTGACTCTCGAAAATTAGCAGCCATGCGTCAAGGGTCATCATGCGTGTGCCAAAATTATTGGAAAATGGTTAATTGATTATGAAAATAAACATCCTTATAACACCAAGCTTGATTGGTAATTAACACTATCGAGTGATGGACATGCATCAGTGATCATAAATGAAAGGTACTTGACAGCTGTGAAATTAATGATGAAACCCATTTTCAGAGTTCTTATCCTACTGAAATTATTTGCCATTACTTTAACAAAAAGCTCACAAAATATAGTAAAGAAGTAAAATGAAACTAAAGAATATATTTCCCAAGAATTGTCATTGGTTTTCGTGCATAAAATCGGCAATTCTTTTATGAAAAATAATAATTTTACCCTCTTAGGACTCTTTAGAATTTCTAAACTGATTCAAACTAATAATATATGTCTTAATACTAAACTTTCCCTGAGATTTATCTTTATTGAAAATAGAATGCTGTCAGATTGGAGAAATGGTTCAATCTGAGACAGAGTTTACTTTAAGGCACCACTGGGGAATTTTAAGGCACCATTGCTAAAAAAGTTATAAACATTTTTTTCTGGTGTTGTGTGTGTGTTGGGGGAACTTATCACATTTTGAGTCTTGGGATTTCAATGTTGACTCTTGGAAATTTTGGCCCAAGGGTCAATGACTCTTGACGTTTGGGAACTAATGAAAACCCTGTGTGCAGTTTAACTGATACTGTTGAAGCCATTTTTGAATGGAAATCCATGAAGATTTCGTATTAATCCATACTGGGCATCAAATTTTTAGACTTCTACAAAATGAAAGAAGATGCAGATGGCATTTCAAATAAAGTTAAAACAGGAAAAATTCTTTAAAATTCTTTATAAGGTAGCAAACATTAGAAGAAAAGGAGAAATCGCTCGTTAAAAGGATGTGTGTGTAGTGTGTGTGAGGTCCAACTTTTGTCTTGACTGCCTAGATGGCCGAGTGGTAAAGGTGCTTGACGCGTGATCTGAAGTTCAAGGGTTTGTCTACCCCAGTCTACCCAGCTGAAAAATAGGGTAACAGTGGGTTTAAGCCACTGCCTCTCTGAGGAATGTGAAAATATCTGGATTGCGAGGGTTCGCGAGCAACTCTATAAACTTGAAGCTTGTGTCAAAATCGGACTGAAATACATTTATATTAACTAACTTGTCCAGAGAATATCTTCTACACAAATTGATGAATTTCAAAATTACGTGGCACAATTGTTCCCCTTGATGAGGACTAGTGTTATGGGTATCGGTCTGTTGGATACACCCAAGTTCAAGGTCACAATTGAAGGTCAAGTGACAAGCAAGTATGCTGGGGAATCTGTGTCTTTGACAAATATCTAGCTCTCAGTACAATTCATTAGGGTTGTAAAATGTGCGATTGTTCGGGAATGGGTTAAAAACTCATTTGTATAGCTATAACTAGGATTAACATTTTTTGAAAATGAAAAATATTACTTAATAATTGTTAGGATTGGTAATAAATGTGCTTATAAGCCTACTTGGAATATTTCTGTTCACCCATTACCAGACAACAAAATTTTAGACAGGTCCAAAGTGAACTGAGTTGCAGATGACAAGTTAAACTTTATTTTTCCAAATGTTGTCCAAATTGCCTTTCTCAAGGAGTGTCAAAAAGCGTCACTGTGAGGGAATGGGTTAAGATGATTATATATGATAACCTAACATGGACTGAAATTGTAATATAGACTTTAGTTTCCATTCAATTAATCAATTCAGTCAATGGAAATCAATATCAGTATCATTCAATCGGAAAAAAAAAATGTCTAGTCAAATTTCTTCTTTTCTCACAATGATTTTACCAGTATTTTTTCTTAGCTTTTAAAATCAGGAATGTGAGGTAATGGGTTGAATTTTCAATTCAATTCATAATTTTTAACACATTGTACCCATTACTAGACAAAAAAATTATGGACTTATTGAAAGAAGCTTTGGATTACATATCCGAATGCAATCAAATTGAAAACCAAATGTAAGATGGGAAAGACAATTTTTAAGAAAAGGAGAAATAGCTGGAATCAAACGATTCCTCCTTTTGTTAACCCATTCCCACACAATGACACATTTGGATGCCTCTCAAGAAAAACACTTGGGAAAACATTATTTGAAATGAACAAATTGCTTGTTACAAGTAATTACTTCATTTTACATGATAATTTATACCTAGAAAGTTGAAAAAATCTAAATTTCATAAACTCTAAATTATTGTCTGCAACTCTTCAATTTGGACCAGTCTAAAATTTTGTTGTGTGGTAATGGGTTAACTGTCACTACAGTAATGATCTCTAACTTCTTTTCCAGGGCACAAATGTTCAAGTTCAAGTTAAGAATGGTACCATGTATGAAGGTGTGCTAAAAACTGTTTCTCCAAAGGTATATTCAACTTTGAAATATTCCATGCTTATTTTCTTGAGAGTGAATTAAATTATTTTGGTATATATCTTTATGTAATTCTAATGCTTCCTTTATCTTATCAGCAAAATTTTGTACTGATTTGGTCACTGTACTATACCACTGTTTAAGAAATTCAATCAGAGACCTTCTAAATGAACAACTCTTTAAAAGTTAGATCAGGTAAAGAGTATAATAGACTACAATTAGTGAAACCCATTCAGATTTAATGCTGCCGCAGCCATAGGGCAGTGGGTAGCACGTCAGACTCCTAATCTTCAATAATGGGATGTCATGGGTTCGATTCCCAGCGATGGCAGATATCCTCTCCGACATTTGTCTCTCACCAATTGGTGGATAATCGTTAACTTGAGTGGGATAGCAGCTGGAGGCTAGGAAAGTGTGTAGTGGTAATACTGGTGTGAGAAATACCAGGAATCCATTGTTAGATGCTCCAGCGCCCAGATATGACTGAAATACTGTAAATAGTGGCATTAAACCCAAGATGAAGAAACAAATAATCAGATTTAATACTAGAAAATGGATTACTCTACTCTCACCTATGCTGGTGTAAATAAGATTTGTGTCAAATTAGGTACTGAATGAGCAATAAGTCATTTGAAATTTGATATAGGGGTCGACACTAATTTTGGTTCGATGGGGTCCCACAGGAACCCTTACTTATTACCTGAGGGTTTCCTCCTGATAATCAGGGATCCCTCCTTGATATATATCCTGCCCTTCTAAGCCCAACTTGAAAAAAACCTTTGGAAAACATTGTGGAAAATGAAGAAATTGCTTGTTACAAGCGATTTCTTCATTATCCACAATGTTTTCATGGTTGTGGAAAATGAAGAAATTGCTTGTTACAAGCGATTTCTTCATTATCAGGGTTCGCACAGGCTTGAAAAGTACTTGAAAATGAAGGGCTGTCTTGAAAAGCCCTTGAAAACTAAATTTGCCTTGAAAAGCACTTGAAAATTAGCCATTGGCCTTGAAAAGCCCTTGAATTTCACTTATTCTGGTATTCCAGACAGTTAGATTCGGTTTCAAAATCAAAAGTGAGCATTTAAGAGGAATTCGGCACGTCTACAAAAAAAGAAAAGATTGGCGAATGCGCCATAATGTAGGTACAGGCCGAATGATCAGAATTTTGAGTTGCTTCCCTTGCGAAATGGTGGCCCCACTACGCAGCGTGTCCGAAAAAGTAGAAATGTACGTGAATCACGTAGAATTGACAGAAAACACGAACATCTTTTTCCCCCAATACGCCCCAGTTCGTACGAAAAATAAAACCCAATTATGAAGAGAGTAACCATCCTAGATCCTTTCTATCCAGGGCTCCGAAAATTTGGAAATTTAAATCGGTCCGGGACAATGCCACCTCCCCCGCCGATTTAATTTTAGTAATGATGTGCTTTTTCATGAGCTAGTTATCCAAAGCTCTGTATATCTAACACAGTCATAGCGATTTTCTCTCAACATGAGCCTTTGTTGATGGAAAAACACAGCTGACGTCACAAAAATGTCGGGTCAGTCCATTCTACTCTTTGAGTTCGCAGGGTCGTGACGTACATCAAAAAGACCGACGAGACAAACTCGAGTGGGTCGCCAACGTGTTGCACTATTTTTCCAGAGTAAAATTTGTGCACAAATCTCGGTCATTTATTAATTGTAGATGATTTGTGATTTATTATTCGGAAGTTTTCCACCCCTGAAGTAAGATTTCATGATTCTTTGTTTCTTTAACTTTATTGACAGAACTAGTGATATTATTATGCAGTTGTTTTCGTTTATATACAATTATCTGCATTCTGCGGATTTACACTTATGGTTTGAATTATAGCGGCTACGTTTCGTATCGTGAATGAAAACTATGAAACATATTAACGACGTAACTTTTTTTTACACATTTCAAATCAGGTCTAACGTGCTCACTTGTGACAAATAATTTCATAAAAGCACTGTGCCGAGCTATTCCGACTTTATACGAACGGCAACTGAAGTCTGTTCGTGTCTCGGTTTATATACGCATCCCATATTATAGTAAAAGAAATTTGTCACGAGTAAAGGCAATTTAAATATTAATATTAGATGCCCATTTTGATAAGACTTAGAACGTGTGTAAGTCAAGCCGATCCTCCATTACAAATAGTTTACAAAACTCGATACCCGAAGTTGGGTCAAGTTCAAACTATTGCTAACTGCAAATTAGGGTTACATGCGGATTGGCACTTGATTGGCCGACGGGTAAACTAATTATCGACCTTTGGCACTTTTGTATTACTCAATACTAAGTCCTTGAAAATGGTAAGATTTGTCCTTGAAAAGTCCTTGAAAAGTCCTTGAATTTTACTTGGCCTTGTCTGTATGAACCCTGATTATCCACAATGTTTTCCATGAAAACAAAGCATTATTTGATATATTAACATCTATTGTATTGGAGAAATATTGAAGGATCCTATCGGAATCTCTAGCTGAGTTTTCTGGGGTCCCTTCCAATTATCAGGGATCCTCTGGATCCCAGGACACTGTTATTGTCGACCCCTGTGATAATGAATTTTTTCTACTCTTATGTATTTCTGCAGGGTGATATTGTATTAGAGATGGCCCACATGATAGAAGATAATGCAAATGGTACGCTGTCCTCAACACCATCACGAGATCGCATTATCGACAAATTAGTCATCAAAAATGTTGATGTTATTACAGTTAATGCTGCCAATGTAGATCTGGAATATGCTGTTAAAGGTGTGTGTTCTTAATATTTTTATGCCCTCGCATCGATAGATTGGGGGCATATTGTTTTACCTGTGTCTGTCTGTCTATCTGTCCGTCTTTCCATCTGTCTGCAAAACTTAACCTGCCAACTAACATTTTCCTATAACTTCATCCCAAATTGAGTTACAATGCTAATATTTGGTATGTAGATAGGTCTCAACAAGGCGCAACTGGGGAAGGTCATTTCGTCAAGGTCAAAATTCTAACCCTTTTCCCTAAAACAAACAAAAAAAAGCAATAAAAATCACCCGTTTCTTTAGAATTCCTGTTTCGGGGGCAGTGTTTACATTTACATAAAAAAATTATTGAGTCCCTGGAACCCAGTGCCGTAGAAAAAGTTGAGTCCCAATCACTTTCAGTTGAGTCCAATTTTGACTTCGACAAATCATCTTCAAATTAATTGTTGTACTTTAACGGGCTTAATAACCCTTTCCCAAACAAGACCTAGTTTTGATATTCCCAGTAAAAGTGGCTTGGGAAACATTGAAGCAAAAGAAGAAACTGCTAATAATAAGCATTTTCTCAATTTGCCTCAATGTTTTCTGAGATATTCTCAAGTTTTATAACTTTTCTATGATGGGGGCATCAAAACCAGGTCTGATTTGGATTAGGATTAATTAAGCACACAATTCATCCCTCTCACATCTGTTTCAAGAGAGGTGTGAGAACTGGTATGAGTAAGCCATGAAAGCCTGTTAGTTGCACAGGCTGCCTATATTCCCCTAAGGTTCAAGATAAAGAGTTAGAAAAAACATTGTGCAAAATGAAGAAATTATTTGTGACAAGCGATTTCTTTATTTTCCTTAATTTTTCTACTCCAGAAGGCCAAAACATGTGAAATTCTCAGGCATTTGAAATTGTGGTCTTCATGAACTTCGATTTATGACAAGTCTAAAATTTAGCCTTCTGGTAATGGGTAAACAAACAAACAACAAATATCTACTTTGAAGTCAATATGACAAAAAGAAATGCTTCCTAACATTATTTTCAAAAGTAAAATATTTACGGCAGCTCTTACAAGCAAAGGAAAACCTTTCGACGCTATACTAACGCTGTGATACGTCAAATGAAAATTGTCGTCTGCTTAATACCTGAAAGTCAGTGCAACCCATAGTAAAAATGTTCTTCTGCTTAGTTTCACAACAAATACTGCACTTAATTCGATCAGCAGACGAATCTGACTCGTCTTTTATCAGCCAGTCTTTGAACGCCGGATCGGCAAGCCACTGGTCTTGAAAAGACCGCGAGTGTTTCTTTATCTTGGCTGGAGAAGTCATTATTATTTACAAAATGAAAGTAACAGTTGGTTTCCGGCTATCAAATTGCCCACAAAACAATATTTTTGACAGTTTGGGTACCAGATGAAAAAGCGGGAATCCCAACAATCGCAACTTTTCGGTTAGACTTTGGCGAAGTCTATTTATAGTAAATTTGGAAAACCAGTGACCTTGCTCCAAATCTGTCGTACTTTGAAACATTTTTGGATTGTTTTCGCTATTTATCTGACGTTTCTGCATAAGATTTATGAAAATACATTGTTTTTGCCACTCATTTTATTTTGCGTCCCATGGACGTGACAAGTATTCAAATTTTGCGTCCGAGCTGATTTTCATTGGTATTCAGATACTTTTAGTTGGGGGGCATGGTGTTTCACAAACACATCTTGTTATTATGGCGTTTAACTTTACATTTATATACTAAAAAAAACCTGTCACACACTGATTACTGTAAATCATGTGATTTTTGCGTCATCTTATTTATGCGTGAGTAGGACTTGTAGACTTATTAGCAAGTTAATGAATTTGCAAGCAGCCACTTCGGTAATTTCTGTAAGTATCTTTAGAATACTCTGGTTATAAAAAAATTTATATCAGATTACAGCTCTATTGGATACAAAAGTATGGATAGAATGATTACCTGTAATCTATTGAAGACATTTTTACCCATTCTCTTTTAACCAAAGTACAGTGCTCTTGAATGAAAATGATTTCCCTCCCTAAAAGTTGTTACAAGATCACAAAGTATGTGTTAAAGTTTAAGTAAGATTCATTTTTGGAAAGAGCTGAAGAGCCATTATCAAAAAGGGGTTGCATCCAGTCTTTGAAGGTTTTAATAAGTACATGTACATTCACTTAAACACTTTAAGCACTAAGGCATCAAATTATTAATACCATACTAGTCTAAACAAACTGTCATAAGATAAAGTAATGATATTCAATGTCAATAAAGATTCAGTTGTTTGACTTAAATATATTTATGTGGCATGTCTGTTTCAAATTTGTTGAGAAATTCTAAGAGTATATACATTGAAGTGTCAGTTATAACATTTAATCTCTATGTTGTCTAATTGTCATTGCCTAGAAATTTATCAACTCATTTGCTTTCCATTGTTATGTTTTCCAGCCCCAGTCTACCCAGCTGCAGATTTTGGTAGCAGTGGGTTAAAATCATTGACTCTCTTTCAGGGATGTGAAACATCTTGGTTGTGAGTGTTCGAGAGTGACTCTATAAGCCAAAGGCTTTTGTCGCAATCAAAATAAAATAAATTAGTGTAAACCAAGTGGACAAAATTGGCTGGTTGTAAAATTTTGTTGTCTGATAAAGATTCATCCTGTTCTCAAAACGGATTTATTCACTTTTTATGTCAAGAAGGTGATGATTCCCTTTAAATGAAATAAAGTGAGATGATTTTAAAGCAGATTTATTCATTATTTTTCTGTAAAAGGTATATATCTTTGACCATTCCAACTTAATTCATACCTCTTCTGCAAAAAAATAGTGCACTTTCAAATGGACAAAATTTGTGTGTTTTGCTATGGCTTTGGTATTACTGTAGCCTATTTGCAAACAAGAAATTTTTAGACTGGTCCAAATTCAAAGAAGTTGCAGACGACAATTTCAAAATGATAGAATTTCAAGTATCTCAGTCATTCTGGGTAGAAAAAAAATGCTGAAAATGCAGAAATTGCTTGTAAAAAGTAATTTCTACTTTTTCCACATTGTTTCTTTTAAACTATTTTCTAGAGGGGCACAAAAGGGGGCCATGTGGGAATGGATTAAAGTAAAAATGGTTCATTATTGTCAATTGAGTTTTTATGCCACTGCCATGTAGTGTGTGTGTGTTTTTGTGTTAATGTGTGTTAAAATTCTTCACTTGTGCATATCTTCTACATTAGTCAATGGATTTTCAAAATAACTAATCACAGTTGTTCCCCTTGAAGAGTTTTATTATCATGTGTAAAGTTTTGTTTTATACTCCCAAGTTTAAAATCACAACTGAAAATCAAGTGACAAGCAATTTAATGGGGGGGGGGGAATCTGTGTGTGTAGCATATATCTAGTCTATTCTTAAAATCAAATGACTTACCTAGGTTTGTCTACATTCCAGATTCCTTCACAGACAGTGGTATCAGTAAATATAATGGAGATGTAAAGGAGAAGGATTTGAAAGAATTACAACCATGGGAGGGGGAAGCTTCAATTACTGATGAATTACTGGAGGATAAATCTGCTGTAAGTAGAAATCGTTGATCAGTATATGAATGTGAGGTTGTGGCCAGAGCACAGTTGGTAGCGTGTCACTCTCACTCATGAAATCTAGTGTTCGATCCCCGGTCATGGTAAATATCCTTTCTGACATTTGTCTCCTACGAATGGGTGGATAATGGTAAGCCTAAGTGGTATGAGCAGCTAGAGGCTCGGAAAGGATGTAATGGTGACACTGGTATGAGGAATGTCAGGATTCCATGGTTCCATGGTCAAGTTACACTCTGATTTGCCTTTTATCCTTGATTCGTTGTGATATTGTTAATGTGTTGATTTTGTACAGTCAAAATGGAACTGACCTTGATTGAAAATCAAGGTGTTTTAAATTCTCCCAATCTTCATCTAGCTAAATCATTAATATCTTTGTCAATACTATCAACAAAACATTCTCAGTTACACCTCAGTATTCATTTCTGTGGTTTGGGCAACAAACATATGACTTCTTGTGTTGATGGTCATATGTTCGTTGGCCCTGTCAACTGACTCCCTAGGTCCCGCCCATTAACTCCGATAGGAAGTCCTGCTTCAATTTTTAATGGCTCTAATTTGCAAAATTTATGACCAATGGGCATAGCCAAAGCAGTAAGTGGGCGGGGCCAGCAATTGGTCAATCAAACTGCCCACAGACAAATTCAAGGATTATAACATTGATTTTTTTTGTACATTTACAGAATGGTTGGGATGCTAATGATATGTTCAAGACTAATGCCCAACAGTTTAATGTGAAATCATCATACGATGATTCATTGACCCAATATACGTGAGTATAACTCCAATTACTCTTTATTTCATAAAAAAGAAGAAAAAAGATTATTTTTGTAACCTGTAAATAAAAAACACCACTGAGATTTATTTCTCAATTAGTCTGAAGTTACTATATCTTCTGGTCACATAAACACCCTATCTTTTTTGAACACCCTCTATGTTGAGCGACTTCTTGTTGCGAGTTTGTCTTGATTGGAGCCTTTATATATTCATCCAATTACCAGATGATAAGTTTTTGGATCAGTCCAAATTTAAAGAAGTTCGCAAGTTGCAGACAACAACTTTTAATGAATGAAATTTTAAAACTTTGTTTTTAGGAGTAAAAAAATTATTGATAATGAAAACTTGAAAATCGTTGTTTTGAGACTTTGATAATGTAGAACTCGCTTGGAAAAAAACAGTTTTTTCATCATCCGTATTTTCTAAAGCTTTTATTTTGAGAGGTGTAGAAGTGCCATTGCAATCAATTTTTTCTTAGAGATTAAGATCAAATGTTTTGATAAACACTAGTTTGCTTTGCCTCATTTTCAGAATATGTAGTTGGTACTTAAAAGTATTTCAATCAACTATGAGTCCTTCAAAATAGGGCTTAGCACAAAAACTTTTACCATATTTCTTCTATGCCTAGCCCAGCCAGCATAGTCGGTAACAATTCTGGGGTCTCAAGTTTGGCAAATACTCTTTCTGACATTTGACAAAGTTATTGCAACACTAGTCATTTATCTCTCATCACTGGCCCAATGATAAGTAGTGCGCATTGAGGGGCATCAAAAAGTTGGATTTTGTGGGAATGGGTTAAACAAACTCCCATTTCTACCTGATTTGTCCTATTTGAACAGTACAAAGTTAGAAAAGTTGAATACAGATGAGTATAAACTGCGAGAAGAGCAGGCATCAAAGTTGGCTGCAGAGATCGAGGGTACAGAACAATACAAACGAAATATAGCCTTGGAGAACGGGGAGGGAGATAATGAAGAAGCTTTGTTCAGTGCGGTTGTACGACCAGATGAAAATAGAAACAGTCAGATGGGAAATGCTGGAGGGCCTGGAAAGTAAGTGATACGGATGATCTTGGTTATGTCAACTTCATTTATTTTGTTCCTGTGTGGAATTTGTGGTTGTTGAGCAGACATGCGATGTGAAGAAATGAATAATGATTTTGTATTATTTAAGGAAAACATGCTTGATATCTTAAGACACTGTGAACATGCAGAATTAAAATTAATAAATTCAAGTCTTTTTCCATCATAACTTACTACAAATCAGTGGAAAATTCAGATTAAAGTTAATTTCAATTGAACAACAGTGTAAAGAAGGTTTAATTCTTGCATGTACAATGTACTTTGATTTTGATATATGGATAGGAGCATCTTGACTGCACTATTTCTATCAAGCCAGTCAACACTGCATTTACTGTTTTAACCCATTCCAACTCAATCCCTCCTTTTTACCCCCTGCAAGAAAAAATCTTTGGAAAACATTGTGGAAAATGAAGAAATTGCTTGTATCAAGCAATTTCTTCATTATACACAAAGTTTTCTATCCAAAGAGGTGAAAAAATTTAAAATTCCATCAACTTGAAATTGTCGTCTGCATCTTCTTTCAATTTGGACCAGTCTAAAATTTTGTCAAGTGGGAATGGGTTAAGGAGAAAGAAACAAATAAACTTGCACTAATTCGCTTACAAAAAGGACTTGACAAAACATTAATGGACTACTTTTAGATATATCCCACCAAACAAACGTCACGGAGGCCCACCTCAGGGAGGCAATACAAATATGTCAAAACAAGGCCGGGGCAACTACTCGCAACAACAACAGTATCCTCCAGTGTCAGCCCAGCACCATCAACAACAGCAACAACATAGCTACCAACAACAACAACAAGTGGGAGGGGCCAGAAATATACATGGTCATCAACCACCTGTCTCTCATCATCCAAAACATGATAGTACTAATGTAAATGGGGGTAAGTGAGAATTTTTAGAGATAAAAATGTAGGGATTATTCAACCATCAAGGCTTGTGCTTGACTTGTAAAACCAAGCTTTTGTCCCTCTAAAATCTAGAAATATCCTGTTTTTACCCTTAGACTTTTGATCCCATTGAGAGAATTTTTTAGGGTCAAAACAGGATATTTATATTTTGATACCTTGAATATTCAGTAATGCATCTTGTGCAACTTATATTGAAAACTAAAAACATTAACCCTTTCCTCTTCAATCCCTGGTTTTTGCGTCTCTGTTAATTTATAATTGCTTGATGCAAAGAAGAAGCAATTTCTTCTTTTTCTACAATATTTTCTACCTTACTGAATGGTAATCTTCAAACTAAAACTCCACCTAAATTTTTTGTCCGCAAAATCTTTGAATTTGAACAGGTCTAGAATTTTGACAAACAGATATGGGTTATTTGGTGAGTTTATATCTTAATAAGAGATTCATAAATGTGAACAAGACAAGGCACTTAAATCATCAAAATCATACTCATTGTTTGCTCTTTTTGTTGGCTTGAATTTCATGGTCATATTGGAAACAACTCCTAAAGTTCGAAAGCTAACACAAAGCCCTGACTATATGTTACAGATACTCATTAAATTCACTTAAGAGATGAAGAGAATATTTTTTGTTTTCATGGAGGTATGAACCGAAAAACCTTATCACACTGTATGAATACCCAAAGCCGATTCATACATTGTGTGATTAGGTTTTTCGGTTCATACCTCCATGAAAACAAAAATATTCTCTTCATTTCTTATAATTTAATAGCATCGGGCAAAAAAAATAAAAGCTTTGCAAATTTTGATACCTTTTTGTATGGGACTATTTTGTGCAGAAGCATACGAAATCGCTGCGTGCTCAAAATTTTGTTCATGGAGTTATGAATAATTTTTTTGACCAATCAGAACGCTGGTTTCTTTTAGACGAAACTAAAAGTTAAATTATTTGACTGAGAAGTAGGCACTTAATTCAGGTGGTCACTTGAGCAAGATCTACTGTAGTTGTATGCCCTCTTATCTAGACCTGGCTTTCTGTTTTATGATTGTAAAATTTAGTGTCTTCTAATGATAAACATGCTAGTTATAGAAGAGGACTGGGATAAAAACAATTATTTCAATGAATTTGAATTGAACTCATATTTGACATGCGTATACTGTTACATATTTCGAAGATTTGGTGCAATCTTTGTAAAATTAGAGGACATAGACAAAAGATATGCCTTGTGTTACATTAGAGTGCTTAATGACTTCCTCTGTCAGTGTGCCATAAAAGATCCTTGCTTTCAATTTAAAAAAGATGAGATAATTTTTAACTGATCCAGATTGAATGTGGTTGCAGCCTAAATACGCTTTCAAATTAAAAATAAGAGCCATACAGGGAAGAAAAAAATGTGAAAAAAGGAGAAATTGTGAAAAGAGAATACCTAATTTCTAGCCATTTTTTTCC
The DNA here is from genome assembly GCA_946902895.1 of Fragum fragum. NCBI lineage: Eukaryota > Metazoa > Mollusca > Bivalvia > Cardiida > Cardiidae > Fragum > Fragum fragum. The sequence goes on along the minus strand of OX336376.1, from coordinate 38,625,041 downwards.
AAGAGGCATTTCTTCAGTATTGTCAAAACACAGGATTGTGTGGTAATGAGTTAAGTCTATGGTTGTTTTGTGTTGTAGATGACCCAGTAAGAGCCAGTATGCCTGTATCTACAGCTGGTCCAACTGTAAAAACTAGTCAAGCCAATGATCATTCATCTCCCAGTATAGAAAACAAGCAGGAACATAACCAACAGTACTCTAACAAACATGAAACAAAGAAACACAATAAAGGTGATTTCGGTTCATACCTCCATGAAAACAAAAAATATTCTCTCCATTTCTTATTTAATAGCATTGAGCGAAAAATGCAACAACTTTACAAATTTTGATACCTTTTTGTATGGAACTATTTTGTGCGTAAGCATATAAAATGGCTGCGTGCTCAAAATTTTGTTCATGGAAGTATGAATTAAATTTTTCGACCAATCAGATCGCCCGATTTTGATAGACGAAAGTAAATATTAAATTATTAATGGATGGATTCTAAAATAACTTGGTATAGTTGTACTCATTGAAGAGTGCTAGTGTCATGTGTAAAGTTCATTTGGATACTTCCAAGTTCAAGGTCACAACTGAAGGTAATGTGTCGAGCAGTTATGCAGAGGCATCCTTGTCTGTCACACATTTCTAGTTTCTACTTAAACATTTGTCATTTAACTTATTCTAAGTACTTTCAGTTAAACAATTTGAAAATTTAGGAATTTATGAAACAAAGACTTGTCCTAAATTTGATCTAATGCATTTTTTTAAACACAGGAACTGGATACAAAATTGTATAGTTTAAATGAATTTGGATTAAGAATAAAACTATCTATTAGTTAATATTTCAAAATTGAGCCAATGTTTTTTAATATCTCTAGAATTACTCTACACATTCACTTGAGACTCTGAATATATAATCACTATCCTGGACGGCGGCACATTTCTTTACTGTCATTTGTCTCTCACCAATGGATGGATGATAATAAACCTAAGTGGGATAGCAGCTAAGGCCTAGTAAAGGATGAAGGAGTTCTACCAGGAATCCATTGTTAGGTGCTCCAGCCACAGCAATATGACTGAAATACTGTTAAAAGTGTTGTTAAACCCCATTCAATCAATCAATGATCACTATCATTAGAACAGTCTATACCAAAAAGGGAATAACTCCTACTTGAACAGACGAGTGTTGGCATCCACATGCAGCACTCTTGATAAAAGACTGATTGTACTTAACTTAGTTTCTGTCTATATTTCTGTAGTCTCAGGCTTGACTGCAGAAAAAGCAGAAATAATGTATATGAATTGAAGGTTACTTCATTCACTATTGCAAGCATTCTGGACTCAAAAATATGTCAATGATTTTTTGATTCCCTTTGGTTTATAGGTCATGATGAAAAGATACAGGAATTGAAGGAGTTTGGTAAAAATTTTAAGGTAAGTACATAATATGACTATTGTATAATGAAATTATGGTTTAAGCTTTGCAGAAATGGATGACAATGCAATTTTCGTAGTCCTCAAGTGATTGTTTAATGTCTTTGTTGAAATTTTGTTCAACATTTAAACTTATTTTTTATATACAAGATAGAAGTTCATAAGAACTTGAAAATACCTATTATTGTTATGTTATATTTGTAACTTAAAACCATTCGCATATCAAGTTTATACCCAAATATTATATGAAAATTTAATTATGAATCATTCGTTATTTAAGTTATCCTGTTCCCATATAATGACTCTTTTTTAGTCCTCTCAATAAAAAAATTTAGGAAATTATTGTGTGAAATGAAGAAATTGCTTATAACAAGCAATTTCTTCATTTTCCACAATATTTTCCACCCAGAAAGTTGAAAAAATCTAAAATTTTTCAAATTGTAAATTGTTGTTTGCAACTCCATTCAATTGGACTGGTCTCTAGTTTTGTCATCTGATAATGGGTTAGACATTAGGAACATTTATGAACAGTACAAATAATACCGTTCAGATGTAGATATTATTCTCAGTCTGAGTTATCACCTGACTCCTCAAGAAAAAAGTTCTGGAAAACAATGTGGAAAATACAGATATTGTTTGTAACAAACAATTTCTGCTTTTCCACATTGTTTCCTACCCAGATAGGCAAAGATTTTAAAAAATCCTAACAATCTGAAAACAATTGTTGTTTGTAATTTCTTTGAATATGTACGGGTCTAATATTTCACTTTCTTAGAATGGGTTAAACAACATGCATACAATTTTAATCAAATAGTATTACACAAGTAATCATTGTTAGGAATAGAAGACAGTGACAAAAGCAATTCCTTCTTTTCCCACACTGTTTTCCTAAATATCATACCTTAGTATGTTAAAAAACCAAGTGAATTAACAGCAAAGATGTGAGCTCAATTTATCCCATTTATTTCTTATCTATAGTTGGATGATAACAAAGAAAAAGAGAAAGATAAAGTGTACCCTAGTGATAGTAGAGATAGTGTTAGTGAAGACAGTAGAGACGCTATAATTTCTGACCCTGTGACGATGACTGCCCACGACAACCCAGTCATCCCACCCCAACCCGTGCAATCTGAATCTGCATCACCCATAGAGCAGGATCAACAACAACAACAATCTCCAGTAGATGTAGATAGTAAATCAGATCCCGGAGATGGTCAAGAAAAGGATGAGGAGTAAGTCTAGAACTTCAGATTGTTGAAAGATTTATGGCATTGCCCAATTACCATCCAACATTAAGTTTAATTATCAACCCTTTCCCATTTGTAGTAATATTTGACTTGTCCAAATTAAAGGAGGTTGCCCACAACTATGAAAATTTGATGCCATTTTAATTGAAACCATCCTATGTGGTAAAAAATATTGAAGAAAAAAGGAGAAAGTGCTTGTTACAAGCTATTTCCCTTTTTTCCGCAATGTTTTCTCAAGTATAAAATCACTGCAACATAAAATCCCAAGTTTGTACTGGAAGGGTAAAAGGTGTTATTTTTAGCTCAGCTGTTCAGAGAAAACCCGAGGTATTGTGATCACTTTGGCGTCGTTCACATCGGCGTTGGCGTGACAAACTTTAACCTTGGTCATATCTCTGTTGTTATTGAAGATATCTTCATGAAAGTTGGCATTTGTATGACCATCAAAAGAGCTATCTAGACTATCAAGGAGGATAACTCTAAAAGTGTTTTTGTAAGAGTTATGCCCCTTTTTCGACTTAGATTTTTGCATTATCCAGCACAGATTTTTGCATTATCCAGCCGAGCGTTGGCACCCATGGGCAGTGCTCATTTAAAAATCAAGGTCAGTAGCATGTTATATGAAAAATAAAATGGTTGGTAACTAGCAATATGTCTTTTTCTCACGATGTTTTTCAAGAGCTTTATTGTTGTTTTGCTTCAAAATGGGGAATTGGGATTGAATGGGTTAAAGGGTTTGAATTTGATTTTGTCTCATCAATGCAATTACAACATCAAGGGACATGTTTTGATTGCCTCTTTTGTGATTTAACAAAAGGTCTGTGAAGACTTACACAGGGCGCCAACTGATCACAACTTTCTATATTTTCTGGTTGAGAAAGGGTTAATTGTTGTTTAGTCCAGCTAGGACTTAAAACATCTTAACTACACCAGGGCTAATTTTTTTTGTTCATTAACAGAGGCCTGTAAAAGGCTACTTCCCAATTTAAAAAAGGCTCTTTTTTTCCCCACTTGTGGCAGAGAAATTTCCCAAAATTACAGCTTATTTCTGCATTATATGGATTTATTTTCTTCAAAATTTGTTTTGTTTAATATATATATTACTGATAAGACCCTTAAATATAGTTATTTGTCATTGAGTCTTGAAAATGATGCATGAATCTTGCTCTTATTACTTTCTTTTATTAAACTTATGCTTCCCAATTCTGAAAAATTTCCAAAATTGAACAGGCTAAGGCCTCTTCCCAATTTCTAGAAAAAAAAGCCCAGTACAGCTTATTCTTTGTTTAGGATGAAAACCATCAATTTTTTGCTGATTTTATGTCTCCTGCCAAATATTCTGCAAACTAATGCTGTTTTATTAGCTCTAGGAAAACTTTAAAAATCTCCTTCTACCAAACCATAAGGCCTAGAGCTTTTATATTTAGTACAAATCATCATCTATTGACCCTCTACCAAAATACTTCAAAGAATTACCCTATTCTGAAAATTAGCCCTTTTCTGGTGGATCCCTGATTTTACATAGAATTAAAGAAGGAAAACTTTAAAATCTTCTTCTCCCAAACCATTAGGCCTAGAGCTTTGATATTTTGTATATATCATAATATATTGACAGTCTACCAAAATACTTCAAAGAAATATCATACACTGAAAATTAGTCCTTTTCTGTGTGATTCCTGATTTTACATTTATAGGAATAAAGAAGGAAATCTTTGAAAATCTTCTTCTCCCAAACCATAAAGCCTAGAGCTTTGATATTTGGTACATATCATCAGCCATTGACCATCTACCAAATTACTTAAAAAATTAGCCCTTTTCTGTGCAATCCCTAATTTTAGTTGGAATAAATAATGATATCTTTGAAAACCTTCTTCTCCTAAACCATTAGGCTTACAGCTTTTATACTTGGTATGTATTGATGTCTATACTTCAAAGCATTACCATATTCAGGAAATTAGTGCTATATGGTGGGATCATCAATATACCTAGGATTAAAAGAGAAATTTGTAAACATCTTCTCCAAAATAATTAGACAGAGGGCTTTGCCATTTTGTTTATATCATAAAGCCATTAACCATCATACCCAGGGGAGCGATTTAGGACCATCATGGTCCTCTTGTATATCACCCTTGTTTGAGGTCAACTGTTGGGGCTAATCATTCTTCATTACAAAGGTATACTGTTCTAGAATTCAAACTTCATACAAATATGGGAAAAATCCCCAAACAGAATCTTGATTACAATTTAAATGATGTTACAGAAACTGGTATTTAGAGTAGGAAATGGAGGGGTGCATTATCTTAAAAGAAAATTTTCATTTTAACACATTTTATGTTTTATTCCAGCATCACGGCAAAGTCAAAGTTAAATCCAAATGCAAAAGAATTTGTTTACAATCCTAAAACAGCTGCTTCACAGGTAGGTATTCATATCTTTTTGTTAAAGCATTAAATAATGAAGGGGGGTTGCCCCAACTTTGAGAAGATCAGGGGCATATTGTTTTAATGCTGTCATTCTGTCTCTGAGCAGTAGACTTATGGCAACAACTTAACAGTCACCTGTAATTCAAACACTGCTCAAGATACTTTGGGCCTCCATCATAGCACTGTCGGTAGTGCATCAGACTCCTAATCTTCATTCATGGGATGTCATGGGTTCGATCCCCGGCAGCTGCACATATTCTTTCCGACATTTGTCCCTCACCAATGGGTGGATAATCATAAACCTAAGTGGGATAGCAGCTGGAGGCTAGGAAATGATGTAGTGGTAGTACTGGTGTGAGAAATACCAGGAATCCAATCATTAGGTGCTCCAGCCGGATGATATGACTGAAATACTGTTAAAAGAGGCATAAAACCCCATTCAATAAATCAAGAAACTTGGCTCATATGCTGGACATAGGTTTCTTGCATTAATAGGCCTCAGTTGGTTGTAAAGTTTAGGTTATCCATCAAGGTCAAGGTCACTTATTAAGGTCATATTTCCTTAAAAAAGGCTTTTAATGGGGCATGTTGTTTCACAAAATTATCTTGTCATTTTTGACGATGCTTCTTGTGATGATATAGAAACAAAAAAGGACTTGTAAATGACAACTCCTCCAAAACCTCTTGGCCAATTTCCTGAAGTGGCCTCCATTAAAAATAGCAAAAAGAATCAAATCTTTTGAGAACTCCGGTTGCAATGGCAACAAAAGTGAATTTAAAAAAAGAAATCTTTAAAGATCTCCTGACCATGAAAGGGTTGGAGTCTTTATATTTTATATGAAACTTCAGTATATGTATCTCTTTCAAAGTAGCTTGAATCATTACCCTTGGGTCTCCAGGGACAGAGAAGGACTTTTAAACAGTCTCCTCCTGAACCAATGAGCCAGTTTCAACAAAATTTGGCAGAAATGTTCCTTAGGTGGATTCCTTTAAAAATGGTTAAAAGAATGGAAGTTCTTTGAAAACACAGGCAACAAAATTTAATTTTTAAAAAAAGATTTAAATCTCCTTCCAACCTGGAAGACCTAGAGCCTTGATATTTTGCATGAAACATCAGGGGGGGGGAATATGTAGAAATAAAGAATTATTTTCAAACCATTGAATTAGGTGTAGGTCTTTCACAAAAGCTAAATGAACATTGTTAAAATCAAGACTTGTGGGTCCCCAGGTAGAAAGCCTATATATGTATAAAATAGGTTTATGCACAATTGTTTTGTAATCCTAGCCTTGATAAATTTAACTATTGAAAGAAAAAGTACTTTTATCTTGGTTGAGCACTTCATGGCCAATGGCCATCTTGTTCTTATATTTTGTTTACACTTTCATTTTAATTTTCAGAAGCAGCCGACACATCAAGCCCCTACACCTCCGCGACTACAGACCCAAAGTCCCATCATACAGACCCCATTGATAGGGGCAGCCCCAGTATATCCCAGCCCCGGCCAGTCCTTCATTATGCCCCCTGCCCCGGGGTTGGTGCTGAATAGTAACCCTCCACAACAGTTGGCATATAATGCCAAGCCTAAACGAGGTATGTATATTTGACATATGGAGAAGGGACCTTCCCATAACTCTGAAAAACAAATATATGAAAAAGAGATAAGATGTAATAGAGGTCAAGAAGAAATTTGGAAAATAAATGCATTATAAGTTAGAATAAGCATTTTAGATTAAGAAAATCAATTAAAAGTGAAGCTCTAACTCTAGCATGTCTGCGCATGCAGATCTGAGTTGATACTTCTTGACTTCCGAATATCCCAGAAGGTCTTTTTGTCATGTAAAAGCAAAATTCAAAAAAACTTGATTGAACGCTTGCCCTGCTAAATGAGATTAAACATCAATTTTTCAAAATATCAACTTGTATAATATATCTATTGGCCCATTCCAACACATTTCTGCTTTTTTTATACTCTCAAAAAAGAGCTTTGGAAACAATTTTGGATATCAGAAAGAATTTTCTTTATTATCCACAAATTTTTCTACCCTGCGAGAAAAATATTTCGAATTTTATCAACAATAAACTGTTGTCTGGAACCCCTGAATTTGGTCCTAATTTTTGGTTGTTTAGTAATTAGTTAACTTTCATCTGTCAAACAGGTCTTATTACAAATATTTTTTTTCAATTTCTAAGTCACGCCCGGTAATCTCGGGCTCCATCTCTTTTTGGAGAACAGTGCAAAATGGAGACAATGATACTTCCGATATGGAGCCAAGGACCGGAACTGAACAGAAAAGGTTAATAAAACAGTGCACCTCCCGTACAATTTGATCTCCTATTAACCTATTATACATTGTCCCAAAACGTCCAGAGTTTCATACCACATAGAAATGATTATATTATCCGTTGGCGGTGATAGATTTCAAAAATAATTCCGTTTGTGAATAGAAACTTGATTCAAAACTTGGACATCGGGCCCGATCAAACACGAAAATGCGTGTTGAAATCGTTCAAATCCATGTAATCCACAGTTCTAAAAGATTTAAGTGGCAATGACTGTGCCATGAATGATAACGTGTTGATATAAAATAATGTTACCGCAAAGAACTGCGTTTTTCCTACTCCTTTTGCGGATTTTCTCAGATGAGAAGGAGACCAGGATGCGGTGCGAGAGACAAGATTCAGAGGGAGAGGCGATGCATATATAAATGTACTGTAAAACTTCAAATAGAACCCCATACTCTTATGTAACCCCAGCCCCTCTTCGGACGTCAAAGCCGACCCTTTTTGTATGATTTTCGGAAAACTTATAACCTGTAATAAACCCCAATCCCAAACAAATCAATGCCACAATGAATTTAATAGAGGGCGAATGTAACTGTTCTAAACCAAATGTCTCCTTTTCTGATGATTCATGCTTAGATAATTGGTTTGCTTGAAGTTTTTTTCTTTATATTTAGAAGGCGCTGTTTCCTAGATTATGTCAAAAGGTAAAAAACTTCACTGCTTAAGTTAAAACACCGTGAAATTGACAATTTTTGGATAATTTGGGAATGATTTCGGAATGAAATTGAATGAGTGGGAGGAGTGAGTTTTGAATGAAATTAAAACTATGTAATCCAAGATCGCTAATTTCGTTCATTTTGCGATATTTTTACCTCAGACGCTTTAAAACCCACAGCTGCCAGTAAAAATTGTGGAAAATTGTTATCGATTTGAATGAAATGCATCGCATTTTGGACTGTTGTTAAATGTTTTGGAGCTATTTTGAGCGTTTTTAATGGTTTGAGTGAGTGTTTGGAATGAATGATTGGAGCGCTGTGTGAGTGATTTTGAATGGTTTTGATCGATGTACAGTAAAACCCCTCCTTACGACCACCCCGGTAATACGGGCACCCCTCTATTACGACCGAATTTTTACAGAACGGAATTTTTTGTTCTTTATTTCAATGGTCGCGAACCCCTCTAAAACGGGCACCCCGCTATTCCGAATTACGACCACTAAATTCAGTACCAACCATAGCTGATACACTATTTTGAACCCCACTAATACGACCAGTTTACACATTGAGACCGATCACCCGAATTTCACACTTGATAAGAGCGACACTAATTGGGTACGAATACATTGTAAATACATTATCGGATTTTTGATTATGTGATATCGAACCCTAATTATAATAGGTGTTATGATAAAAGTGGTCGATCACTTTTAGAAATTACAGTTTGTATCATTTCTAATTGCTATTTGAATGTTTCACAGGTTTTGACTCGAGAAATAAATTCGAAAGTGAAAACGTATCCGAGAAGTTACGATTAGTTTGTTTACGGCCTTCCGAACAGTTAATTAGCAATTAAATTTCGATTTCAACGTAAGTGATGCTTGATATTCGCATTATAGAAGATATGATGTCGACAGTTTGACACTTTGAACCTGTACTTACGAATAAATAATCTGAGGTCGGAGTTCTTAATCAGATCCAAATGGAGAATAGAGAAAGTAGAACTTACCGAAGATCGTAACTTTGAAAATGACATTAGATTCCGCTGTAATACATGTTCTTATAGTTTCATTTTTGTATGTATAGTATTAATATATTCAAATAACGAAAATAAGATAAACATGCATTACTTGACAACAAACGACCAAACCTGGGTAATACGACCACCCCGCTATTACGACCACTTTCTGAAAGTACCGCAAGTGGTCGTATTAGAGGGGTTTTACTGTAAATGTCAATTTCACAATGTTACTAACTGTATACTATGTATACTGTACATGAACCACCTGCTCTTTGCACTCGAAGTAAATCTTCGCCCCCCTTTTTTCCGTCTTAACATCTGTAGCCTGTAATTAACACCCACCCCTCAGTGTGAAAATTCTAATAAACCACCGGTGTTGTTATAGAGCTTTTACAACGTATAAGGCACAGAACGTCCGTTTATTGCAGATCTGAACTCCTTCCGCTATACATATTTCTATGAACCTAGCTTATTTTTCAAATTTTGTGATGACCTGAATTCTCAAATTAGCTATTTGTTTTTCTTTGATAATGTTTCGTTAGAATAGATTTACAAAAATTATTACGCGCTCACTTTATATTCACCATTGTGGCCCGTTATCAGTTTGGAGAAAGGAGAAAAATATAGACCAGATATAAATATGGCTGTTCTAGAGTCTGAGAGACACAATTACTGTGTAAAAGGGAAAGAAAAAGTGTCCTATAATATGCATAGAGTTACAATCCTAGAAAATCATTCACTGTATTCTTTTTATATGCATCGCCTCTCCCTCTGAATCTTGTCTCCCGCACCGCATCCTGGTCTCCTTCTCATCTAAGAAAATCCACAAAAGGGGTAGGAAAAACGCAGTTCTTTGTGGTAACATTTTTGTATATCAGCACGTTATCATTCATTTCACAGACATTGCCGCTTAAATCTTTCAGAACTGTTGATTATATGGATTTGAACGATTTCAACACGCATTTTCGTGTTTGATCGGGTCCGATGTCCAAACTTTGATTCAAGTTTCTATTCACAAACGGAATTATTTTTGAAATCTATCACCGCCAACGGATAATATACTCATTTCTATGTGGTATGAAACTCTGGACGTTTTGGGACAATGTATAATAGGTTAATAGGAGATCAAATTGTACGCGAGGTGCACTGTTTTATTTACCTTTTCTGTTCAGTTCCGGTCCTTGGCTCCATATCGGAAGTATCATTGTCTCCATTTTGTACTGTTCTCCAAAAAGAGATGGAGCCCGAGATTACCGGGCGTGTAAGTGTAAATTTTAGATATCTTCTTGAAGTAAGATAAAATGTATTGAAAAACAAAGAAAAATTTAAATGCAAAAATAAACTTCTTCTTTTCTCAGAGTGTTTTTACAAGACCCTCTTATAAGCCACATAAAATTTTTGTCAGCAACTTCTTTGAATTTGGACAAGTCTAAAATATTCTCGTCCTTGATTACAAGTTGAATTGATGCTGGAAACTGTACCAAACTTATTCAGGGAATGAAATCTTGTTATGTTTTGTTAGTATTAATAAGTATAAACTTGGGTTGTGTCGAAAGTATTAATAAGTATAAACTTGGGTTGTGTTAAAGGTAAGGTTTTAACCCTTTCCTGTTTTGCAAACTTTTAAACCCATCCAAATTCAAAGGTTTTGCAGACATAATTTTAGGGTCATTTAATTGGAAAAATAATCATTCATTTGGGTAGAAAATATTGTGTAAAAAGAAGATTTTGCTTGTGCAATTTCTTTTTTTTCCACAATGTTTTCTCGAGTATAAATCACTGAGAAAACTAAGGATTGAACAGGAAAGGGTTAATATGTCGAAGTCTTGTCTCAAAATCAAAGGGCAGAAACCAATGGAGGGCCTGAGTGTTTGGGTCAATATTTCTTTTGAAAATTAATGTCAAATACAAACCTTACCAAAAAGGCTCAATCAGTGGGTGTAGACTGAGATTAGAGTGCACTTGTGCAGACTGATCTTTTTCTGCGCCTACTGCCAAAATTCAAATATTCCTGTTTCAGCATGAGAAGGTTTAAGATATCATCAGACCAATCCAAAATTGTTTGCCTGAAATCAGGACTCCTCTGGTGATATAACAATTTATAACCCTTTGAATTGCTAGCATAAGTGTATGATGTAGTAAAATCATCATAATAACACCAAAAAAGGAAATGTTGAGGGAAACCTAGGTTTAAGGATGTTTGACTGATTTTATAATTGCACATTGCACATGCAACAAGCTACTTCTTCATTTTCCATTTTCTTTTCAAGATCTCTTTATACTCCTACATCATTGTCTGTCTCGGAAACTTAATAAAAAAAAATAAAGTTTACATTACTTTAAGCCTATTCAAAATTCAATGCTTGTATTTGGCATAATGATAGATCACATTGAAATGCAACTGCAGATACCAATAGTAGTGGTCATGTCACAAAGTCACAGTCACTAATTTAGGTCACATTTCTGAAAAAGGGCTGTTGTTAGGGCGTACCTTTTGGAAACGCATCTTGTTTTATTTGTTTTCAATACCAACCAATGGTGACATCAGAACAATGGAATTTTCCAATGACATAAAGTAATGTTATTTAGGCAGTTTTTTCTGGATAATTGATCAAACAGTGTGCTAGAATGATTATTCTAGATTCAAGTAAATCATAAACAGTTTTGACAGTTGTCAGTCTGTGTAGTGCACCTAACCACGGTCAATACTTTTTGCTCTTCCCAGGAGGGAAGCCAGGTAGGTCACATATTAAATCTCAATTTCAGCTGTTGTGTCAGTGAAACCTGACCCTTATCCAGCAGCCTCAGCTGTGACAGGTCAACCTTTACTAGCTCAACATAACCCCCACAACCCACATAACCCACACATGATGTATATACCCCAGGCCCAGGCACAGATGATGCATCCTCAGCCTACAGGATACTCTATAGGACAGGTAGGCTTATAAATATAACGGTCAGGGGTTCAGATAGAGGGATTATTATACCCCCCTAAACTATGTTTGGAGGGTATATAGGTGTCAGCTTGTCAGTTCGTCCATCTGTCTAGCTTTTCCATGTCCACTCAATTTCTCGGCAACTATTGGATGGATTTTATTAAAACTTCACTGATATAATCAGCATCAAGAAGAGATATGCATATTCAATTTTGGTTACTGTCCATTGATTTTTGACGGAGTTAAGGCCCTTTGGTGAAAAATCGTGTTCGCTCAATTTCTCAGCAACCATTGGACGGGTTTCATATAAATTTCACAGAAAGACTCAGTATAAGTCGGACATGTGCATATCCTATTTTGGTTATGGTCCATTTATATTTTGGACTGATTTATGGCCCTTTAATCATAAAGTCCATTTTGGCAGATAGCACTTGTATATGGACAAGCGCTGTTGGGGGGTATTTGTCCGCTTTGCAACAATTTCTAGTTTGGGAATTGTATGCTCCTGCCGTATAATTACAACAGGCATGTAGAGTTGCCTCCATGTGTATGTGTGTCCATCTCATGTTAGGAGCATTACTTCTACATCAACCCTGTCCTATTTTTCAAAATTTTAGACTTGTCCAAATCCAAAGGTTTTGCAGACGACAATATAAACTCAATTTTATTTGGAAAATAATCATACTGTAGGGTAGAAAAAATTGTGGAAAAAGAAGAAATAGCTTCCTACATGCAATCTCTTCTTTTTCCTCACAATGTTTTCTCAAGTATAAAAACACAGAGACTTAAACAACAAGGGATTTAACAGGAAAGTGTTATTGGATGGATTTCAAGTTAATTTACCACAGTTGTCTCCCTTGATGAGTACCAGTGTCATGTGAAAGTTCTTTTGGATACTCCAAAGTTTTACGCCTCAACTTAAAATCATGTGACAAGCACTGAAGTTTATGGCTGCTCTAAAGTAAAAAGTTGCAGACAACAAGTTTTCGAATTGAAATTTAAAAAAAAAACTTTACCTTTCTGGGCCGAAAACATTCCGGGAAATGTAAGAATTGCTTGTTGATAGCAATTTCTTCATTTTCCACAATGTCTCCCAAGGTTTTTTCATGTGGAGATGTAGAAAGGTGTGATTGTTTGGAAAATAAGATGGTTATAATTCTCACAAAATCTGGGTTTTTTTGGACCCTAAAAAAGAGTTTGGAAAACAAATTTAAAAAATCATCAACTTGGAGTTGTAATCTGCAAGTTCTTTCAATGAGGACCAATCTGAAATTTTGTCGTCTGGGAGTTGGTAAAATTTACCCTTTATTACTTGAAGCAGTAGAGTAAGCTGAAAATAATTATGTATTGTGATTCTTTAACCCTTTCCCGTTCAAATACGGGATTTTACGTTCCTATGATTTTATACTCAAGAAAACATTGTGGAAAAAGAAGAAATTGCTTGTAACAAGCAATTTCTTCTTTTACCACAATATTTACTACCACATAGGATGGTTTCATTTCAAATGGCATCCAGTTTTCATTGTCGTCTGCAACCTCTTTCAATTACGACCAGTCTAAAATTTCCAAAAACGGGAAAGGGTTAAGAGCTCAATATAAGGGGAGAAATATTTATTCTAAATATGACATTTTAGCTTGACTGTTTTGGGGGAAAACACGAGGTATTGTGATAGCCTTAGTGTCGTTGTCGTCCGCAGTGTGTGAAAACTGACATTTTGTGATATCTCTGGTTCTCCTAAAGGCATTCACTTGAAACTTGGCACACTTGTCCACTATCAAAAGAGCAACCTTTACTATCAAGGGGGGATAACTGCATTTTTGTCCACCATCCAGCAACCAACAGCCGAGCTTAGGCACCTATAGGCGATGCTCTTGTTCTTTATTTGTAAGCCAAATGGTTTCTTGTGAGTATTCACTGTAATCATTATTTCAAGACTGTTCCATGAACTACCCTCAAGACGGGGTTTGGAGGAGAAATGGAGAAATGAGAGCTTTTAGAATAGTATCACTGGAGTAGGAGGTGATAAAAGGGTCATCATTTTATCACTTAACCCATTCCCACACAATCCCTCCTTTTTACGCCCCTCAAGAGAAAAACTTATGGAAACATTATGGAAAACTTGAATCATTTTCCAAAATGTTTTCTATCCAAAAAGACGAAAGATTTTAAAATTCCATTTACTTGAAATTGTCGTCTGCAGCTTCTTCAATTTGGACCAGTCTAAAATATTGTCTTGGGGGAATGGGTTAATGTTTCATTCCTCATTTATCACAGTAGATATCTTATGGTTGTGTCTGCATTTTTCTACATGATTAACTTATCCATAAATTTCTTGCTAATTTTGTGAAAATAACCACAGATGTACCACAGCTATGCAGATGTGCGGTAAAACATCAATCAATATCAGAGTTCCAGATTGGGCAAAAGGATACATAAATCAAAATAACTTTATTCAGAATATATGACCTGAAACATGAACGAAACAACAGAGACATGTATATTTTTGTCTCTGGTAATAAAGGTATATTTATTATTTTTGTGTCAATTAAGACGTTTGTCTTTTCTTGAATTTTCTTCATTTCATGCAACCAGTCTTTTAAGACATTTACTTGTATCAGGACTACTCTATGTTATTGGGTTTGTATAAAGAACTGATCTGTGTTAAGCAGCCAACTGTCAGTTTTGGTCTGTCCCTTGGCTGGCTGCATACAACAGGTTTGAATGTAATGACATGTGTATACTGAATATTCCAGATGATGCCCATGCCTGCACCATCCAACCAGCGGTTCGTACCCCCTACGTCTATGCAGGGCATGCCTCCCACCTCAATACATACTGGGATGGAACAGAGTACCCCTGGAGGCCAGCCGGGACAAATATATAGTAAGTAGATAGTAGGAATTGATGGATAACTTGCCCTGGCCACGCCCACTGACTCCAACAGGAAGTCACGATTCGATTTTTGACAGCGTTATTTTGCAAAATTTATGGCAAGTAGCATGCTATGAAAAAGATGAATAGTTGGTTGGGCTGTGATAGGGCTGTGTCTGGCATCCATCGTCTGTTGTCAACTTTTACCTTTTGTGCACTCTACATGTCATATTTTTTTAATCAAATGTCTTGAAGCTTGATCAAAATGATTGTTTTCATAATATCTCGGACAAGTTAGAAAATGGGGCATATGGCCTTTTGTTTGAATACAGCCGGAATCTGTCAATTTTGATTATTGAAAATTTTTCTGATATCCGATGTAAATCATGACTCATAATCATTTATTGAGAAAAAGGATAAGATGCATTACTAATCTGCTTTCTGTATTTTCAGTGCCTAATCCCCCACAAGGACCAATACCAAGCCATATGCCCCATGGGTCCCAGTTTAATATAGCCCATTTGAACATTTCAAATCCAACCAATCAACAAAGTTCAACACAGATGAACCCAACCCCGCACTCAGCATCGGGACATCATCATCCAGCGCCAAGTCCTGTGCACTCAAACCCGAATCAACAACAGCCAATGAACCCTGGTCCCCATCCGCCGTCATCGGGCACACCCCAACCACCCCAAGGATACAGTCAGCCTACACTACAGAGTCACCCACCTCTGCAGCCGAGTCCTCACAATCCAACATCTCCCCAGACCATGCAGCAGATGCCTTATCATTCACATGCACACCACATTTCAATGCAGGGTTCAGCCGGAGGACAACAACAATTTTCTGTACCCCAGCAGTCTAATATGGCAACGCCGGTGACGGCACACACTCACACACAACATATGCAGCCCCAGTTTGTAATGATGCCCAATGTAGGTCCGTCAGCCCAGTTAAATCACCATCATCATCATCATTTACACGGAAATCATCAGTTTCAGAACCATATAGCAGGTAGGTGGTGAACATTTTAACCCATTCCAACACAAGCCCTCCTTTCTACGCCCCTCATGAAAAAAGCTATGGAAAACTTTGTTAAAAATGAAGAAATTGCTTGTAACAAGCAATTTCTTCATTTTCAACAATGTTTTTCATCCAAAATGACAAAAAGAATTTAATATTTCAACAACTTGAAATTGCTGTCTTCAATTTGGACCAGTCTAAAAGTTGTTGAGTGTGAATGGGTTAATTGCATAGTAGTACAAAACTTTTAACTCTTGTCATGCTGAATTCACAATACTCCTGTTAGACCTAGAGGTTTAGACAAAGATCATCTTGTGCATATTTTCTGTCTTGGCCTACACCCTTTATTGTCATAACTAGAGTTGTGAGCTTCTGTGATTGGTCATCATCCATCCACAATTTCTTTAAAAATCTTCTCCTGAATGGTCTCACATCATTGTCCTCTGTTTATTATTCTCAGTCTTTCACTTTCAATGGGACTCTGAAAAAGTTTTTATTCATCATGACAAGGGTAAAAGTCCTATATTACAAAACAAAGATGGCTTGAAATGGCAATGAGTTTCAGCAAACAACTTCTTTCAATTTGGACCATTCTAAGTTTTGTTATCTAGTGATGGGTTAAAATATGCATAGAGTATATAATGCCAAATGATCTGTCTTAAAACCAAGTTTCCTAGATTGACTAGATTTACCCTTTCCTGCACAGTCCTGTGATTTTACATCTTTCTGATTTTTTACTTGAAATGATTTTGTGGAAAAAGAATAAATTACTTGTAACAAGCAATTTATCCTTTTTCCACAATATTCCACTATATTTTCTACAACATAGGATGTTTTGTTTTGCACCCATTTTTCATTGCTCTCTGTATCTTCTAACAATTTTGATAAGTTAAAAAATAGGAATAACAAAAAAGAGTTAACATGTTTATTTCACTTGCAGGTCCTGGATCGATGCAGCCCCAGATAATGTCCCAGCCCCTAGGTCATCCTGGTCAGAGTCATGGACAGGCCCCACATCCACATAACCAAATGCAGCATTTTCCACTTCAAGGTAATGTACGCATGGCTTCCAGGACTGTTTATAATGGCCAAATTATAGCAATTACCTGATTTTGAATTCCAAAAGCAAGCTTGGTGAAACTGCAGGTTGCCATGATTGGATTGCAATTGACCGACTGGCTGTTAATCAAAGTACATTGTATTAATCAACCAATCAAATCATTCATTTAGATTGGAAATGAACTTTGAACTCTATCATTGGCCAACATTTATGTGAAGCTTTTTTGTTGGTTAGGCAACTTATACTTGGAAACTACAGCTTGAATAAGCTGTAGGTACTACTTTTACGTCGCCAACCAATCTTGGCCACAAATTTTGCAAAATAAGGCGGTTTTATATTGACGTTGGAGTCAGTGGGTGTGGCCAGCAATCAGTCATTTGCTCTGCAGGTTTGCTTTGATGGGATTTAAGTTGCTCTGCAGGTCACCTTGACGGGATTGCACTTTCATTGCTCTGCCATCTTGGTTTCTGGCATCCAGCTGGCTAGATATATAGGAAACTTTGTCCATACATTTACTAATTTTACTTCCCTCAGATTTGGATTTTAGAAAAAAAATGGAACAAAAGAAGAAATATTTTGTCTAATTTCTCATTTTCCCTTAGTATTATTGTCTAATCTATAACATACTTGTTTTTAGGTTAACTGTCACTTCGGGTTTTTGTCCAAAACCTTATTATTTACATTTTATCCTGTTGTTATATCATATTTTATCAAGTTTGTTTTAGTTACAATTTGGAAGTCTTTGGACATTAGCCTGGGTAGCATCTGTTATTATTTGTGCTAAAGTTTCTTCTTGAAATGATTCGAATAACTTCCCAACCATTGAAGACCAGGGGTAACGGCAGTTTCACAATGAGTGTCTGTCCGTCTATTTGTAGGCTTTAACTTTGATTTCCTGCTCAAAGCTATTCAATCTTGGACCATTGATATACAAATGATTGCCTATAATAAAAGGATGTCTTTTGAGGGTTCTTATGTTGGTCAAGGTCACGGCCAAATTTTCTTGGCTCTTATTTAATGTCAATTGACCTTAACCTTTGAACATTATATAAGTATTGCCTATGGCCAAAGGTGGAACCTTTTTGTTTTGGAAGTCAATAAGACCAAAGGAAACTTTACGAGAAACTTCTTTCTATGCTCTAAGCCAAAAAGCCACCCATCAAACTTTTGACAAGTTATTCCCAGTGCGCTCAAATATTGTTGTACCCTCTAAAGTCTGTTTGAGGGGTATAAGGGAGTCAGCTTGTCAGTCTTTTGGTTGGTCAAGTGGTCCATCTTTTGGTCCGCAGCTTTTTCTTGTCCCCAAATTTTCCATTTAACTTAAGAGATGAAGAGAATACTTTTTGTTTTCATGGAGGTATGAACCGAAAAACCTAATCATACTGTATGAGTACGCGAAGCGGATTCATACATTGTGTGATAAGGTTTTTCGGTTCATACCTCCATGAAAACAAAAATATTCTCTTCATTTCTTATAATTTAATAGCATCGAGCGAAAAAAACAAAAGCTTTACAAATTTTGATACCTTTTTGTGTGGGACTAATTTGTGCGGAATAATACATAATCACTGCATGATCAAAATTTTGTTCATGGAGTTATGAATAATATTTTTCGACCAATCAGAACGCTCGTTTTTGATAGACGAAACTAAAATTAAATTATTACCTGATGGATTTGATTGAAATTTCATACATGCGCTCATATCAGGCAAATATGTGCACATTCTATTTTGTTTACATTCCATTTATTTTCCCAGAGTTATGGATCTTTGTTTAAAAACACTGTAAAATGGCTTTATTCCAGTGACAAAATAAATTTCTGCAACATGGACCTATTGGCATACATTGACCCTTTTCTGGTCAATCCCTGGTTTTTACGTCCCTTTGATTTTATCATTTAGAAAACATTACAGAAAAAGAAAAATATTGCTTGTAATAAGCACTTTCTACTTTTTCCACAGTATTTTCTACCCTATTGAATGGTTATTTTCCAAATTAAATCTACTTTAGGGCTAATTACTTTCAGTGATAGTCTAGATTTTTGAATACAAAAGTCAAATGCCAAGGTCATAAATCAAATTAGAAACAGTTGCTGTTGGAGGATTTTTTCCCCTTTTCAACAGTTCTTGTCTATTATATCCTTTATCAGCTCTGAATCACAATTTTTAACAATGATTTTAAAGCATGCTAGTTTGATTACAATAGTTTTGATGTCTTTGTTGTTTGCAGAAAACAGTGTGGTGTGAAGGAGAGAATGATTTTTGCCAAATCCTAATTCTATTTGTTTTACAGGATTGTATTTATGGAAGCATTTTGTCAATGGGGAACCAAAACATACTTCCAGCAAATCCAAGCTGTAGTTAAGAGTTTTGGGTCTCCCAACATCAACTTAGTTGTCTTATTGTTGAAGACATTATTCAAAGAAATTGCACAAATTCTTAAGCTGCTGGTATGATCTTCAATTAGCTCTTCCTTCATTTATCAAGGAATTGTTTGATTCTATGACATTTCATTGCAGAAGACAGGAAAGTTTGCTTTTTACTAGCAATTTCTCTTTTAATGCCCTGCCTCAATAAGATTGAGGGCATATTGCTTTGCTCATATTTGGTATATAGGTTTTTTGCTCAGACAGGCATCAGATAGTTACAAGATCAGGGTCATCAATATAGGTTAAGGTCACTTATAAAGGTCATCAGTGTTGTAAACTTAATGCAAAAACTTAAATATTTTACTCTTATTCAAACATTGTTGAAAGTACATGACACATATTTGGGATATAGGTTCCTTTCATTGATAGGCAACAGTTGGTTGTAAGATCAAGGTTACCCATCAAGGTCAAGGTCAGGAAAAAATTTGTAAACTTAATGCAAAAACTCAGCATTTTGCTCTTATTCAAACACTGCTGCAGATACATGGCTCATATTTTATATGTAGATTCCTTGCTTTGATAGGCATCAGTTGGTTGTAAGGTCAAGCTTATCGATGAAGGTCATGAAGGTCACATTTGAAAAAAAAGGCTGTAACGGGGTTTCACATCTTGTTAGTGTGATGTTGTCTTCTGTTACTCTCACTTTGATTTGAGGTATGTGACTCTGGATTTCATTTCCAAAAACTTTGGAATAATCTCAATAGAAATATCTTTGTGCATGTAAAATTTGCGGTCTTTCATTACTTGTGAAATACCTCCATTATTTTGCCATAAATTTTTTGATACCTGTGGCATGCTTCCACTATATTATTTGTGTGGGGGTATAATCATATATAGTGATAGCTCTAGGTGAATGTTGTGATTTTCACTGAAAAATGGGGATATTTCTACAGTACATGAAGTTGCTTTATTTGTTTTTGCACCATACTGAATAATTAACAGTTTCTAGAATTTTGATTTTTATTTCAGATAGTGACTTGAAACTTGATACATTGTCTATGTATTCTATGTTTCAAACAATGTCACATGTACATAGAGCAATCTGGACAGCTATATAGTAAAAGAATATTCACTAATTATTTAACACATTACCAAACAACTTTATCCATTACAAGAAAACAATATTTCAGACTTGTAATTATTGAAAGAAGTTGATGACGACAATTAAGATTGGATGGAATTTGGAAAATAAGAAGCTTTCGAGGCAGAAAAATGTGGGAAATAGAGAAATTTCTTGTAAAGAGCAATTTCTCTTTTTCACATGTTTTTCAAACCTATTTTCCTTGTGGGAATCATGATAAGGGACTGTTTTGTTATTGATTATAGAAACTTTGAGTCAGTGGCTGTCCACAGAGGGCATATTGGAGACTTTGATTGGAGTCTCTACTTGGTTTATCCATCATAATAGGTTGCTATTGTTGTTTTTAACTCACCTGAGCACAATGTATGAGGTGAGCTATTGTGACCAGTCATAGTCTGTCATCCCTCTGTCCGTCCACAATTTCTTTAAAAATCTTGACCTCCAAAACCAGCTGGCCAATCAAGCTGAAACTTTGCAGAGATGTTCCTTTGGAAAAGCTCTACAAAAGATGTTAAAAGAATTTATTTTTGAATTTTGTGAAAAATTCTTGATACCATGGCATTTGAAAATGCAAAATTTTCATAAATCTTTGGGATTTTTTTTTTCATTAAATACTAGGCTAAGGGTATTTATATTTCATATATAGCATTATCACATGGTTCTCTACCTTGTTTTCAAAAAATGATAACTTTGGGATTGAAAATGGCCCCTCCCCTGAGGCCCAGAGTTGGAGAACGGTCAAATAGAGCAAATTCAAAAGTCTTCTCCTACTTAAGTATATGGCTTAGGACATTCTTATTTGGTATATCAATAGATGGTTTTGTAGTATGGTATTAAAAATCATGCCCCTTAGGTCAAAAATGGACCTGCAGCTTTGGTCCAAAGTTGGGTATTTTGCTCAATTAGAGCAAGTTTAAAAAAGTCTTTCTCTGAAATATAAGGCCTTATGTGTTCATATTTGGAATGTAGCATAACCTAATAGTTATCTACCATGTTTGTAGGGATTATGCCTCTTCGGTAAAAAACAGCCTTGCTCCTAGGGTTCAAAGTGTGGAAAAACACTCAATTACAGCATTTTCAAGTATCTGTTCCTCTCAATGTATAAGGTTATAATGCATTCATATTCATATATAGCATATCCAAATGGTCCTCTACCAATTTCTACAAAATTATACTCAAAATCACCCAAGTGGTAAAAAACTTTTCGTAAAACACTCAATTAGAGCAAGTTCAAAAGTCTTGTCCTCCTAAAATATAAGGCCTAAGGCATTCATATTTGTTATGTAGCATTACCAGATTTGTACTGTGTTACAAGAATTTATTATACCAACACCCCCACCCAAAAAGACTTTCTTAAAGTTATGGCCCTTTCTTGAAAAAAGCTCTACTCCGGTTACAAAATGTTTTTATATGACGTGGAGCTGTTTTGGGGTTTTAATCACATTCAGCCATAGTCTTGTTTTCTATCGAGACTATTTAATACAAAATGTCAGTGCACTTGCAAAATGGCCTAACTACAGCTTTATGAAAGCTGTAGTTACGACATTTTGCTTGCAGACCAACAAAAAATCATATAAGACATTCAAATGACATACTCCTGTTTTTGAATATGCTGTAGTTATTTATTTTCCTTTCAATACAAATTGTTTATTTTTGCAAATGCTTGTAGTGCAAATTGCCTGCTTAAATATGTTAAAGCAATGCTGGCATTTGCTGTATTATTTAATGCCATCCAATATATTCATGTAATGACTTGTAACACAGTAAAAAGTATTTTTTTTTACAGTACAATTATTTGACAGCAGCTGCAGAGGAAAATTTTATTTGATAAAATTTTATATGTTTGTCTTTTGAGGTTGAAAGGATTGTGGATAAGGAAGAAATTGCTTGCAGTTTCTTCATTGTTTACAATTTTGCCATTAGCTTTTTACCTATGGGGTGTTAAAAAGCATTATTGTGTAGGACTTTACTAAATTTGGGGGTGGGGGGAGGGGTGTTCAGAGTTTCATTACACTTATAACTTTTCAATGTAGAATATTTTCAAATGACATATAATTTCAAATCTTAATTTCATACTTGCATGCCATTCTTTACTGTGGGATATATCTAATGCAGTAATAAAACCAAAAAAGTCTTTCAGGATTATTTTTCTTTACCCTGTAGGAATATTTTAACAGAACTTGCATCTCCTTCACACAGTCCTGCTTTTTTAGGTCCCTGAATAGATAAGCTTTGTGAAAACTTTGAGAAAATGAAGAAATTCATAGTGTTTTCTATTTAAAATGACCAGGATTGTTAAAATACTGCCAACTAAAAATTGTCATCTGCAATCTGCAACTTCTTTAGATTTGGACCGGTCTAAAATTTTGTTTTTTAATGGGTTGAAAAATTTTCAGACATCAAGATTTTTTACTTGTCCTAATTGAAAGACTACAATTTTAAGTGCTTTAAGATAGGGGCAAAGTGCCATTTAGAATAGAAATCATTTTGAGAAAGGAGAAATTGCTTGCTTGAAGCAATTTCTCATTTTCCCTCAATAATTTTCATTTATTTTTGTAATTAACACATCAAAGGAGGGATTGCATGTATGAGATAAGTGAATTGTTCATAGCATGTAAAGCCCTCATCCCCTAATAAAATATTCAAATTACTGTAAGCATGTCCTTGGGTTCATGACACATTTCATTATGTAATGATTTAGAATGTTGACTTTGTAACAGGAAGCTTACATAAACTTTCTGAGTAAAGGAGTAAGTTCTTTCTTCTATCTGTTTCAAAAAGATATATTTTGACTCCAGAGAACTGTGTAACAATTTTTAGCTTGTTTCAGTAAGAGGTGTTTCTGTGCTACAATTATCAGTTTTAGCTTTGTGTCATGGAAGAACAGTACTGTAGTGTATAAACACCTCTAGTTGTAATTAAACTATACTTTTGTGATCAAAGAAAATATTTGTAGTATCTAAATATCAGTATTGCCACTTTTTTTCAGCTCACTTGAGCACAAAAATTCTCAAGTTTGGCTACCGTGATCAGTCAATGTCTGTCCATGTGAAAAAAAGGGTAATGCCAGGTTAAAATTAAGTCAATAGGTCAAATATTACAAAATTCTTTTTGTTCTTAATTCTTATCTTGCTAAACCCAGAAATATTCCTGTTTTGGCAGGAGGTATAGACAAAGATCAGCCTGCACATAAGTGCAGTCTGATCTTGGTCTACACCTCCTCTTTGTCCCCTTACAGCCAGAGTTGTTTGAATTATCAATCAATTAGTTTTATTGTATTGTTATTTCTTACTTTGGGCAGGATCCTATCAGCGGTTATATCGAGTTCTCAAGAACCCTCTCGCATTAAATCTTTAACTCATTCCCACACAGCAAAATTATAGACTGGTCCTAACTAAAAGAAGCTGCAGACAACAATTTCTAGTTGATAGAATTTTAAACTTTTTCGTCATTTTGGTTAGAAAACATTGTGGAAAATAAAGAAATTGCTTGATATAAGCAATTTCTTCATTTTCCACAACGTTTTCATAAGCTTTTTACTTAAGGCGTGTACAAAGGAGGGATTGTGTTGTAATGGGTTAAGCTTTTATTAGTGCAAAGGGCGGTTTTATGTTAACCCTTGTCATGCTGAATTAAATCTATTACAAAAAAATACATTTAAATCAAAGGACTGTAGGCACTGAAAGTTGTAAAGAGAACTAATATTTCTTTAGGCAATTAATTGTATGAACAACTCCTGCTCAACAGGGACAAGCAGGTGGTGTGGACTAAAATCAGGCTGATCTTTGTCTATGCCTCCTGTCAAAACAGGAAAATTTCGGGTTCAGCATGACAAGGGTTAACTACCCTGGCCATCTGTCCATCTGTCAAATTCAAGAATAATTATAATTATATTACTGAATATTCTCATTCTAGATTTAGGAAATCTTGTCAAGGCTGGAATTCATCCAAGCTGGCCAACCTGCCCTGTTGGCACGTTCTGATTAGAGTCAATCCTTTTAGCTCTCTAAGATAGTTCTTTTTTGTCAGACTAGACTGCATATATTTACAATGATTTAGCACTGATGTTTTAATTTGGTGTGTAATTATTTAGGTTTTTGAGCTTTCAAGCTTGTCTAATAAGGTCAACTTTGAAAGATTTGTATTATGGAAAAAAAAAGAAGAAAGTTTTACCATGATTCTTATTGCAATTCTTGTATGATGATTTAGATGCATACGATACCATTTCAAATTTTAAGCTTTTCCTACATTAATTACCTTTGGATTTTGAAAACCAAATTTTGGGAAGGATTTTAGTTGATTAATTTGACAACCAGGATGACAGCTGATTTTACATTTCATGCTTGAAATTGTTTGATATTTGTTGAAAATTATACAAAGAATAGGGCATTGGCTGTTAAAAATTCCCAGGAAGGAATAGGATTAATGTGACAAAGTGCTTAGATTTTCAAGGCCAGAATTGTAACATGAATCTATGATTCTCTGTAGTTGCTTAGATATGGGAGGGAGAGATGTTTGTGGTATATTGAGATTGGGCAGAGTATGAATGAATGACAACTGAAGTTGGTTTGATTGACAGCTAGATTTGGGCTAACTTGACCTTTCCCTTTTTACTTTGCTGCCACTGACAATTTGCAAGCCTGTTTGTTACTTTTTGCATGTAGCATTTGTTTATTTCTTTTGCCAGTCCACTCAACCGGAGGGCAACCCGTTCAGAATTACCAACCCACACAAGTTCCTTAACTTATTTCTCTCATCCTTGAACGTAAGTAAAAGAAATAACACCTTTAAACGGAAAACACCTTCTTCTGTAGAGAGCACCCTCCGTATAAACCTATCACCTTGTGATTTAAGTTGTTTATTTAGATTGTAGAAGTATTTGTTTTTATCCAGAGTTCTAGATAAAAAGGGGTTACATTAAACTAAAATCGTTGTTTCTTATCAAAACCCTTTGTTGTGGGTACTCATTTGAATTGTTTGTACTATATGATTTGAATTAAAATATTCTCACACAATGACACCTTTTGATGCTCCCAAGAAAAATAATTTGGAAAACATTGTGTAAAATTAAAAAAATTGCTTGCAACAAGTGATTTCTTCATTTTGATTTTTTTTTTCTACTCTGACAGTTGAAAAAAAAAATTCTAAAATTTCATAAACTTCAAATTTTCGTCTGCGACTCATTTCATTTTGGACTGGTCTAAAATTTGTTGTTTGGTAATGGGTTATTACCCACAACACAGGATTATTTTGGTATGATTGAAGTGTCTAAATTACCTACTCTATCTGTTACTTTGTTGAAATTAATCTTAAATTAAGAAGAAAATATTGCAGACAAGACATGGCAACATTGATTTATGATTGCATCTCGATTTAAGTTTTCTTTTGCTTGACTTTTAATGCCTCTGCATCAATAAGATCAGGTTCTTAATGTTTTACTGTCTGTCTATCTGTTTGCAAGCAGTAAACTTAAATGCCAAAACTTAACATTTTGCTGTTATTCAAACACCATTAAATATACGTGACTCATATTAAGGACATAAGTCCCTTACATCGATAGATATCATTTCAGGTTTGGGTCATCCATCAAGGTCAAGGCCATTCACAAAATCATTTGAGATAAAAGGCTGTTATGGGGGCATGGTGTTCAAAAATACTTTGAGATAATCCCAATTAAAAGGAAGATGTAAGACTTGTTCAAAATTAAAGATAAATGCAGGATTTTCTTACATGCCATGCAAACAGTGTAATCTATCAATTCTATATAAAAATGTGCGCAATGTAACTAAGTCCAATGAAAATGTACGAAAATGCATTTAGTTTGTACAAGAAAAAATTTGTTTTTTCACAAGGTTATGGGAATTTTATAAAAAAAATTATCCTGGTGTTGTGTTCTATTAATATCTTTGATTCTTAGACCCTCCCTCATTTAGATTATTAAGAACAGTGAAACAATAAAGAAGACTGCATAAATACAAATTTAATAAATATTGGGGGGGGGGAATCCCAGAAAAATCAAAGCAATTTAATTCATTGTATAGTAATTTCTGTTCTAAAAAGTTCACCAACCAGAACATCATTTATATTAGGTTTTAATAACCCTTGTCATGCTGATTAAAATCCCTTAAATCCATTAAAATCAGTGGGCTGAGAGCACAGGAAGCTCTAATTTTTGGTCAATATTTCTTTCAAAAATTTGTTATAAACAACTCTAAAGTGAAACAGAGAGACTGAAATATACTTGAAGGCATTATAATAGAAGCAGGTGGTGTAGACTTAGATCAGCCTTTATATATGTGTTGACTGATCTTTGTCTATACCTCCTGCCAAAGGATATTGGAGGATCATGAAGACATGGCTTAATTTGTGTAGTAACTTTTTACTCCTCATAAAATCTTCATAATTTCATTAACCCTTGTCATGCTGTATAAAATCCCTTACAGAATTGCATTAAAATCAAAGGACTGAGAGCAGTGATAAAACTTGTTCAATAACCAATTTTTCCTTTGAAAATCAATTTCATAGTTATTCTGGCAGGAAAAGTACAAGCAGGAGGTGAAGACCAAGATCAGACTGCACTTATGTGCAGGCTGATCTTTGTCTGTACCTCCTGCCCATACCAGAATATTCCGGGTTCAGCATGACAAGGGTTAAAATAAAAAAAAAAACATTGGTAGGGATGATTTTGACTTGAAAGGGACAAGTTTGATTAGAAAGCACCTATGTGCAGGCTAATCTTTGTCAATGCCTCCTCACAAAACTGGCATATTCAGGATTAAGCATGACAAGAGTTTATATGGGGGGAAAATGGTGAATGTTAGGAATTCAGGATCTAAGAGACAGAGATTCCAAGATTTTGTAACAGTAATTTGGTTGGCTTGTGTATTTACATGACTGTGTGGTGGTAGTTTGTAATATTTTATGCTTAGTGTTCCTTCAGAATCTAAATCTTTTATTTCTCTCCCAATTCCTATGTTGTGGGTACTCTTTCGAGTCTTTGCCACAGCCAGAATTCAGATATCTTCAAAATGTAATGAAAATTATATATTGTGACATCAAAACCACTCCTTTTTCGCTGGAGCGGTCAACTGACTTGTTGAGGCATATTGTAAACAATTAAGAAATAGTTTCTTCTTTGATTAGGGAGTAAATTTTCAATCATGGGATGTCAGAGGCGGCACGTATCCTTTCTGACACTTGTCTCTCACCAACGGGTGTATATTTGTAAATCTAAGTGGGAAAGCAGCTGGAGGCTATCAAAGGATGTGATAGTACTGGTGAGAGAAATACCAGGAATCCATTGTTAGGTGCTCCAGCTGCCAAGATATTATTGAAATACTTTTAAAAGTGGCGTTAAACTCCATTCAATCAATCAATCAATTAGAGAGTAACCTTTTTCAAAACAGAATTATATCGTGAGTCACCAGACTTAAATTTACTTCAAACAGCTCTGTTAAATGTAAAAAGGTCATACAATTCATTACTTTCTTCATACTTATGATTTCAAATGATGTTAATACTAAATGCTTGGCACTGATATGATTTTATTTGCATACATTAATAACACCAGATTGATTTGTTCATAATTGTAATTTTAACTCATTGTGTTACATCGATAAGTGTACATGGAGTAATTGGGTTTTGATTAACTGAGATCGACTGAGATTGACACAAGCTCTTTAACTGATGTATTGGTAAACACTCTAGATATTTTTCTGAAAAAACTTACCAACTAACACTGTATAAATGCTCTTGCTGTTGATTTGAAAATTGAAATATTTAGCCCTTTCCTGTACAAATCTAGGATTGTACATCACTGTGAATTTATACTTTGGAAAATATTTGTTGAAATAGAAGAAATAGCTTGTATCAAACAAGTTCTCCTTTTCCCATGATATTTTCTACTAAATAGTATGGTTTCATTTCAAATTGCAATTAGTTTTTATTGGACCCTGCAACATATTTCAATTTGGACCAGTCTAAAATTTAAAAAAACAGGAAAGGGTTAATTGAACATGGTATGCTGTGTTGTGTTTGCACAGGTTTTTGTTTGAGTGCATGTGCTTTTCAGGCTTAAACCAACTACCAGACAACCAAATTTTATCTTGTTCACATTCAAAGAAATAGCTGAAAATAATTTCAAATTGAAGAAAATTTGAATATCCCTGTTTTTCTGGGTAGGAAAAATAGACAAAAAATGAAGAAAAAAAAATCTCTTGTAACTATCTCTTGGGACAATTAATGGTCATATAAAAATGGGATTGTGTGGGGAAGAGTTAACATTGAAATCATCAGTACTCTCAAATGTCACTTTCAGTTTTACACAACAACCCCATCAAATAATTTCAGATCACGCCCACTAACAAGAAGTTCAACTTAGATATCCACTGCGATATGACTGAAATACTGTTAAAAGCGGCGTTAAAACCCATTCAACTTAGATATAAAACCTTGTTATCTTGCAAAATTTATGGTCGATAATAAGTAAAGAAAAAATGGAATGATTGGTTGAGGACCTAAACAATGTAACTATAGCTTGAATTACCTGTAGTAACGACATTCAAGTTGCCAAACCACGAAAAATGTGGACCAGTGTCAGAGATTTCGAAGTTAACTTAACCCTTGTCACGCTGATCCCAGAATATTCCTGCTTTTACAATGCCTTTGGCAGGAGTATGGACTAGGATCAGCCTGCACTGACGTGCAGTCTGATCTTAGCCTATATTACCTGCTTATTGTTTTTGTTGTGAAAGAAATCTTGGAACACAAGAGCGAACTAATTCTGTCAAAGTTTTCAAATATAGTGAAAAGAGGAAAAATATTCAACAGGACGAGGGTTAAGATCTAAATGAATGATTTGATTTTCAACAGCAGTCAATTGTTATTTGAGCCTGTGCGTGACATTTCCAACAATTTCACATGTGTGTGACTTGCACACATTGAGGACCCTGGACAGCCATTTGGGGCAATTTGAACATTCGCTGATTGTTTAAAGAAGCTTTGGGTCAGCATCTATCTACATAGCGCAGAGTGAAGACTCTGATCAGACTGTGCGGATGCACAGGCTGATCTGAGTCTTTACTTGGCACACATGTGTAATGGTTGGAAATGTCACGCACGCCCTCATTTCATAATCATAAAACATGAACAAGTTGGTTGCTTGTAAGTCAGTAACAATCTCTAGTACAATATACTTGTATGCTGCTTATTTATAAACAGTGAAGCATTATTACTTATTTGATTAACTCTAGGTCAAAATTTTGTTTTAGTGATCATTTCTATTCAATAACCACTTTTTAATCGTGCTTGAGTTACAGAACCTTTACTTTATGATACAAATGCATAGCTTTAATGTAGTTCTATGCTTTTCATACTCATTTGTCTAGTAATTCTTTGTAATAGGTAATATTTTGTCTTGTTCAGATAGGGAGCGGATTTGGTCTATAGCAATCGGCTAGACTCTAGTGTCAGGGGTTGATAGTTTAACTCCCGCCTCACAAGTAATTGATACAAGACTTTTTAGGGCGTAAAACCCTGTACAACCATTCTATCACTTGTTAAGCCATTTGCTTTTAGTAATTAACTTCATGACTGTGGAATTCTAATTTGATCTTACAGCTAACAAAAATATTAAAAAGAAAAACTGATGTGGCAATTGCAGTAGCCTAATAGACATGATCAATTAAATCTTTTTCGCTATATCATGCTTTTTTGCATTTTTTTCTTCCATGAAATATGAAAATACTTGTAATTTCAAGAGCTTAAAATTCATCTTCAACTTCTTTCAATTGGACCAGTCAGAAAAATGTTTGTGTGGTAATGAGTCAAGGAAGATTGACTGTTCTCAAACTTGTTATCCAAACCAGTGTATTTCTGTATTGCTTATTATTATTTTTTTCCATAATGAATGCATGAATGCCTTCTATACTGCTTGTCTTTTGTTGTTCCTATTTTAGAATCATTGTAGTTAATAATAGACATCAGAATAGATTCTATGTTATATATTCAATCATTTCGATATTTATTATAAGTCTTTAGTAAATTTCCTCACTCAGCTCTGCTGTTTTAGTTCAATGTCTTTATGATGTCATCTGCCTGTCTTTGTATTATGTTGGTTCTTGTATCTCTCTAAATAAGGTAATGACTTAACCAATTACCATATGATCCTGCTTTTTAGATACCCTCCAAGAAAAAAATATGAAAAAATTGTGAAAAATGAAGAAATTTCTTGATACAAAAAATATTTCATATATTTTGTATAGACAAAATTTGCATTTTGATCACTCACTGTAACTTGTACATCTGTAATGATTTTACCTGGATCTCTTTTTATTTGTATCTCCAATTTATCCTTAATTTCCATTATCTTAATCATATTTTTATGCCCCAGCATCGATAAGATCGGGGGCATATTGTTTTATCGGTGTCCGTCTGTCTGTCTGTCTGCAAAACTTAACCTGCCAACTAAACATTTTCCTATAACTTCAACCCTGATTAAGTTACAATGCTAATATTTGGTATGTAGATAGGTCTCAACAAGGCGCAACTGGGGAAGGTCATTTCATCAAGGTGAAGGTGAAAATTTTAACCCTGTACCCGTTTCTTAAAAATTCCTGTTTCAGGGGCATGGTGTTTCACAAACACATCTTGTTGAATGAGAAAATAACAAACCTGTAATTCAAGTTAGAAATATCTTTTAAATGAATGGAAAGTGACTATATTGAAATTGCTTTAGCTTGAGCTTTGTTTTTTGTAGTTGAGAATGGCCATGAGCTTTTCGATAACTGTTGAGGAAGGAAATCAAATGATCTTAAAATCATTTAAATTTGATTTCAACATAAATGTATTCTCCATATCTTAAGAATGAAAACTCACTTTTGATACAAGTATAGTGAAATAGAACCTAATGTTAACCTGATTAGATATATTTAAGAAAAAAAGAAATATGAAACAAATTAATTTTTAGACCCTTGCATGAATCAGATTTGGACAATTATTGTTTTATTGTTGACTTTCATATAGCTGTTGAAATCAATTTCAAAGCTATTTATGCCCAAGCTTTGATAAGATAAGGAGATAAGGGGCATATTCTTTTTAACCTTATCAGTCTGTCTGTGAGCAGTTAAAACAAAAATTTTTGCTGTTACTCAAACACTGTTGAAAGATCTCGTATAGATACATGGGTTCTTTACATTGATAGGCATCAGTTGATTGTAAGAATTAGGTCATCCATCAAGGTCACTTACCAAGGTCACATTTCCAAAAAAAAAAAAAAAAAAGGCTATGACGGGGGCATGGTATTTACAAACACATCTTGTTCTTGCAGTATCAAATACAATGCTTTTATCCAGTATCAAGGTATCTTGCATAAAATGACAACTGCTTATAACAAAGTCAAGGTCAGGGGCAATTATAAAGGTCATATTCTCAAATTGGGCTGCTACAGGGGCTTCGGAGATAGAAAGCTAAGCTTGTTTTTGTTTATGGCAATCTGTTTCTACTCTTGCTACAATATTTCCAATTATACAAAAGCCTAGGGATGTGAAAACAAGTAATTCATTTAGAATGGATTAAATGGTAGCTGCAGATACTTTAGACTTGAACCAGTCTTACTAGAAAATTATAATGACTCATTTTATAACAACGAGGGGACTATAGGAAATATATTGTTATATTCCAATGTCTTTATAATTGATGAGATTTTTTCAAATTAGACGGTAATATGATTTTTGTTTCAATATAAGTTACATATCAAAAATGTCATTATCCCCCACCGTTTTGGCAAAGGGGATAAGTAATGGTCTCCGTCTGTCCTTCCGTCCTTCTGTCCTTCCGTCACTTAAACTTGTCTGGAGCATATCTCTGAAATTATAATTGCTATCAACTTGAAACTTCATAGGTTGATAGATCTTATTGAGGAGAAGTGCAGTGCAGTGCACCACAACTCTTGCTTGCATAATTTTGGAGTTATTGCCCTTTGTTGTTTTAAAGACTAAGATTATGTCTGGGGCATATCTCAGAAAGTATAATAGCTATTAACTTGAAACTTCATAGGTGGATAGATCTCGTTGTTGAGAAGTGCAGTGCACAAGAACCTTAACTCTTGCTTGCATAATTTTGGAGTTATTGCCCTTTGTTGTTTGAGCGACTTAGATTTTGTCCTGAGCATATCTCTAAAAGTATAATAGCTATTATCGAACTCATTGAGAAGAAATGCAGTGCACAAGAAGCCTAAATCTAACTGGCTTCAGTTTACTATAAAGCTTTTTAGGTGGGAGATTGCCATGTCCGACATGGCTCTTGTTCATATAAACAATCCTGCTGTTGTTACGCCTCCCAAGATAAGTGTTAGAGAACCTGGAAAAAGAAGGAACTGCTTGCAACAAGCAATTCCTTCAGTGTCCACAATATTTCACCACATACAAAATTTTGTATGCAGTTTATATTTGATCTGGACCTATCCAAAATTTGTTGTGTGGGAATCGGTTAAATTGTTAGGAAGTGCTCAAGTGTTGCAGAACTGGTGCAACAGTCATTGTTCTGTAGCTGTCTGGGGACTATATTCTAGAATTGACCAATCATGGTAAAAGAATCAATAGACCAATCAAGACTGGAAGTTAACTTTAAACCCAGACATTTGCTGACATTTTTGTGAAGAAGCATTTTAGTAGGTCTGGTGACTTAATCACCCTTTATACAGCTTATTCAAGCTGCGGTTACGACAATTAGGTAGTTTGTTGCATGTTACTGGCCATAAATTTTGCAAAATAATGCCACAAAACTTGCTGTTCAAGTTGACGGATGTTGTGAATGGAGTCAGCGGGCAAAACCAGCAATTTGTCAATTGACTTATCCCTATGCTCTGACTTCAAATGAGATATCTAACAGGGGTCGACACTATCTTTGCTTCAATGGGATCCCATGGGAATCCCTAGTAATTACTTCAGGATTCCCTCCAGATAATCCGGGATCCCTTCTTGTTATACATAAACTCATTCACACACAGTCCTGTCCTTCTGAGCCCAACTTGAAACAAAAAAAAACTTTGGAAAACATTGTGGAAAATGAAGAAAATGCTTGCTACAAGCAATTTCTTCAATATCTACAATGTTTTCAACAAAACAAGCGAGCAAAAAATCTTGAGCATTAGATGATATATCAAGGTCTGTTGTACTCGAGAAATATTGAAGGATCCTCACGGAATCCCTAACCTGAGATAGCTGGGGTCCCTTCCAATTTTTGGGGATCCTCGGGATCCCAGGACTGAGGATCCCGGGACACTGTTAGTGTCGACCCCTGTCAAATAATTTTAGTTACAGAATATATGGCAAGGGACATAAAATAAGCTTCAAATTATTTGTTTGCAACAGTAATATTGTAACTGCAGCTTGAATAAGTTGTAGTTACTGCAATTATCCCATTACCAGATGGCAAAATTTTAGATTGTTTCAAATTGAAAGGAGATGCAGACTATTATTTAAAGTTAATGAAATTTCAGATTTTTCAATTTTCTGAGTAGGAAACATTGTAAAAAATGAAGAAATTGCTTGTTACAAGCAATTTCTTCATATTACACAAGTTTTTACAATCGTTTTTCTTGAAGGGCGTCCAAAAGCGTCACTGTGTGGGAATGGGTTAAGTCACTCAAGAACAAATTTTTTTGTCATGACTTTGGTTGTTCAACATCTCACTTCCAATGTAAATGTATGATCTGATTTGTCAATCAGTTTGATTAGAGCAATCTTTCAATTAGTGGTCTCCTAAGGTTTCACAATCAATATTTATCAATTTCTCTTTGCAGGCCTGACTGCTGCGGCTTTGACCAACCCTCTGCATACTCGACAAGATCATTTCATTGTACAGCATCTACGGAAATGAGTTTCTCTCCTACCCACAGTGTTTTATTTTACATTCAGGCGTTGTTCAGTTTCTTGATTGATCGGCAAGGTTCTGAGTTCCAGACGGGGAATGATTTTCATATCAAAATGAAAATTTACCCCTTGTCATGCCGAGTATAATCCCTTCCAGAATTGAATTAAAATCAAAGTGCTCAAAGCACTGGAGACACTAGTAATTCTTACTTCTGAAATAAATCTTAAAGGGACAAACATGTGGTGTAGACAAAGGTTAGACTGCATGTACATGTAGGCTTATCTTTGTCTTTACCACCCGCCAAAACATGAATATTCTGTGTTCAGCATGAAAGGGTTAAATATACATCAATTAAACCCTGTATTTTTGGTGCTTACTTGAATGACATTGTCAAAGACAAAAATTCCGATGAGTACATGTGACTTTTAAGAGAAATATTAGATTCTGCAGGTCTACCACACAGTTGAATGTTATGTTGACAATCTTTGATGTCCTTGAAGTTGATTCTTATTGGAGATTAGATTAGGTACTTCATAAAACAGCAGTTTCTTCATGCAAAATTATGAGATTGAATTATTATTATTTTATTATTATTATTCTTTTGACTGGTCCTATCCGACATATTACTATGCACATTTACCTCCAATAGAAAGTTAGACATTTTTTGCAAAATTATCATAAGTGACATATTACAAAAATGAACTGGTTAGCGATCGAAACATTGTAACTACAGTTTGAAGAAGTTATGGTTGAATATGCTGTGATGTTTAATCAAACTGACAGAAATGCTTAACATGAATGTCAGGAGTTTAAAGTTCACTTTCGGTCTTGATTGGTCCGTCAATTAAATTATTATTTAAATGATTGACATCAGCAATCCTTGAATTGAGAAGTATCCGATAACATCACAAAGCATTTCAGAATTGAAAAAGAAAAGTGATATAAAGTGTATGGAAAATTGTGAAGGAATGTGAATTTGACCTTTAAAAGCAATTTCAATATTTTCTAGAAAGTTTTCAAAAATAAATCTTGACCCATTCTTGCACAGTGATGCTTTTTGACGCCCCTCAATAAAAAAAAAATTGTGAAAATATTGTGTAAAATGACGATATTACTTGTCATTTTTCAACTTTATGAAACATTGTGTAAAATGAAGAAATTGCTATTGACAAGCAATTTCTGCATTTTACACAATGTATCATAAAGTTGAAAAAATCTCAAATTTCATAAACTTTAAATTGTTGTCTGTGGCTTCTTTCAATTCGAACCAGTTTAAAATTTTGCCGTCTGGTAGTATGTAAATGCAGCTCCTGAATTGTCTGTGTGTCAGACAACATTTCAAGGTGCAATTAAATTGAAAAAAGAGCTTCAAACAGGGTAGAAAACATTGTGAACAATTTAGAAAATCCAACAACTGTTTCTTTTTCCAGAGAGTGGGATAGCAGCTGGGGGCTAGGAAAAGATGTAGTGGTAATACTGGTGTGAGAAATACCAGGAATCAATGGTTAGGTACTCTAGCCTCAGCAATATGACAGAAATACTGTTAAAATCGGTGTAAATCCAATTTAATCAATCAATACTTTACCCATTCCCACACAACGACTCTTTTAAACACCCCTCTACATGAAGGCTTTGGAAAACATCGTGGAAAATGAAGAAACTGCTTATTACAAGCAATTTCTTCTTTACAATGTTTTCTACCCAAAATACAAAATATAAGGATTCTAGTACAGCTGTTCTCATTTTAGTTGCAACTTGTAAAGATATCAGTTTGCTGTCTTTAAAAGTTCTGTTTTGCACTTTTATATAACATTTTTTTGCTTTATCAATTGACCAATCATGACTGTCAATCAAAGAGAGCAATCAAATTGAGCAATCAAATCATTCATTTAGACTGGAAGTGAACTTTGAACTTTGACATTGGCAACATTTTTGTGAAGCATGTAGTTGGTTTCAATGTTATAACTAATGATGTTTACGTCGCAAACCAACCATTTAATTTCTTAATGCTTCTTGCAGGCCATAAAGTTTGCAAAACAATGGAGTTTTGTATGAAAGTAGAACTTCCTGTCCCGAGTTAGTTGATGTGGCCATTCAGTTCTCAAGGCCAGCAATCCGTTGATTGCCTGGTGACAAAATTTTTGGATGGCTTTTATTCAAAAAGTTGCAAAGCTCATGATAAATTGAAAAAATAAGTAATCAATAACTTTCTGGATAAAGTATTTTAAGAAAAAACCTGTTGCAGGCATGTTTCCCTGTCTGAAAATGTTTTTTTAGGACATAAACTTTTTTTATTGGCTGTCAAAACAAGGATTCATTGGTAATGTATGTATTTTGCAAAAACTAGTAAATCTTGGTTTATTGTTGACGTTTGGAAAAAAATTAATTTCTACAAGGTATTTCTTTACAAACATTTTCAGAACCTAAAAACCATTGTCATAAGATGTCATGTGATTGAACCAATATAGAATCCAAATTCATAAACTAGTCTAAGGTCTACAAAACTTCGTCTTCATTGTAGGATTTATAAACTCTTTCCTGTTTTTCAAAATTTTAGTCTTGCCTAAATTTAAAGAAGTTTCAGACAACATTTTTTATAGTAACCAACCTACAAGTAAGAAAATATAATGAAAAAAGAAGAAATTGCATGTTTCAAGCAATTCCTTCTTTTCCCACAATATTTTCTCAAATTTGGACAATAATTTTACAATTTTCACTTGCCTGGATCTTATTGGATCTTTCTGGTTTGTTGAGGTGCAAAATTAACAGATAAATGAAAAAAATATGAAGTGGGAAGGCTAGATTTTTACAATCACATGGGGCTAGTCATAACATACCTTTTACAGCCTGAAACAAATTCTAATAATTCAATTGTTAGTTTCGTCTATCAAAAACAAGCCTTCTGATTGGTCGAAAAATTTAATTCATACCTCCATGAACAAAATTTTGAGCACGAAGCCATTTTGTATGCTTCCGCACAAAATAGTCCCATACAAAAAAGTATCAAAAGTTGTAAAGTTTTGCTTTGTTCACTATATGCTATTAAATTATAAGAAATGAAGAGAATATTTTTTGTTTTCATGGAGGTATGAACCGAAAAACCTAATCACACTATGTATGAATCCGCTTCGCGTATTCATACAGTGTGATTAGTTTTTTTCGGTTCATACCTCCATGAAAACGAAAAATATTCCCTTCATCTCTAAATTAGTGTTTTGACTGTCAGACTAGTGTGAGTTTCGATCACTGATCACAGGGACGTAAAAACAAGGTATTGTCTTTGAAAGGGTATACAACAATGAATATTGGAAAGGAAAAATTTTCAGTAACAAGAACTCTCTTTTCTTTGCTGATTTAAAAGAAAAAAATTTTATTCCCCTGGATATCAGAATTCCAGATTGTGTGTTAAAGGGCTTGATATTTCCCTACAGAACTGATCAGTTACTGAATTTTTTGGGAAATTTGTGATTTCCTTGTTCATGCATATATGTCTTGTTGAATGTTGATTGAAATGATAGATTTTATAATGAATGTTGATAAATGAAAGGTTGTTGAATGCTTTAGTCATATAACTAGACCTGATTATACTAAATTTCTGCAGGTATTTTTTTGTGATGCATGGAAATATCTATTGACTATAATCAGGATCCCTTTGTAGAAAAACAAATGTTTTCTGATTGTAGTCGAATACTTTTCCGAGTTACAGAAGCTAACTGTGTCTATCTGTTCCAAACATGTAAATATGTATAGAATTTTAGTTTAATCAGGTAAAGTGATAATTGATCACATGATTAGCATGTGATATCATGTTATATGTCATGTGACATCACTAGGTGGAGTCATGTGATTTCAAATTGCAGTCAATATGTTGAATTTTGAAAAAAAATGATGGATCATGGAAAAACAAAGATGGGGCGTTCATATTGGTAAAACGATGATAGAACATTGAATGTTTAAATTCTGATGACTTAAAAAGAAAAGTGAAATCATTGAAAAAAAGCTTAAAAGATCTACATACAGTGTGTAGAACACAATGTCTGAAAAGAAAAATAAAAAGAAAAAAGAAAAAAATATTAAAAAAAAATAAACCCTAAATTGTGTCTTTCTTTTCTATTACATGCTCTTTTTAACTCACCTGAGCATAACGTGCTGAAGGTGAGCTGCTGTGATCGGTAAATGTCTGTCATCCGTCTGTCCATCTGTCTGTCCATAAATGATATTAAAAAAATCTTCCCCTAAACAACAAGACCTAGACCTTTGATATTTGGTACATATCATCACCTTTTTACCCTCTACCAAAATACTACAAATAATTAGTGTACTCTGATAATTAGCCCTTTTCTTTGCAATGCCTGATTTTACCAGGGACTAAAGCAGGACACCTTTGAAAATTTTCTTCTCTCAAACCATAAGGCTGAGAGCTTTGACATTTGGTATGTATCATCACTTATTGACCCTCTACCAAAAAATCTTCAATAAATTACTGTTTTACTAAAACTAGCCCTTTTCTGTGCGATCCCTGATTTTACAAAGGAATAAAGAAGGAAATCTTTTAAAATCTTCTTCTCCCAAACTATAAGGCCTAGAGCATTGATAATTGGTATGTATGAGTATTTAATGACCTTCTACCAACATTGTTCAAAGAATTAGTGTATATTGAAAATAAGCCCTTTTCTATGCAATCCCTGTTTTTACAAAGGAATAAAGAAGGAAATCTTTGAAAATCTTCTTCTCCCAAACGATAAGGCCTAGAGCTTTGATATTTGGTACATATCACCTATTAACCCTCTAACAAAATACTTTAAATATTACTGTATTCTGAAAATTAGCCCTTTTCTGTGCGATCCCTGATTTTTCAAAGGAATAAGGAAGGAAATCTTTGAATATCTTCTGTTCAAAACATAAGGCCAAGACCTTTGATATGCGGTATGCATTAATGTCTATTGACCTACCAAAATACTTCCATGAATTACTGAACTCTGAAAATTAGCCCTCTTCTGTGTGATCCCTATTTAAATCTTTGAAAATCTTCTCTCAAACAACATGGCATAGAGCTTTGGTTTTTGGAATAAATCATCATTTGACCCTTTACTTTAATACTTCAAAGAATAATCATACTCTGAAAATAAGCCCTCTTCTTTGCAATTTCTGATTTTAGATAGGAATAAAGAAGGATATCTTTTAAAATCTTTTAAAAGATGTGCCTATTTTACTTTGGTTTTCTTCCATTGACTTTTTTACAGATATTTGAGCCACTGACCATTACTACACAATCCAGCTTACATTCCTCAAGAAAAAAAAGCTTTCGAAAACCTTGTGGATATTGAAGAATTATTACTCGTAACAAGCGATTTCTTCGATTTCCTCAATGTTTTCTGCCTAAAAAAATTGAATTTCACCAAATTGAAATTATCATCCTAAATATCTAGAATTTTGTTGGATCAAAAATACTTTAGCTTGAACCACTTATTGTGATCACCTTTTGACCAGCGTCGTATGTCGTCGGTCAACAACTTCTTTAAACATCTACTCCCAAACCACAAGGTAAATTTCATCTCTTGCCAAACCATTGGCAGAAATGTTCCTTAGGTCCTTTCTTTAGTTAAAAGAATTGAAATCTATTAAAAACTCTGGTTGCCATGGCAGCAAAGGTGAAATTTTAAAATAATCTTTAAACAATTTTCTCCTCATGACCCAGAATGCGTAGAGCTTTGATATTTGCATGAAACATAATGTATTTTGACCCCTTTTAAAATTGCTAAAATCACGACCCTCGGGTACCCAGAGGTAGAGCCCCAGGTTAGTTGGGTTTATATGAAAATTGAGACGATTTTCAGAACACCTGACCGAAGGTCATGGTGACCTATTGCAAATTATGTTTCGTGCGTTAACTTTTTAAATCCCTATTCTTGAATGGCAGATTTTTTACACTCGTCTCAAATCTCAACAAGGAGATTCAAGGATGTTAAAATGCGGTAGAAAGTAAGGGTTTGTCTTTCTTGTTACTGCTCTTTGATATGCAAGATACAAGCTTATTTTTTAAAGGGGAAATGTGAATTACATATTTTAACCTATTACCAGACGAGACTATTTTAGAATGGTTCTAATTGAAAGCAGTAGCAGGTATCAATCTCAAGTTAGTGGGATTTAGAATATCTTTGCCTTTTAAGATAAAAAAAACCATTGTGGACAATGAAGTTATTTCCTGTAAAAGTAAAAATTAGCCCTTTAGCACAAAACTAAAAGCGTTGTGTCCATCGTGTGGTCGTCCGTCCGTCCGTCACATTCTACCGAAATGATCTTTGGGTGGCCCTTTATCAGATTCATTCAAAGAATTTTGATCGGATGAAAAACATAGCTTTAATTGGCGGAGCTAATTCCATATATGGTGAAACGTTTAAAAATCTTTTTCTCAGAAACCACCGGATGGATTTCAACCAAACTTTACAGGAATGATCCTTGGCGACCCTTAATATTCGATTTATTCAAAGAAATTTGATCGGATGAAAAACACGGCATGAATGGGAGGGGCTAGGTTTCCATATATGGTAAAAGCTTTAAAAATCTTCTCAGGCGACATTTAATGGATTTCAACCAAATTTTATAGGAATGATCCTTCGATGACCCTTCATCAGATTTCTTCAAACAAATTTGAGCGGATGAAAAACTCGACTTAAATGGCGGGGCTAATTTCCATGTTCATGTATACGGAAAAACCTATGAAAATTTTCCCTGAAACCAGTCAATTGATTTCAACCGAATTTCACAGGGATGGCCTTTAGGTGACTTTTTTATTAGATTACATACAATAATTTTGATCGGATGAAAACTTGGCTTAGATGTGTGAGGCTAATTTCCATATATGTTAAATAGTGAAAACTTTAAAAATTCTATTTCTCAGTAACCATTTGATTGATTGAAACCAAATTTTACAGGAATTATACTTTGGCCTCCCTTTACTAGATTTCTTCAATAAATTGGATTGAATGAAAATCATGGCTTTTTGGTAGGGAGAACATATATCCATATATAGAATATTCTTCTGACGAGGAAGCTGTCGAGGGATTTTAACCAAATATCGCCAGAGTGATCCTCTTTGTCAGATCCTTTCATATAAATTTGATCGGTTGAAAAACATGGCTTTTATTTTTATGGCTTATGTCCATATTTGGTAAACAGTGAAAAAAATTCCTTTTTCACCTAAGCTACTAAATGAATTTCACATAAGCCGACTGTCAAACTTTGAAATGATTCTCCAGATTTATTTCAAAGATTTTAGTGACCAGATTTATTTTGCCAGGTATGGCTAAGACGATTCAGATTTTATTGATTTCATAAAAATACATTTTCTTAATCAGTACATTCAGGTCTTTGGAGCGATACAGGAACTTAAGTGCCTCTAGTTAAGCCTACAGTGTAACCCATACCCCTACAATGACGCTTTTTGACGCCCATTCAGAAAAATAACATTGAAAACAAATTTGTTACAAGAAGTAATTTCTTAATTTTGCACAATGTTGTTTTTTTACCTAGAAAGTTGAATTGCAACTCCTTTCAATTTGGACCAGTCTAAAATTTGAAAGTATAAACTCTAAAATCAAGGATGGTAACTTTAAATTCATTTTCAATCGAATTTTGTTTATTGCTAACCTTGATCCTTTAGATCTTATCCAGATCTGAGGATTTGTTTTTCTTCAGAATATGGCGATTTTCAGTACCGTAAGTCCTTTTATTACATTTTCGAATTTTCTTTAAAACCCTTGGAGGGATTTCAACCAAACTTGGCAGAACCATTCCCATGGGAAGACATCCAGATTTGTACAGGTCATGGAGTAATTCCACCGGGACCCTTTTAAGAGGAAAAAAGGGTACATCTTAAAAAATATTCCTGTCCTGAACTGGCTGTTAGATTGGATTCACATTTGAGTCTTAAGGGCGAGGATAATAAAGTATATACAAGGAAAAAAATCGGTTAAGAAATGCTCGGGGTGAGGGTGAAGGTGAGCGGGCATAGCTTACATCGTGACAACTTTGAAAATCTTTTTCTACCAAACCAAGACATTTGGTATGTGGCATCATCGGGTGGACCTCTATCAAGATTGTATCAATTAAAGTCCCAGGTTCAGAATTAGCCCGTTCCCGGACGTCACAAGTTTTACATAGGGCTTATATAGTATAGATCAGCCTAAAACTTTGACGTTTTGTATATAGCGTCATCTAATAGGATCAGCATTAGCCCGTCACAAGTTTAGCACAGGCTTTTGTAGTAAACCACTAAAAACCGTCTCTCTCAAACAGAAAGAGATATGATATTTGGTATGTAACATCATCTCGGTTACATCTATCAACATAGTATAAATTATGACTCCAGGATCATGATTATCCCATTCTCAAAAGCCACACGTTTTACAAAGGGCTTGCATAGTGCAAATTTTAGAAAATATTCCCCTCCCTCCTGTGGCCTAGAGCTTTGATGTTTGGTATACAGCATCATCTGGTTGACCTCTATCAGGAATGTATAAATTTTGGACCCAAGGTCAAAATTAACCCGTTCCGGAACATCTCAAGTTTATAAAGACTTGTGTAGGGAAAACATTAGAAAAAAATCTGTCCTCCAACCCACACACCCCACCCCCACACCCACAAAAGGTCAAGAGCTTTGATATTTGGGTTGTTGCATCATCTGGTGAACTTATATCTGTTTTTGTGTTTTTTGAATCACGCGACCGATAAGGCCCTACCTATTTTCAAGAAACGGCCGATGGAGGGGGGGGGGGGGGTAGTAGAGTTGG
Organism: Fragum fragum; assembly: GCA_946902895.1. Classification (NCBI taxonomy): domain Eukaryota; kingdom Metazoa; phylum Mollusca; class Bivalvia; order Cardiida; family Cardiidae; genus Fragum; species Fragum fragum. Next base: position 38,581,867 of record OX336376.1, on the reverse strand, counting down.
TAGAGATGAGCTTTAGATTTGATAGTGTCGACTTTGAATATCTTTTCTACCAAACCAAAAGACCAACAGCTCTGAAATTTGGTATATGCCTTGTCAAGAAGTTTTCTACCAAAGTTATTCAAATTAAGCTCTATGTCAAAAATTGCCATTCCCCGGATGTTGCATCATCTTGTGGACTTTTATCTGTTTTTGTACATTTTGTTTCAGGTTAGCGATAAGACCCTATGTGTCAAGAAATGGACGCGCTCGGGGCGAATTGGGTAGTTGGGGTGGGCATTACAATACACAGTTACAACTTTGAGAATCTTTTTTCTTACTAAACAAAAGATCTATGCCTCTGAAATTTTGGTAAATGCCTTATCAAGAAGATTTCTACCAAGGTTGTTCAAGTTAAGCTTTATATCAAATCATCAAGTCCCCGGAAATCACAAGTTTCACATATAGTGAAAAATTGTATTATGGACCCAGCGTCATAATAAGATTGTTTCCGGACACCAAATATTAAACATAGGCTTATATGATGAAAAATTTAAATATCTTCTCCCAAACTGAAATGTCTAGAGCTTTGATATTTTGTATGTAGCATCATGTAGTTGACCTAAATCAAGAATATATAAATCATTGTCCCAATGTCAAAACTGGCCCATCACAAGTTAAAAATATGTTCAAACAGTGAAAAATATAAAGAAAAATCTTCTTTCAAACAAAAAGTTCTAGATCCTTGATATTTAGCATGTATCATCGTCTATTGACCCCTATCCAGACTTTATGAATTATGGTCCTAGAATCAAAACTGGTCCATCCCCGGGGTCCACATGTTTAAAACAGACTTATATAGTGAAATCTTTAAAACTCTTTATCTTAAACAGAAAGGCTAAGAGCTTTATTGTTGAATCTACAGTACACCATAGGCCCCCTGAAATAGGATATTGACGCAATAGGAATTGTAATGAAAAGCCGGGGGCACATGATTTAAATTAGCAATTCCTAGAATAACAACGTGAGATGTTTGGGTGGCTCATTGTCTTTTCCTTCAGAATGATGGATCTTTAGTTCTCTTGAACTTTGCTAATGGTGATATATTATGATAGCAATCTCATTTTGTCTGTCTTTCATTTGATTTCTTATTAAACTTCCTTCAATAAACTCGTAGGGAATAATTAGTAAATGACTTATCAATATATGTTTTTTGAGCTCTTTGAACTCGGGTGTCCAATAAGGCCTATGGGCCTCATGTTTCAAGCTATGTACGATCGCTGACAATATCTATTGACTGGTATGTACCTCTCGTGTTTTGTGACCGTACTTTTTTTTGACCCATGTATTTCAGTCATATCGCGAAGGTTGGAATACCTAACCATGGGTTCCTGGTATTTCTCACGCCAGCACTACCACTACATCCTTTTCCAATAGTCTCCAGTTGCAAATCAAACATAGTTTTGCGATTATTGACTAGTCAGAGACAAATGTCGGAAAGAATATTCGCACGACTAGGGGTCCTTCGCGCTAACACAGCATTATGGAACGTGTCGATTGTTTGGTGCCGAACTGAGAGAAGTTGAGGGTCTCAGTCACGCCATTTGTCACGTGAGTAGAGGAGTCCGCCTATTATTGGTAATTATCAACAAAAGCATAAATAGGTTAAGTTTATCGTGATATAACTGAATGGTCGTTCACAATGGCACAGAAATACCACCCAAATATCTCTCTGTCTTATCAGTAGAAAATATAATAACAGTTCTGCTATTGAACCTGTCTCCATTAAAACAGAAAGCGCGACGATTGGTGGTAAAAGTATCGGGTATATCCGCCGTCACATTTCCTGAACGTAATAATGTGAATCAAAACAATGTAATTGGTTAGATCCTAACGGGTACGAGACCGATCATTGGTGCTACCAGCCCCTAACACAGAACAATATAATAATGAAATATTCTTTGTAGGTGCGAGCATGCCACAATCTGCTGTTGTAAAGCATCGTTGCTCAGCATCATTCTTTGACATATTCTCCCAATTTTCTTGCCGACCAGGAAGCGTTTATTGCCTCTGATCAACCTTTTTTCAATGTTTTTCTGAACAACGTCGTTGAAAAATATTAATAAGTGAATTCAACCTCTATTATAATTGATCAGCAGTTGGTCCATGGAAAAATTCCTGCAGATGTTCGTAGCGTAAAGATGTTTTAACATGTATTGTCAATAAGAAAACATATACCTAATGATATTATTACCATAACGGATCACACACATTCATACACACACGCCCACCACTGTGTCTGTGTGTGTGATCCGTTATCCAGAGAAACCTTCTAAAATGACGCTACTTTATGATGTTGAAAATTTCAAGTGATGTTTTATGACGTCACATTTGTCTGATTATAACTAAGTTCCTCAAGAAAAAATCAAATCTATTGAACCATTATTGAAAATGAAGAAAAATCTTCTTAAAAACAATTTCTTCAGTATCCACAATATTGATCAACTAAGGATTGTCGTATGTAACTTCTTTAACGTTTGACTAGTCTAAATTGTGCTGGTATGGTAATAGGTTTGCTTGTTTGTTTGAATGGGGTTTTACGCCGCTTTCAACAATCTTTCAGTTATGTCGCGGCGGCTGGAGCACCTAACAATGGAATCCTTGTATTTCTCACACCAGTACTACCATTACATCCTTTCCTAGCCTCCAGCTGCCATCCCACATAGGTCTACGATTATCGACCCCTTGGTGAAAGACAAATAGTCGGAAAGGATGAGTGCCGCCGTCGGGGATCGAACCCAGGACCTCTAGATTGACAGCCCGACGCGCTGCCAACTGTGCTAAGACGGCGGCTGGTATGGTAATGGGATACACAGACAGTTTTAACTTTGTCAGTCTTTAAGCTATTGACATAGCCTTAGTCATTTAGCAGGTTTACCTGGACTATGGACCAAATGTATAACGCGAGAAATCACAAATACCGCTTTTCAATGCGATTTAGTGCATTCATATCGGAATTAATTTGAAAACGTCAAGGTAGTTGAAATTTCTTTCGCCCTAAAACCTAGTTTAAAATTATAGAAAATGAAATTCGGTTCCTTCTTTATAAGACAGCTTTTGTCGGATTACCAGTCGCATATCGCTACTGGACAATTACTTAGTATGTGCAGCATTTTGGGGACTAATTAAGAATGCTTTCGTGGTACATCATGGAATTTTTGCTCACCCGAAATCACTTTACTTTTCTTTCGAATCACACTCTCAATTCGTTATAAACATTCGAAAAGTTTATTCACACCGCTCAAAATATTCCGTGATTTCATCGGTTCACCAGGGCATCTGACTTGTCCTAGTAAATAGACAAAATCGCTATTCATGAACAATGTGAAAATCTATAAAAAGGGAGGTAATTACATTTAGTCCTCTTAATTCAAAACGCCCATTCCGATCAAAATTCGCCAATCCCATTCCATTCAATTGAAAAATAATTCACTTTGTCGGATTCACAATGCTCTTCACCGTATACACAATGAGAAAAAGATAAAAAAAAAAAATAATGAAAACCTGTATATAAATAGGGTCGTCGAAAGGTTTATTATATATGTATATAATCCCAATTTCTTTGTTACTGACTGAAATATAAACTGAGTCGAAATATACGACGAAATCTGTCAATCTACTTACTCTTTGCGTGAACCTCGCTAACATTTACCATCTCATGAACTTTTATTTTGCATAGTCTAGGCTGATATAAATGGATGAAAATTGCTTTGTATTTATTCGAAAAGACCGATACCCATCCTTCATCACACGAAAGAGGGAGTCTACGAGCGACGTTTCCAATCTGATCTGCGCCCTATAAATAGCTTGTGACGTAAAGTTCTTCAGATTATATGTGAATATTGGCTGCGTCTATTTGTACTTTAGACACTCGTGAAATTGTTCGAAATGCCACCCAAAGGCTCAAGGAGACAAGCAGTGCCGACTCTTATTGTTTTTTATTGAAACATTCGGTCTTAACCCTTGTCTGAATTGTTTTTCTTTCAAAATTTCTTCGAGAAAGACCTGAAAGGATTGGAATCGCTAGTTGTTGGTCAATATTTACTTTGAAAATTACTTTTTATAAACAACTCTTGATTTAAAATGGACAAACAGATTGTTTTGACAGAGATCAGACTGCATTTTTGTGCAGGCAAAAAGTGCAAGCTGCTCTTTGTCTATAATTCATGCCAAAATAGGACTAGTTAAGGCTTATCAAGAAAAGGGTGAAGTCCTGTGAATATTTCAATCGATTTCTACTGGGTTGACTGCAGATACTCCATTTATATTGATACCTCCATGCATCGTTTATTGTCCATTAATTATTCACATTTGCAGTTCTAAATCATAGGCTGACCAGCGCCCATGGATGGGTCCATGCCAGCTCCCGTGTTCATGTCCATAGTATTCATGTTATTCATATTGTTCATATTATTCATATTGTTCATGTTATTCATATTGTTCATGTTATTCATATTGGCCATGTTATTCATATTATTCATGTTATTCATATTGGCCATGTTATTCATATTGTTCATGTTATTCATATTGTCCATCATGCTCATGCTACCAGTTCCAGGAAACCCGTTGTTAAGACTTTGATCCAATAAACATCGGTATAGCCTTAACTGAAAAGTAAAAAAAAATGAAATAATTATTTCAAGATTTAATGGACTTCGTATCATGACAACTGTTATTTAGCAATAAGAAACAATGCTTAGCAGTTTGCAGTTGTTTACACCCAGAGAAACACCCATACTACTTATTTCTTTATCTAAACCATCTATAAATAGAGCGACTGAATTCCCCATAAAATTTTTATCTCGATTTTTTTTTTTCGATTTTCAATTCAAGCGACTTAAGAGATATTAAATCTTATACCATTTACTTTTAACACACTGAATTTACATCAGCCCGTGCTTAACATTTGCAAACATCTTCCATGTGCCTAGGACGCAACAAATGTCTGATCGCGGCTGTCAATCAAGGAATCAATCGACCAATCATATCATTCACCCCGACATTGAGTTTGACCTCTAACATTTTCCACTGTTTGTGTCAAGCATTTTTTCTGCGCCTTAAACGTCGTAACTATATCTTATTCAAGCCGTAGCCACAACGTTTAGGTCGCCAACCATTTTACCTTTTAATTACATGCCACTGGCTATAAATTTTGCAGAATAACGCCGTTTAAAATCGAATTGGAACTTGATGTCGGTGTCAATTGATGGGCCCAACGTAACAAATGGGCGGGGCAAGCGATCGCTTCTTATCTATTCAGTAGTTATCTACAATGGTTTGGTGGAGGCTCTTATCAGACTGTTGGATCAAAGGCTATTCTGTATCTAACTTTGCGTTATTTTGAAGTGGTTTGAAATATCAAGCACGGTCTCATTTGTTTCTAAAATGTCCAAAGCGTTTTACTTACGTCATCAATATAGCCGACGTAGCCACGACCATTACAGCTTCCAATCAAGAATCCATTGTAACGGGTGGTAATATGGCCTGGAATATAAAACAAGATAGTGGAATTTGGAAAAAATCATTGTGGACATTGAAGAAATTGCTTGTTACAAGCAATTTCTTCAATGTCCTCAATGTTTTCCAAGTTGATCACATTACAAATGATGTCTTCCGAAATGATAGCAACAATGCATTATTTGAAAAAAAAAAAAAAAAAAAAAAAAGAAATATAAGAAAACAAAAAAGTGATGTAACGGCATTTAATGATCATTCTAATAAAAAGAAATAATATAAAAACCAGTGAAAAGTATCATTTGGTCGATTATACACCTTTATTTAATCGTAATAACTCTAGTAGTGACTAATTGTTTTTAGAAAAATTGGTATACATGTATTGAACCCCCCCCCCCTCTTTTACGCACCATGAGAAAAAAGCTTTAGAAAATATTATGGAGATTGAAGAAATTGCTTGCATCAGGCAATTTCTTCATTATCCACATTGTTTTCTATCCAAAATGGCGAAAAAAATTAAATTCCATCAACATCAACTAATCGTCTGCAGCCTCTTTCAATAAAGACCAATCTAAAATTTTGTGATTTGGCAATGGGTTTAACAGGTACTCAAACAGTGTGATTAAGTATTTTCACACCTCAATGAAAACAAGCAAAACATACCTCAATTTCTTAAACAACCTATTTTTGGTAGTGCAGATCAAAATCCTACAGTCTATACGTTTGATTTCCACCACGAAAAAATAACCAAATGAATACGAAACTATTTTGTATACTTGCGTACAAAGTAATTCCATAAAAATCTGAAGTGTGATTAGGTTTTTCTTTTCTCTTCACCTGGAAACAAGAAATGGCACAGTTCTAACCTTTCAATGGCGCCGTTTTGATTTCCTGATCTACCTTGGCCATAACCTCATTTCCGTCGTAAGCTAGAGTCACGTTCTTCCAGGCTTTCTCCTGTAACAGATCGTCATCGAATTCATTCCAAAATTTTAGACTGGTCTAAACCCAGAGATGTTGCAGACGACAATTTATAATTGATGAAATTTCATTTTTTATCAATCTGGGTAGAAAACGTTGTGGATAATGAAGAAATTGATCCACATTGTTTTCCAAAACCTTTTTTCTTTCTAGGTGTAAAAACGAGGGATTATGTGAGAACGGGTTAGACATTATTTCTCTTGATTATTTAACAAGAAGTTATCGTATGATCGCTGACAACGCCCAATTTCCTCCGAAAAGGAAGTTCGAAAGAGTCATTAAACTTTGTAAGTTTAATTAAATAGTATTAACTTAAAAAATAAGCTTTGATAAAATGTAATTATGACGCGAGTAGAAGTACTAGCAAAAATTCTTACACAAATGTTGTAGTTCGCCATTCACATCCAGTCAAAGTGAATTATTTGATTGGTTAAACGGCTTTTGACTGACGACAGCGATGCGTCATTATCTCTATATCAAATTTACCTATTTGCTAACTATGAGATAAAGCGTCCGTGGTGTGCTGCCATTTCGTCTGATATACAATATTTGAAATAATGCAAAGTAAGTTTTTAATGTTTTAAAGTATCTATGATTAACTAAGGATCTATGCTTCAGCATGAAAAGATATGATTTGTATACAACAAATTGACGCTGTAATCAGTAAATAGACAAAACACTTCAAGGGTTGTGTTGTCTTCATATACATTGGGTTCATGGCATTTCTCGCCGGTTCTAAATGATGGATTTGCGTACTTTCCCAGACAGATATTTTCGGAAAGCGAGGTAATCGAGACAAAGGGAATGTTATGTTACGTTTTGAATTTACTTTGATTTTGATATTTCACGAGAACGCGACATTTTAATACAAGATATTTTATCGCAATCGTACCGTAATATTCCATTTATCATCTACCTATTGTTATTAAATAAGTTCGATGAAATAATAAGAAAATGTGTTTTTCTACAAGTAGGCTATTTCCCTTCTCCATTACCATTCTGATTTCATTTATTTGCATTATGACGTCATATACATAATGAAAATGACGTCATCTTATTATACCCTAAATGGAACCGCATTTGACACTGTCAGATACGGATTTTTTCTGACTTGTCCGGTTCTGTCTGAGTGGAGTGTATATATATTTTTTTGAAATAGCTATAGGTATATAATGAAATAAATTATCCACTTACCCGGTATGGAATGAGAAGCTCAACGCCTTCAGGATATCGGCCGATCCTGGCCTCTACTCGAAATATCACCATTTTATTTTTTGTGTCCAAGGCGATTTCAATAGATCCCAACTGTCTGGCATAACAATTAGCAATTAATACCTGTAATACAAAATAATATGCACATGTTCGAGACATTTTAACCCTTCCTGGATAATCCCTGCTCTTTACGTCCCTGTGATTTTATGATAGGGTAAACATTGTGGAAAAAGAAGAAATTGCTTGTCACAAGCAATTTCTTCTTTTTCCACAATGTTTTCTACCATACCGAATGATTATATTTCAAATAAGTTGGACTTTAAATTGTCGTCTGAAAAAACTTTCAATTTAGACCGGCCTAAAATTGCAAAAAAAAGAAAAAAAACAGTAAAGGATTGAGCAATTTTACATGAGCGCACACCGCTGACACCACGCAGCCTGAACAGCCAAACAGTGCACGTGAAATATTGCTGATCGTCTCAAGAAACGGCAAGTCATTATCGTTGTACAGAGCGCATATTGGAGGCTCTTATTAGACTCTACGAAATACCCTCCCCGGTACTAGTCTTTACTATGCGCTCATGTGACATTTTTGAGAATCTCATGCATAAGTTATTTATAGAAGAGAAGGTGGATAAACACATTATTCAATTGGACAAGGCGCACCATCGATTAACGAACGTCTGCATGTGGGGATCCAAAACGGGATTCGCGCGTCCGCCCCCTGAATGTGATGATAAGATTTGGGAAAGTCGAAAATCAATGTACCATGTCGTTATTGAGCGACCAAAATTCTTTATCTAAGCTGAAGTTACGATATTTTCTCGCCCACTGACCGTCACGATTTCAAGAAAAGCAGCCTAAAGCCCCCCCCCCCCCGCATCTACCCCCCTTACCCCCCCCCCCCCTCCGAGAAGATTTTTCTTGATCGCGCATGGTCTTGTTATAAGCAATTTCTTCTTTTTCAACAATATTTCCACAAGTATAAAGTCACAGCGACGTAAAATCCTGTAAAATTTGTACAGGAAAGGGCTAATCTTTGAGAAGACTGGGTATAAAGTGATAAACGCTATTGTTGATGCTTTAAATAATAGGTAAATTAGGCCATATGTTGATGCTGAGATTGCTTTTCAAATAACCAACATTATACTTTACAAAGTGGTTTAATAAAAGAAAAAGTATAGGTATTGGAACTAACAAGGAATGTGTATGGCCATTTAAAAGGTGTCTCGAATAGGATTTTTGACAAAAGAGTTGATTTTTCCCAATAAATTTACTTGTTTCACTGATAGTACGTAGCTAACAATCTTCACAAGGCTTCTTGTCCTCGCTTGAAAGAAATTACGGTTCCTACCGAAGTAGACGGTGGTACATGCACTGCCCGTCATATACTAAACCGCTCACGGTTAATCAAACGCCCCATATACGATTTATGATTATACCTGCTCGTCTGAGGCTCCACCTGGAAACTCGTAAAATTTCAGATTGACTGTAAGCCCTGTCCCGAGATCCTGGTTGGCGTACTGCCATACCGTCAATGTTCCTGTACCGTCAAACCTGCCCGCGTTACTCACGTTAACCACGTTACCGTTGTTACCGACGGATATCTGATACCCGGCGGAGTCCTCTATCTCCCGACCGTTAAAATTGATCCATAGTTCAGGGTTACAGGCTGGAAATAAGAACAAACAAAAAATGCCAGACAAATCCAAAATGTTTGCTTTTGCATTAAAATGACATGTCTTTCACATATCGTCGTTGGGCGAGTTAAATGTCGTAAATACAGCTTTCTTCAAGCTGTCTTTACGACAATTTGCTCGCCCGATGACCATATGACGGTAAGCCATTTATATTCAAAATCAATTTTGAAATTCGACCAAATGATACATGGATTTAGTGGCGACACGAAAAATAAAAAAGACATTCTGGGATGTGTGACAGTATAGAACCAGATCAGACTTAGAATACTGATCTGAGTCGACACTTCACCAAAGTGGTTAAGTTTTTGGATTCTAGAAGCATCATTATAAATATGAGTAGTCTGTTATTATTCTAAATACCAACCAAGATTGACCGGTGTTAGACCAGGTTTCGTTTTACAACTAATTGATCAATCGCTGGCCCCCGTCCATTAACCCCGATAGTAAATTCCGCTTCGGTATTAAACGGCGTTATTTTGCAATATTTATGTCCAATGACATGTAACAAAACAGTAGAATGGTTGGTTGGCGACCTGTTCAAGTCGCCAAACCAACAAATATACAAAAAAAAAAAAAAAAAAAAAAAAGCTGCAAGTGTTTGAGTTCAAACTTAACTCCCGGACTGAATGAATTATTTGATTGGTCGACTGATCATTTGATCGACAGCCGCGAATGGTCATTTGTTTTACGTAATTCCAAAATGATTTCTTTTCGTGTAACGTTCCGAAATCTTATTAATAGTTACCATTATCGGCAGTACTTGATTTTTTTTTACTAAAGAGTAACGAATGAACAAAGATAGTTCCCTAGTTTAGAAGGAAGGTGTAACAATGCAGATATGCATCGACAAATGATAAGTCCTTATTAATCTTGATTATGAATGGTGTTTAATCTATTCCTACACAAGCCCGTTTTTTACGCCCTCGAGAAAAATGCTTTGGAAAACATTGCGGAAAATGGAAAAATTGCGTGTTTCAAGCGATTTCTTCTTTATATTTATAATATTTACTATTCCCAAAAGTCAAAGATGTTAAATCTTTGAGTTTACATCAAATAAATTTGTCATCTGCAACTTCTTTAAATTTTTCGGCCAACCAGAACGCCTGTTTTTTCATAGACGAAACGAAAAAATAAATTATAAGGCAAAAACTAAGGGAAAACACTAGCGTACGTACTATATTTCTGGTTTGGATCAATGTCGTGACATGCGCATGACTCCTGGTTAAACAGTGTTCCCATTGGACAGCGCCGTATCAACCAATCACGACCAAGGATGAATTCCTGGTACATATGGCGGTCAGGATGGGCTTTCAAAGTGCAAGCTGCAATTGAGAACAAATTATGTGAAATATACGTTTCGTGTCGTATTACTTGATTAAATATGGATTCAAATTTACGGCAAATACGCAATTACAAGATTTATGCATATGACCCCTTTTTGGCTGTGTTGATGCCTGATATGGTGTAGTGTTTTGTAAAAATGTGGCCAGGGACATTAAAAATATAGCGAAGTGTAGTTTGGTGACGTAAATGTCGTAACTGCAGTTTGAATCAGCCATAGTTAAGACCTGTAATTCCTTTAAATCTCAAAACAAACAGAAATGCTTAACCAAAAATGTCGGAGTTTAAAGTTCCCTTTCGACCCGACTGATTAATTTGACTAATCGTTTTTGTTTGTTTGTTTGTTTGTTTGTTTATTTGCAGCGACCATCCATCGACTGAGCCACTTTGTTCTACATACATGTAGTGTAGTATAGTTTTTGTACTTACGTGCTCGAGTGGTTGTGATTGGTTCTGTCAGTATACTTGGGTCAACCACGCTGCCTGCGTCCACTCCAGAACCGCCCATACCCATACCCGGGCCCATACCACCGTTACCCATCATACCTCCAGGTCGATCCATACCAAAGACGCCTGAACCGGGTCTCAAACTATCTGGAGCTAAAGTTAAAGAGAGAATAAAAACGAAATAAAAATACGGAACCCTTTGTCACACAATAACGATTTTCGACACCACCCCCCCCCCCCAAAAAAAAAAAAAAAAAAAAAAAAAAAAAAAAAAATAATTGCGATTTCCTCTTTGTCCATAATATTTTCTACATCTAAAGACCAAACAAACTGAATAAATTTCATTAGCAAGGACTATCGCCGACTATGATTTTGAATTAAGAACAGTCTAAAATTTTGTCGTTTGATAATTGGTAAGCAATTATTTGCCTTATCTTCGTAGAAAATCGTCTGCAGCTAGAAATATAGTTGCTGCAGATTTTAGATGTAGTCTTAAACTTTTGGAAGAATAAGAAAATAGAAAGATGTGAAACATTTGAACAACAACAACAACATCAACAACAACAACAAAACAAAACAAAACAAAAACAAAAAAAACACCCCCCAAAACAAACAAACAAACAAACAAACACACACACACACTCACACAAACCCATACAAAATGGAACAAGAAAAAGAGAGGTACACCAACGCTTGGCGCTTAACCCATTATACCCAAGGTTTGACACTAACACTGTCCCGGGATCCCAAGGATCCCAGCTATCTCAGGCTAGGGATTCCATCATGATCCTTCAATATTTCTCCAGAACCATAGATCTTAATTCATCAACTAATGCTCCTGTTTTTTTCTTTGCTTATTTTTGTAGAAAACATTGTGGATAATGAAGAAATTACTTGTAACAAGCAATTTCTTCATTTTCCTCAATGTTTTCGACGCTTTTTTTCAAGTTGGGACAGGATTGCGTGTGAATGAGTTAATATATATCAAGGAGGGATCCCTGATAATCTGGGGGAAACCCTGAAGTATTAAGAAGGGATTACTGTGGGATCCCATTGAATCAAAGTTAGTGTCAACCCCTGTACACCCCTCCTCAGTTTGTCGTCGCTTCGAGAAAAATACATGATGAAACATATGTAAAAAAAAAAAAGAAAAAAAAAGAAAATGTGAAGATGCGTGTGACAAGCAATATCTCCCTATCCAAAATTGTCTTAATACTGTCTATTACCAATGTTAAATTTACAAACACTTTGAAATGTCTTCTGCAATTTTTTTTAAAATCTGGACCAGTCTAAAGTTTTTATCGTCTAGTAATTGCTTTCTAAATTGCTTGTTTTAGGTTGATTTTCTATTGAAAAGTTCGATTTTATAAAGATTATTGAAGAATCGTTACGGAAGCGCTCGAGATATCCTTCTTTTGATCAGATAAGGATTTCTCTTTAATGGTTTGTCTGATATTATTGAATAGATGAACCATTTTACGATACAAAATACTTCCCTTACGCAAATATTTGTTCTGTTAGTTTTGATAGAAGTTTACATCAGTTTTAAGTTCAAACCTTTCAATATAATTATGAAAAATTCACTACAAATTAAAATTAAATTTACTACACTCCTTATGCCCTAATTTGTTATTATAATTAATCGGGTGAGGCCGATTGTCAGGGGGTGGGGGGGAAGTCGACAACAACTGATCTGCTAGAGCTTGCCAATGTTGTAATTGGTACGCCATAGAAAACGCAAATAAGGTTTGTATGTTTGTTTGAATGGGGTTTAACGCCGCTTTCAACAATCTCTCAGTTATATCGCGGCGGCTGGAGCACATAACACCAGTACCGCCATCACATTCTTTCCTAGCCTCCAGCTGCTATCCCACATAGGTCTACGATTATCGACCCATTGGTGGGAGACAAATAGTCGGAAAAGATGAGTGCAGCCGTCGGGGATCGAACCCGGGACCTCTAGATTGACAGTCCGACCGCAAATAAGGTAATGTTCGGCGAAATCGAAAGAAAACGTATTAGACAGATGAATTTCATTACCAATCAGGTTGTACTTCTTTGACTTTGAGTTCATAAATTTGGCGTTACGAAGGCTTATTTTTTTTTTACTTATTTTTTTTAAACTTTTAAACTATAAAAATCTTATTTTGAATACTAGATACATTTTAATGAAATTTTCCCAGGCTTTTCTTGATCTAAATGTGTTGCATAAAACATTTTCTGTTTCTTGTATCATTTTGATTACAAAGATGTATAACATTTCTATAATTTATACCCATAATCTAACATTATATGATAATTTATTTGCTAAATTAAAGTTAAAAACGTTAGTATCTTCTCTGGATTAAAATTTTAAAAATGCAATGGAAAGTAATGCGCTATTTTGACTTTATATCCCGATGCCACACTCTAAACATTGTACATATTTTCAATGGCTTTCATTCAAAAACAGCAAATGTTTGGACTTGACAAACTAAAAGAGAGTGGCTGTTACTAGCAATTTCTTCATTTCTGACAATCATTTCCATAACCTCCTTTCACCATCGCCTCAAATGCGAATACTTTAGTGTCTCACGTTCTCGTATTAAATTTTTCATCATTAATATCTCAAATTGAATAAGTTTGTCAATTGAAAAAGTATAAAAATGGTGAGAAAAAAGGTATCGAACTCGTTCAAAAACCTTTTACAAGGCGTAGAGGCTTTTTTTTTAACGATGTGAGAAAATAGCAAACTAGCACTGTCTGTCAATTTCTTTAAAAACAATAGATGTCAGAAAGATGCGACCCCCCTTAGCTCGAGTGAACGCAGTAGAACTTGATCGCGGGACCGAGATTACTAGACGAGCCATCGAGCGATCGCGAGCTCGAGCTAGAACAGCAATAAATAATAGGGAAACAGAAGAACAAAACTGAAAATAACAATTCCTTATTTTAACCCAAGTATTTACAAATACAATGAGGGCAATATACATTAGAACATAAAAAGGGATTGTGAAGGTATAACTTTTGGTTACATATAAGCCGCCGTCATAGCGCAGTCGGTAGCGCGTCAGACTCGTAATCTTCTATCATGGGATGTCATGGGTTCGATCTCGGCGGCGGCACATATCCTTTCCGACATTTGTCTCTCACTAATGGGTGGATAATCGTAAACCTAAGTGAGATAGCAGCTGGGGGCTAGGAAAGGATGTAGTGGTAGTACTGGTGTGAGAAATACCAGACATCGATTGTAAGGTGCTCCAGCCGCCTCGGTATGACTTACATAATGTCAATCAATTGATTGAATGTAATTGTGGTAATCTAAATAATGATCTTTACTTGAATCACTTAAAATCAGATCCTACATGTGCCTGTGGAGATGGTGTGAAAAATGCTGAACATTATTTTCTAAATTGTAACTTGTTTATTGAAAGTAGAAATGTACTGATCAGAGCATTCCTACATCTTAATATCAAAATGTTGATGTTTGGAGACGAAAGACTTAATTATAATGACAACTGCCTTTTATTCGAAGCAATTCACGCATTTATGAAACAATCAAAGCGCTTTCAGTAACCCATGAGTAATAATGATAATAATAATAATGAAACAAAATTGGCACGATCTTAGAGCATCATATCTGATTTATCTATCCACCTTTTAATTTCTTTCTTCCCTAATTATAGTTTTATTTCCTTCCTTTTCATTATATCATTCAACTTTTCATTTTTCTTCCCAATTACCTTCTTAATCTCTCCCTCAATTCGAACTTGCTACAATTCTTATAAGTATACATGTATGTATATTCTGTATAGTTTCCATTGTCAATGTTCTTTGTATTATAGGGGAAGGACCGATACTAAGTCGTTAGAACTTGTGGTCCGACCCAATTTCATGTATTTGTGAAATAAAATATGTTTAAACCATCAATCAAATTTGGTAACATATGTTAAAGAGATAGAGCTTCCTCGTTCGGGGTTTCCTTGTCATCACCTACAAGTCTTCTTTACACGTTGGACAACAAGAAAGCCCTAACATTGGCCAGATTGAGCGTTCTTATTAGGGAAACTTGAGATTCGTTTTTTTAAAGAAGAAGACGGACCGAAACCGAGGGGAGAGCTTGAGCCGTCGCATGAGCTCGAGTTAACGCCAGCTCGAGGGAACTCGAGGGAACGCGAGACCCCTGTATTCATTAACGTTAAAACAAAAGCCTAATTGTATCAGACAACCATTAGTAGTTCGTGTAAGTAAAAAACGTTAAATTTGAGAAAACTGGTCTGAATCGCTGATTTTAAAAGCCGTAATAGTGTTTTTGCCTTTAGTTTTTTCCTACCAAAGTACGACAACCAGTCTGTTCTAAAAAGAGTAAAAAATAACACCTGAACTGAACTAGCAAAATAAAATATTTTAAACAGGTTTATTGTCACTTTCACAAAAAAATCCATTGTTGACTTGACACGCTCTTGTCAAGAGTTGCCAAGTGGAAAACGTCTGATTTACAACCGTAATATACGAAAAGTAACTTGAGTTGTCTAGAATATATTCTGCGTAAAGCCCAGATTGTCAAAAGTACCAGCACTTTCTGAAAGATCCCTACTTTTTACGCCATACATATAAATACTTCATGTAAACATTGTGACAATGTTTTCTACAATTTATCACACTTATTTTCACAATTTTAACATTCATTGAGATTTCGCCTGCAACTTCTTTTCTATTCGCAATTCTAAAATTTTGTCGTCTGGTATTAGGTTAAATAATTTTCATTTTCAATTAGATTTGCATGGTGCTAAGATCTAAATATTAAGCAAACATTCTCAAGGCATAACTGCCCGTCTTGTATGCAGATCACAAAATATACGAAAACAAATTTTACTTGTTGTTAAAATACATAATAATAAATAATCTATCTCCCCTTTAACCAATTTCCGCACAATGCCCCTTTCTACGA
Organism: Fragum fragum; assembly: GCA_946902895.1. Classification (NCBI taxonomy): domain Eukaryota; kingdom Metazoa; phylum Mollusca; class Bivalvia; order Cardiida; family Cardiidae; genus Fragum; species Fragum fragum. The sequence continues at coordinate 38,565,766 of OX336376.1, read as the reverse complement.
CCAAAAGGAAAAGAAACTTTGAAAAGTATTGTGGAAAATGAATAAATTGCTTGTTACAACCCGAATCGTAACGATTATTACTTACACGGATTGATAGGTTTATCCACCCAACCACACCCACAATGTTTGGGGTCAAACAGTGTGTTGGTAGGGCATGGGAACTGTCGGTTACCCCGGAAAGGAGCGTTAACTTGGAACATCCGGGGATTCCCTTCTACTGGCTGGAGAAGACATCCGGCTGGAAAATAAAGGGCAAATCACGTGAATATAAAGATTGGCATTACTTTGTGGTTGTTCATTTGAGTTCTTTAAGCGAGGTGGTTCTAAAGGGTAAATATTACCCTTTACATAGGGCACAAGAAAAGAAAAACAGTTTTAAAACCATTAAAAGCCCACATTTCAAAATCTGCCACATGAGACAGGGCTGGACTATGCATGTTAGAATAATTCACCTAATATGAATCTATTACCTGACGACTAAATATTGGACTGGTCCGAATTCAAAGCCCTTGCAGACGCAATTCAAAGTAAAATAAAACATATGCGTCGCATACGGAAGAATAATTGTGAGAAAAAATGCCATTTACAAGCAATGCCATTAATTCTCGTATTGTTTCTTAACCCATTCCCACACAGTGACGCCCTTTAAGAAAAACAGCATTGGAAAACATTGTGGAAAAGGAAGAAATTGCTTGTAACAAGCAATTTCTTCATTTTCCACAATGTTTTCTACCAAGAAAGTGGAAAAAATCTAGAATTTCATAAATTTTAAATTGTCGTCTGCAACTACTTTGAAATTGAGTCAGTCTAAAAATTTGCTGTTTGGTAATGGGTTAACCCATTACCACTCAAGCCTTCTTTTTACGCGCCTCAATTATGGAAATTTGGAAAAACATTGTGGAAAATGAAGAAATTGCTTGTATTTCTTCATTAGCCACAATGTTTTCTATCTAAAAAGGCGAAAAAAAAAAATAAATAAAAAAATAAATAATAAAAAAAAAAAAAAAAAAAAAAAAATAAAATAAAATAAAATTCCATCAACTTGCAATTGTCGTCTGCAACTTCTTTCAATTTGGACCAGTCTAAAAATGTGCTGTTTGGTAATGGATTTAACCATATCTTATCAGCGTGTAAAAATACAGTATTGTTGAGTGATGACGAATTTTCGTAACAACATTAAAATTAGAATTATTATAGATAAAATATACAAGGTTGAAACAATGTTTTTTTGTTTATGAATGATCAAACTGCTATTAACCCATTCCCACTCAGTGACGCTTTTAAACACCTCTCAGTATGTAAGTTTTGGAAAACATTGTGGAAAATGAAAAAAATGCTTGTTTCAAGCAATTTTTTCATTATCCACACTGTTTTCTACCCCAAAAGACAAAGATTTTAAAGATTTCATTAACTTAAAACTGTTGTCTGCAGCTTCTTTGAATTTGGACTGGTCTAAAATTTTATCATGTGGGAATGGGTTAACCCAAGCAATCCTGAACCAGGACTATTCCTGCTTTGGCAGGAAGTAAAGACAAAGATGGGTAGGCTTAGTATGCTAAGTCTGTTCTTAGTCGATATTACCTATCTGTCGATGCACGCCATAGTTCTGAGTGCTTTCAGTCCTTTGAATTTATTGCAATTAAAAGGTTTTTAGTAAGTATGACAAGGGATAAATGTTTATGGGGCATTAAGACACCAATATTCATTAACTCTTTACTGTTTTTCTGAATTTTGGACTTGTCAAAATTCAGGGGGTAGGGGCAGACGACAGAATAAAGTGAGTACAATAAAAAATGTTGCAATCCAGTATGATAGAAAATATTGTGAGAAGAAGGAGAAATTTCTTGTAGCAAGAAATTCCTTGTTTCTCCACACCGTTGTCTCAAAGTCAACGTGAAAAGGACGTTAAAATCAGGGATTTTACGGGAAATAGTTAAATACCTTCACTGACTTCGAGCTTGTTTAAAAAAAAAAAGACCAGAATGGAACCAATCAAAATTTTATTCAAGAAATTAATGGTTTCACATTGGATAATAAAACGAAATTGGGAGATGGAGAAAATAGTAAGTTACATGTATCAGTCTGAAATAGTTTCAAATTGCTTCTTTATTTAGTAACTTTCAATTTAGAAAAGACGTTTAAATGTGTTCAGTCATAAATGATTGACGCAGCTTTTAAAGCTAAATTGCTTTACATTCCGAATTCTTCAACATTACCAACTCTAGATATGAAACATCCTTCAAGAAAACGAGTTCTTAAATGCCAGTATGGAATAAAATTCCTACTTTCATGAAATAAGAGGACCATGATGGTCCTGTATCGCTCACCTAAGTATGATGGCTCAAACCTGTATGATACATTCAAAATATCAAAGCTCTATGCCAAACGGTTTTGCAGAGACAGAATTTTAAGATTTTCTCTTTAATTCTATGTAAATCCGAGATCCCACACCAAAGGGATAATTTTCAGAGTCGAGTCTTTCTTTGAAGAAGCATTTTGGTAGACGGTCAATTAGCAATGATATATACCAAAAATCAAGACTCTAGGAAACAATACATCTATTAAGGGATGAAACATTAGGTCGATTTGAAAAGTAACCCACTCAATATTACTAACCAATCACCACGATGTCTTATGTATGGTGCTACGAATGCATGCCAACAAACTTTTAGAAATCAGATAACTTTGTTTAACGTCATATAAATTGAACCAAATCGGGCATATGGTTATCTTAATGAAATTGAAACACTTTTATCTAACTTTAATTACCTTGTTAAATGTAACATAATTTTAAAAAAATCTTCGTAAACTTGTAACATCCTACGTAAAAGCTCATTTTCGAGTTGCAAGTCACAATTTTTAAAATCAAAATACTTACGGTTATATTGTTGAGCAAATGAACAAGTTATAACAAGACATAAAAGGATCAGGTGGAACATTTTGACACTGAAAAGAGAACGGTATGATAATGATAATATATCTAATAATATCGACAGGATTATACATACATAATATTGAAATAAGTGATAAGATGTTCTAGATGTGATACAAAACCTTGTATTGGATTCGAGACGCGTTGGAAAGTTTGGATATTTCACGAGACCGAAGGTCAAATTTTCCTTCGCGACGTAAATTCTATGCAAGGCTTTGTATCACAAAGGGATCATAGTATTCCGTTTATCATACACCGACGAATTTGATAATAAAAGATAGAAAGGAGTTAACGGAATTCGTCAAAAACAAAGCCCTTCTCAAAATTACGATAACGTTATTCTTGACGTGACGCCATTTTACCGGGAAAATGACGTAATCTAATTATATTGTATCAGCCCTCAACACGTATGATACGGTTTTTGTTTCTGTCGAGCTCGATTTTGTCCGCGTGCAATGAATGTATCTTAAAATTAAATTCGGTTCGTATAATAGAAGAATTTAACGCAGTCTACCTGTAAAGAGCGATTTTCGTGTAGAGATTTGTAGCGGAAGACAACGTACGCATAACGTCATTTACACATCAATAATAAAAATAATAATAATGTCTTATATTTGTAAAGGTAAAACAATAAGACAATCATTTTAAATTAAACAATTTGAAATTAAATCTTTTTTACAATGTTGCCTTCACTGAATGAAAATTAAGTAAATGTAATGATTTAAATAACAATGATACCACGTCATACAAAGGCTGAAACAGAACAATATATGATGACGTAAAAATGATGACATACTAGGAAATTACGATAGATGGGTTTGATGGAAACAAATGAAAAGAATACATGCATTATTAAATCAATGATTGTAATCCCCTGAAACCGAAATGTTACGGTGTCCAAAACAAGGCATTACGGGTAGTCAACCTCAAAACACAACAGAAATCAATTTTCAAACGAAAGAAGTTCCACTTAGATTTTAAACGGCGTCATTTACAGATTTTGTGGCCAGTAGCATGTAGCAAAAAGTTAAATGGCTGGTAAGCGAAATAAACGCCAAACCAACAAAAATGCTTTTTAAATAAAACTTTCTCCTCCTAAACAATAGGGTATACAGTTTTCAAAATTTGCTCGCACCGTCGTCTTATGATGATCTACAAAAAGAGAGCAAATTATAACATAAGCACATATGTTTTTGGTTCGCGGATTTATGAGATCATTGTCTTCGCCTCAAATACCAAAAGACTTAAGGCTTATAGCCTTTTAATTTTGCATACAGAATCACCTGGCATTATGCCAGAACACTTCTTATTATAACTCTGAAATTTGCATAAGCCTTATGTTGTGGGTACCTTGAGAGTTTGGGTTTGTACGATTTAGGCCCCTATGTGTCCAAGCATGTGTGGTATTGACCATGAGCGAGAGGAAACCGATTAGAGGAAATCCTCTAGCTCTTAGGATTGGAATCAAACGGTGTCATTTTGTAAAATATGTGGTCCGGTAATAAAATAAAGAGGAAATCTTTGATTGGCTACCTAAAGATCGCAAATGCAGAATATCATAGACATAGTGACGACATTTTATTCGCCATACGAACAACAACAACAGCAAATTGGATTTTAAATTTCACGTTCTGTCATCCTATCCGACTATTTGTCTCTCACCAATGGGTCGATAATCGTAGACCTATGTGGGATAGCAGCTGGAGGCTAGGAAAGGATGTGATGGTGGTACTGGTGTTAGAAATACCAGGAATCCATTGTTAGGTGCTCCAGCCGCCGCGATATAACTGAAAGATTGTTGAAAGCGGCGTAAAACCCCATTCAAACAAACAAACAAAATTAATGATTTGGCTAGACAACTGTTTTGGTATATTGACAGCAGCGAGCAATCAATAATCGGCCGTATGCAGACTTTGCGTAAGAAACTTTTCGATCCGAAGATATTATGTATCTGCAATGACCACTCTACCATTCTAACAACGATTTGTAATTTGTTTCAAGTGCCTTGCCAAAAATTTTGCAGTTTTCTCATGTATGGAGAAACCACTGTATGTTTCATGCGTCTAGTGTCTTGCTATGATTAAAAGGAAAAAATACAAGAAAGATTCATAGCCTTCTGGACCGAGCATATCAATAATGATTGCAAGGACAGATAAAGAACTTTAAGTTTGTAAAAAATCTTTCAACCTGAACTATATCTATATTGGTGCTGGACAAAATCACAGAAGTTCTTTGACAGCATTTAGAATTTCTACTCACAAATTAGAAATTGAGAGGATGAGAGAGGATAATATTGTAGTAAAAAATGAAGATAGAGTATATACTTCTTGTAATGTAGTTAAAGATGAGGATCATGTTCTATGCAGCTGCTAAAAAAAAAAAAAAAAAATAAAAAAAAAAAAAAAAAAAAAATAAAATGCCAGTGTTCTTCAATGTTAAACAGTATCAAAGTGGTTTTAACCTTGGATAGTATAGTCTAGATAAAAAAGGCGTTTATGAATTCAAAGACAAGTTCGAATATTGTAGATTTGAAAGCAGTATCGTTGTTTTGTGTACTCTTGTAACATTCACTTTAGATATTTGCTGGCCACGCCCATTGCCTGCGACTGGAAGTTCCCTTTGTATATCTTGCAACATATATGACAAGTACCATGTGAAAAATGTAAAATGGTTGGAGGACCTATACGTCGTAACTACAACTAGAATAAGCTGTAGTTACGACGATTAACTCGATAAAACAACAAAAGCTAAATGTAGACAAACATCGGGGTCCTTAGTCCACTCCAGGTCTAAATGCATGATATGATTGGTCTATCGATATTTTGACGGACAGATGCGATCCGTGAATTAACCTCCTGTATGTAATTCAAACGAGGAAGTTATAATTAATAAATGTCTTTCTAACTACACAATACCATTAATTGTTGTTATATATTGTACGTCGTTGCCGTTAAATACGTTACCTGACGTGTTAATGAGCCTATTGATTTGAACGCTGAGAAAGATGAAGGCGTAGATCAAATTCTTCCTGTCAGTTTCATAGACTAGTCAACCTCTCCCACGTAAACCTGATCAAGACTGTCATTATAATGTATTAGCCCTTTCCTGTTTCGCAAGATTTTAGACCAGCCCAAATTCAAAGGTTTTTCAGAAAAAAATATTTGAGTGGATTTTATATGAAAAATAGCCATTTGGTAGGGTAGAAAATATTGTCAAAAAAGAAGAAATTGCTTGTTACAAGCAATTTCTTCTTTTTATACAATGTTTTCTTAATTATAAAATCACAGGGACGTAAAAGCCAGGGATTAAACAGTGAAGGGTTTAAGTATACATCTGTGACAATATGTAGATCATTGAAGGGCGAAGGGCGAACATAATGTTGTAAGCTAAAATTGAATTAAGCCGTAGATACGACTTATTAGCTTGCTACAAGTCACATGGACTTTATACGTTAGTTCTATAGGAAATAGTGATTAGAACTCAACACCATACATTGAAATTTTCTTACGTTCTGAAGAAATGCAGTCATTGAAAACTTTATAGGAAAAGGAAAAAAAATGCTTGTAAAATGCAATGCCTCCTTTTCTATCCTACATATTTTCTAGCCACATATTTCCCAATTTCAGCGCAATTTGAAATGTCGTCTGCAACTTCTGTCAATTCGGATCAGCCTAAAATTCGGTTATCTTGTAATGGGTTAAGAAAGTACTATATGCTGGTTTATATCTCGGCAATATTTGCCGCCGTCATGGCGCAGTCGGTAGCACATCAGACTCCTAATCTTCAATATTGAGATGCCATGGGTTCGATCCCCGGCGAAGGCACATATCCTTTCCGACATTTATCTCTCACCAATCGTAGACCTAAGTGGGACAGCAGCTGCAGGCTATGAAAGGATGTCGTGGTAGTACTGGTGTGAGAGATACCAGGAATCCATTGTTAGCCGCCGCGATATGACTGAAATATTGTTAAAAGTGGCATTAAAACTCATTCAATCAATCATTTGATTTGTATTAGAGGTAAAATTTGAGCACTTTTACTTTAAAATTGCCACACTAAGATCAATGCGGATGTATTGGTGGACAAACAACCAGAGGTACGATCCTTACACCGAGATTACACATACCAGTTTATAAGACTTTGAGATGTGAAATCATTCGAAGTCGTCTTAACAAATCGTTTTTACAGTGAAATGCTCAACAATCTTACTTTCTTCACAAAAAATTCCAAAGATTCCGATTGAGCAGCTAAAGAATGACGATTTAAAAAAACTTAAACATAATTGCCTCAATGAGGATCTTAAGTATAAAGGCGTAAAGAACGTACTTTCGTTCAGACCATAAAATGAATTTACAAAATATAAGACATGAAAAAGTGTTTTTCCAAACTTATCTCCACTTGTTAACTGAATCACTGTAACAATATACACTAATATAAACATGTCATAATTTGCTGACATTTCCTTCGACGGAGAAGAAATAAACAACAAAAACAACAACCTCCACCACCACCACCACTCATAAATATATGAGCGCATACGTGACATTTCGAAGCATTACACATGTGCGCCAAGTAAATACTCAGATCAGCCTGTGCATCCGCACAGTCTGATCAGAGCCTTCACTCTGCGCTTTGTAGATAGATACTGACCCAAAGCTTCTTTAAACAATCAGCGGATGTTCTAATTGCCCCCGAATAGCTGTCCGGGGTGCTCAATGTGTGCGAGTCACGCACATGTGAAATTGTTGGAAATGCCACGCATGGGTTTATATCTAATATGACGACAACTAACACGTGAAACATTGTTTCAGACGATTTTTAAAAAAGATTTCAAACTGAGGACAGTTCAGACAAGAAAATGAGTATATGTTTACGAATTTACCTTCCCTCCGTATATGAAAAGATTTTTAAAACAAACTTTGAGTAGGGAGTTGGTGTTGATTTTCGTATTGCGAAAATGGCCTTATTTTCCGTCGTGTGTTACAGACAGTTTGTATGAATCTTTCACGATTTTTTTCGTGGAGGTATGAAACGAAAAAAAAAAAAAAAAAAAACACAAAAAAACTAACCCTACTGTATAAATACAAGATAGCCGTGTGCTCAAAATTTTGTTCATGGAGGCATGAGTATTATTTTGGCCAATCAAAACGCTCGATTTTGTTAGACGAAATCAACAATTAAATGATATATATTTTGTAAACTCAGATTCGAGATTGTGTATCTAATATAAGAACATATGTGATATGTCATCTATCGAACGTGCCAAAAAATATTGAATATTAATAGAATCGCATAATCATGATTCAATTTCGCTTTGATGTATTTGAGGAAATGCGTTTCCATATTTGTACATAAAAATATATATTGCTGAATTCACTCTTTATCATTTTTCGTTAACATATTTTCATCACCCCCGATATAGATGTACACGTTATAGTGAGTGATCAGAGGTCAATTTTGTCTATACAGGTATATAGACAAAATTGACCTTTGATCACTCACTATAACCTGTGCATCTCAGTCTCCGAAGGATTAGCACTCCTAATTTATTCCACTACTACACGACCCCTGACTTGACGGTGATACAAAGCAATGGAAAACATTTTTGGAAAAGAGGAAATTTTTGCTAGAAGCGATTCCACCGTTTCCCGTAATGTTTCAAATCCTAATATCTACCGCCAATATATATGTACTTTGAAATATCATCTACAACATCTTGGAATTTCAACAAGTTTAAACTTCATCGTCTAGTAATAGATTAAGGAAACTAAGTATGGGAACTTTTTTGAAAGCAGATTGCTGCTATATGAACATAAAGTTAGATCGTTTGACTTGACTCGATTTATTTTCTGAGAAATGGTTTCGCTTTGTTAACCCATTATCAGACGGTAAATTTAGACAGGTCCAAATTGAAAGGAGTTGCAGACAGCAATTTAGAGTTCATGAAACTTTGAATTTTTCAACTTTCTTGATAGAAAACGTTGTGTAAAACGAAGAAATTGCTTATGACAAGCAATTTCTTCATTTTACACAATGTTTTCCCAAATGCATTTTTTGAGGGACGTCAAAAAGCGTCACTGTGTGGGAATGGTTGAAACATGTCTTAATTCTTTTCAAATCAAATGAGTAAATGTTGATCAATTAGATAACACAAAACGAAGTGCACATCTACTGAAGTGCATATACATATACACTGTATATGAGCACACACATAGCCAAGAATACTGTGGTTCAAACAGACAATTGACGAATCGCTGGCTACTCCCCTTGAACTCAGACACTGTATTTCGATTGAGGTGTTACACGACAATATTGTTTTGTTTTGGAAATACAACAAAGGTAGATCGTGGACGCAAACCGGCGCTTATTTGTCACTTTTTTTTGATGGCTGACGTCCTTGCGCGCTTGTCAAACTCAATTGAGAGAGTAAACGGAATCAATTAGATCAATGAGTTGTGTACATATGTGCATAAGTACAAAGACAGTCACCCATGGCAATTAGAATGTTCTCTGTTCGCACTTAAAAGCTAAGTATGTATCTGTAAAGGACACAGCGAAGACTCTGGTCAGATTGTGCGGATGAACAGAATGATCTGAGTCCATGTGTAACGGTTGGAAATAGCACGCACAGGTTAAAAAAGAGATAGATTTTTTTACATTTCCTTTGCTTATGGACTGTTATGGAAATTGAACGTCGGTGGACGAGCAAATGTGTAGTAATTACATTGTTATTAAAGCTGCAGTTACGGCAGTTTGCCCGCCCACCGACGAATTGTCTTAACCACGACCCGTTCTTCATAATGATATAACTAGATGTTTTACAAAAGGAATTTTGGAAGGCAAGAATCAATAAACACTTCAGGTAAAAAAGTGAAGAAGGCACAAATCGTATTTGCTATTACACGAGGTTAATCATACATTTCAGAGAAATCAAGCTTTTCGCAGATTGTATTTCTTCTTTTTTTCACTCATCGGACGAAAAGAATCAAATGTATAATATGACACAGGTTTGCCTTGAATCTTAACATAAATCTAACATAAAAAACTCGATTACCCCTTGTTTTTCGCAACCCATTCCCACACAGTGACGCTTTTTGACGCCGCTCAGGAAAAACAATTCGGTAAACATTGTTGAAAATGAAGAAATTGCTTGTGACAAGCAATTTCTTCATTTGTAACAATATTTTCTACCCATAAAGTTAAACAAATCTAAAATTTCACCAACTTTAAACTGTCGTCTGCAACTTCTTTCAAATTAGACCAGTCTAAAATTTTGCCGTCTGGTAATGGGTTAATATCCAGAAATCACAAAACGTCATGTTCCTCACGCGAAAACGCTCCTCAGCGCATAAACCACTTACTGCAAATCCCCTTTCTGTATGTTTTACAACTAATAGTTTTCTCTGTACTGTTTATGGTGAAAACCGGTAGCAAATATCAATCCTGTTATTTATTTTCTACCACATTAAAATAGTTGAATTTGGGCGTTCACTATGCAAATCACGGGGCATTTCGTCCGACAGAAGGTAATCAAGATAATTCATCAAGAGTTCGCTTGTGTGGTTTTCTGCCTGAAATGACAACAGACTTGAAAACATGACACGAAAACTTGTTCATATTTTAATATCTAATGAACAATTGCGTAAAAGATTTATTTCTTTTTTTTCACACTTTAATCAAATTGTGGTTTAACAAGAGAAATTCGAATTCAACGGTATGATGATAGACAAATGCAAAATTGTTTCCCGCGTTTCTCTTCAGGTAAAACAATGTCCTTTTTGACAACTCTCAGTTTTTGATAAATTTCATACAGTTTCTTTTTAGCTAGCAAAGCGTCAGCTTTGGTAGCTTAGGTTAACAGACAAAATTTTGAGGTCTTCTCGGAGTTCAACGAGTTCAAATTGCCACTGGAAGCTTAACCACTAAATCCATTGTATACCTATGCCATAAAGTAGTTCTTATGTATTTAAGGAAAATTGCAAACTCTATTCAAATTGTAGAGAACTCTTTCAAATGCGAGCTATTTAATCCATTCCCACTCAATTCAGCTTTTTAATTATCCCAAGAAAAAGAAAAAAAAAAGCTTTTTTGGAAAAGATTGTGGACAATGAAGAAATTGTTCGTTACAAGCAATTTCTTTACTGTCCACATTGTTTTCCACACAACAAGGGAATATTTTCTAAATTCAGCCAACTTAAAATTGTCGTCTGCAAAATTGAACAAGTTTAAGATTTAACTTCTGGTTTACTTTAACCTCGTTTGTTCATCATGATAACCTTTAGCAAGGAAGGCTATGCTCTGCTAGCTTACAGTACTTGCAGTGTTTTGATTTATTATTATTTTTTTTGCTTTGTATTTTATTTACCTCGAACAAATGTCCATTTCCTCCCGATCCTGGTTAGGTTAGCTGGTAACGCGCTGTAGATCATGGGGGTCATAGTTTCCGATATTTGGCAAAAATCATTGAGACATACGTCATGCGTCTTTCACCAATCGCAGTTGCCAATTAAGGAAACAACCGACCAATCAAATCATTTATTCAGCCCGGACCTCAGCTTTCAACTATTTTTGTTAACCTTTTTTTGTTGGTTTAACGACTTAAATATCGTTTCTACAACTTATTTAAGTTTTCACGTTTATGTCGCCGACCAAATAATTTTACTTTTTTGTTACATGCTACTGATTATAACTTTTGCAAAATAACGCCGTTAAAAATCGAAGCAGAACTTCCTGTCGGAGTAAAAGGGCTGGGCCTAGGGAGTCAGTGGGCGGGGCCAGCATTTGGTCAATTTTATAAGCAGTGCGTCTTTTTTCTGTGAGCCTCTGAACTGGTGGCTCTGATCGAATGCTGTGGTTGTACCGGTGTGAGAAATGACTGGAAGCTATGGTTAGGTGCACCAGCGATATAATTGAAATACTGCTCAAAGAGGCGTTAATACCTAGACAACCAATCAAACTCAAATCTATCTTAACTAATTTCTTTTTGGTGAGAAAATTCAGAGACTAGTTCGAAGTTGGCGCTCTGAATATGTCACAAATACAAGTACCAGGATGATGAACGAAGATGGCTGGGGTCGAACGTAAGACCAATTTTCTCGATACAAATCTTCTTCCCTTACCGATGATAAACCGACTGAAAGTGGTGCCTTAGTATATCATCGTCTGGCGACCAACACCTTGTAATTACAGCTGATTTAAGCTGTACTTTTTCATACTATAGTTACAAAGCTGTGGTCACAAACTGACGATATATACAGAATATTTGAAAATTAATTAATATATCTTAACCCTTTCCTGTTTTTTAAATTTAAATTTTAAACTGGTCTAAATTGAAAGAGGTTGCAGATGCAAATTAAAATTGGATGTAATTTGAAATAAAACCATCATATGTGTTAGAAAATATGGAGGGAAAATGAGAAATTGCTTGTTACAAGCAATTTCTTCTTTTTCCAAAATAATTTCTCAAGAATAAAATCACAGAGACGTAGAACCAGGGATTAAACAGGAAAGGGTTAAGTTTATGCATATGTATACGCTATATATACAGAATAATTGAAAAAAAAATAAACAAATAAGAACATATCTTAAGTTGGTTATTATCTTTAGAAATTATCAAACTTGTCGTGACGGAAATTTCGTGGTTGTCAGATTGTTGTTGCTTTTCTAACGCCACCACGACAGATGGCTTGTGCTTTCAAAAAGAGGAAAAAAGACAACTCTGTTTAAGTGTGACATAATACATATACAGAATTAACATAGTGCTACTTATACTTGTTAACCCATTACCAGATAGTAAAATTTACGACGGTCCTAATTGAAAGGCATCCAGACAACAATTTAAATGTAATGAAATTCTTTTTTTTTTCAACTTTCGAGGTATAGAACACATTGTGGAAAATTGAGAAATTGCTTGTATCAAGCAATTTTTACATTTTACACAACGTTTTCTCAATTTTCTTTCTTGAGGGGTGTTTAAAGGTGTCATTGTTTGGGATTGCAATTGTCTCTCTTGCTATCTGACTCGCTCTGGCTCCCGGACTTACACTAGCTTCCCAACTCTCTTATGATCTTTTACCCTCTATGTCTCTCTGAAACTCTGAATCTCTTTCGCTCTCCGTTTCTGTCTGGCTCTCTAACTCCTTCTGGCCCTCTTACTCTTGCTCTTTGACATTCCCTGGCTATCTTATTACATCATCAGTGTCCCATTGGGTCTTTGACTATGACTCTTTTACTTTATGGTTCACTCTGGTGCTCTCAATCCCTTAAGCACTCTGATCGTCTCGTTTTGTCTACCCCTTTTACCCCCTTTAAGCAAATAAGTCCCCTGGCACTCTGATTCTCTTACTCTCTCTATCACCAAGACTCTCTTTGGCTCTTTGTTTCTTTCGCTCTCTCACCTACTCTGGCTCTTTGAACCCCATTGACTCTTCACACTCCGACTCTCTCCCAGTATTTGACATCCTCAGGCTCTTTGGCTCTTTCAAGCTCTCTGACCTCTGGTGGCTCTCTTACTCTCTCTCTCTGGCTTTCTAACATTCCGACTCTCTCTTGCTCCTCTACTCCCTCTGATTCTTTTACTCTTTATGGCTTTCTGGTGCTCTAAACAACTTTTGCTCTTGGCTCCTTTTAACCGTCTTACACTCTCTGGCTTTTTGGTTGTCTCACGATATCTAGCTATTTTTGTATCTTTGGTTTTGTAACTGTCTTCTGCTCAGTCTAGTCGTCTCTTTCCCATTTATCGTCAATGACTGTTTGTCCCTGTCTATCCCTGTCTATCCTTTCTCTCTTCGACTATTTATCTCCATGCTCTCTCTTTCCATCTCTCGCAATCCCTCTTCTTTCGCCAGTTTTATCTCACTTTTCTTTTCTATTCAGAAAAGTGTTAAAATAAGAATAATTGACCATCTCATGAATATATGCGTGTTTCTTAAAATTATTTTTCATATAAAAGATACATGGACGTATCGCTGACACGGCCCATGGACTTCAGAAAACAAGTTCGACCTAAACGTATAAACACGGCGTTATTATTTCGATATTATGCATCAAATTTAGAACGGTTGTATGACTACAGCTTTAACAAAATTGGTTACGACGTTTAGATCACCAAATTATCAAAAATGCTAAACCTAACTGTTGGAACTCAAAGGTCACATTCCTTTTACTAAATGAATAATTTGATTGGTCATTCTTTGATTGTCAGCAGCGACATGTCGATTGGTCAAGTTGTTATGGTGCTAGAATGAAAAAGCTATACATTCTTAAAAGTTAGCAGTAAAATAGTTCGTGGTAAACTTCATATCGGTAGATGTAAAGGTACTTAATCATGAAGTCATGCGTCCATCCTTGAGCTTGCGGAACAAATTTCTGTTAACCTTCACTCCGTAAATGACATGCGTTTAACGTATAAATCAATCTCGTTTCTGTAAATTTTACGTCATTTTATATCATACCGTATACATAATGACATAAATATCACACCTATAACCCTTATTGCTGGTTAATCCTTGTCATGCTGAATACAATCCTCCATGAAATTATGAAAAAATTAAAGGACTGAAAGCACAGAAATCACTCATTTTTGGGTTGTTTATTACTTAGAAAATCAAAGGTATAAACGATGCTCGCTTAAAAGATACAAGAAGGGGGTCTAGACAGACCCATATGTGCAGCCTGATCTTCGTCTAGACCTCCAGCCAAAACAGAAATATTCCGCTTTCAGCATGACAACGGTTAAAACTTTCTGACAGTTTTAACATTTGACCTCCGACCTCCCATAAGGCAGTTCGACTGAAATATCTAACAATGTTAGTTTGGAAATATATATTGTAAATGTCATAAAAAAATAAAAAAACAAACCGTTGGTTTGCGACCTAGAATAAGCTGCAGATACGACGTTTAAGACGCCAAACCATTAAAACTGATTGGCATGGGTGTCGAAGTTCAACATTCAATTTCAGTCTAGACGAATCATTTGATTGGTCGATCTGTTCGATTCACTGTGCGAATCATATATTGAGTACTTTGTTCTGTTTATTTTTTCTCAAACGATAAATGTTAGGACCAGGGTAAACTTTCGTTACGACAAAACTAATAATTCTCCAACTTCTCTATACTGTAAAAACAGTTCACAATTGCATTCAATTGATCGTATGTACCTTGTTAAACCCCATTGTTTACACTGATATTGATAACAGTATATCATTTATAAGCCGCCGTATCAGACTCATCAGGGCATTAGACTCCCAATCTTCAATCATGGGGTGTCTTGGATTCGATCCCCGGCGTCGGCGCATATCCTTTCCGACTTTTTTCTCTAATCAATGTGTGGATAATCGTACACTTAAGTGGGATAGCAGCTGGGGGCTGGGAAAGGATGTAATGTGGTACTGGTGCGAGATATACCAGGAATCCATTGGTAGGTGCTCCAGCTGCCGCGATATGACTGAAAATTTGTTAAATGCGGCGTTAAACCCCTTTCAAACATTTATAAGTATAATTTAAGATAAGCATAACTGTATCTTATGTTATAACAACCCTACGAGCTATAACTGTTTGTAATTCCATGTTTTGTAAACTGGGCCTTTGGCCTATATTCATACAATAAAATATATGTAATATTATTATATGTTACTTAGGTCAGCCGGTGCATCACAATCTGTTTTTAAGCATGGAATTAAAACATTTAAAGATGCACCGATATATTCATATAAGCACCTGTATATATTTGCGTACACCTGCTTGTCGTCGTGGATACCTTTGGCCCACGTTTGGCCCATTTTGAACACCATACTGATTGATTTTTTTAATGGGGTTTTACGCCGCTTTCAACAATCTTTCAGTTATATCGCGGCGGCTGGAGCACCTCACAATGGAATCCTGGTATTTCTCACACCAGTACTACCATTACATCCTTTCCTAGCCCCCAGCTGCTATCCCACATAGGTCTACGATTATCAACCCATTGGTGAGAGACAAATAGTCCGAAAGGATGAATGCCGCCGTCAGGAATCGAACCCGGGACCTCTAGATTGACAGTCCGACGCGCTACCAACTGCGCTATGACGGCGGCTCCATACTGATTGATATAGGCAGAAAACTGAGGCTAGTATGGGCGTCTTTATTACGATTTTGCAGATTTTCTCGAAGGGTGGTTGACCTCCTCTCAACCCATAACCATGCGACAAGTTTGATTCTGGTCCAAATTCAAAGATGTTGCAGACAACATTTTTATAATGGAATTTTAGATTTGTTTGTCTTTTGAGGTATGAAACAAATCGGATAATGAAGTAATTGCCTGTAACAAACAATATCTTCATTTTTCACCATGTTTTCTACACAATTTTTTCGGGGGGGTGTAAAAAAGAGCGATTTTCGTACAAAAAAGCTAAATCAGTCCTTTCTGGCTGAGGATCATTATCTGGGATGCCTATTATAACTTCGAACAATTACAGCCGCACTGATTCAACAAGTTGATGATATATTGTCGGCGTCTGACGGACAAAAAAGTAAATAAACAAATTAAGGAATTACTTAAATACTCTTTATTACGATATTTTAGTCGCCTTCTGACGAAACATTATGCGTATGCTATTCAGTGAAGCACATAAGTTATTCAATTCCTTATTAATATGACACTTTATTCCTGGTATCAGAAATGAGGGCGAGACAAAATAGCAGGAAAATCGCGTTTAAACCGTCACACCACCGTTGGTATTCAATAATTAATTAAAGATAGATAGTTAGATAGTTAGATAGTTAGATAGATAGATAGATAGATAGATAGATAGATAGATAGATAGATAGATAATTGACGTAAACTTTACAGTTTCTTGTCATTTACAAATATACATAAACAAAACACAATACATGACATTAACACAATCAATCTACAAATTCTTTTCTTGTTTATCCTGGAAGAGATGCAGGTACAAAATGAGAGAAAAAAAAAAAATTACAAGCAACAAATATTACCAAATTAAGTATTGAATGCTATACCATTTCTACATTTAGGAGAGTAGATTTATCATTAGATTTCACCAATTTAATAAAGTTCACCTTATTTGGGCGAGAGTAAAATTGTTTTTTTTTTTCGGAAAGCCTTTCTAATATCAGAAAAAAAGGAGATATTCTAATAAAAAGTTCATGTTGCAGGCTAAGCACAATCACTGATTAAAGGATGACTAGTGACGCCCACTGGACCCACTTTGATATTGATCCTTTTTCTTTTTTTTTTCTTTTTTTTTTTTGAAATTTAAGACTGGTCTAAATTCAAAGTTATGGTAGAAAATATTGTGGGAAAAGAAGAAATTGCTTGTAACAAGCAATTTCTTCCTTTTTCCACAATGTTTTCTGTAATATAAAACTACAGCTACGTAATATATAAGGGTAAATTAAGCGGCGTATTTTTTTGTTTTTGTTTTTTTGTTTTGTTTTGTTTTTTTCAAAATCTATGGTCAGTGGCATGTAACAAAACAGTAAAATGGTTTAAAATGGGGTCACGTCATGATTACAGCCTGAATAAGCTGTAGTTACGTCGTTTAAGTCGCCAAACCAGCATGATTCAGAACGTAAATGTCGCCCAATGTTGAAGTTCGAAGCCCGGTAAAAGTGAACAATTTGATTTGTTAATTGATTTTTGATAGACGGGCCCGATCCGTCAATTGAACAAAGTAAAACCTCACCTACAAATGAATCTATAACAACTACTACTACTCGAGAAGATCTAATCATTCAAATTTTAGTTTCGTCTATCAAAAGCGGGCGTATTGATTGGTCTAAAAAATTATTCATAACTACCTGAACAAAATTTGAGCACACAGCGTATTTGTTTGCTTCCGCTCAAAATAGTCCATTAAAGAAACAATCAAAGTTTGTACAGATTTTGGTTTTCTGTTCGATGCTATTAAATTATAAGAAACGAAGAGAATATTTTTTGTTTTCATGGAGGTATGAACCGAAAAATCTAATCCCAGTTATGTATGAATCCGCTTCGCGAATTCATACAGTGTGATTAGTTTGTCAGTTCATATCTCCATGAAAACAAAAAATGTTCTCTTCATCTCTTGAACAGACGAGATTATCTTATGTGCAAATCCAAGGGGCGGGGGACTGGGTGTCAATGCTATCCAGGGAATTTCTAAAACATATGGTTATAAGTTGCACAAAATCATATTATCTTTGGTCATCCAAAATATTGTAAGTACAGCTTTGTTCAAGCCGTAGTTACGACATTTAGTTCACCAAATGACGAATATTACAAAACGAGTACATTTTCATTTTGACAACCTTTTCCTATCGAGTAAAAAATCATCCGCACTTTGATCTTGGATGAAGAAAACTATCGTCGGTGTTCTAAAAACCTCGCAACTACAGCTTACTCTAAGCTGTAGTAACGAGGTTTTGATAGAACACCGACGGTATGCAATGATTCAGAGAGAAAAGAGGCGAATATCTTTACGGTAACTCATATTCATGATGTTTATTTTACGTAAATACATTGTATATTTGTTTTATGAGGGTGATAAACCCATCATCATTGCATTGTTTGGTCAGTAATTGGTCATCTGTCACGATTTGACAGGTGAAATGGACCAGAGTGTCTTCACCAGGCGACAACACAGGTAAATGGCTTGAATTTAGGGATCGCTGCTGTCAACAGAAAACCGATTGACCAATCGAATCATTTAAAGCTCTGAAATCTCCGGAAGCAATAGCTGAAGGTCAATGATTCATTTGAAGACTGCTTTTATAAACAATTCTGGCTTGAAAGGGGAAGGCGGGTGGTGTAGACTAAGATAAGACTGCAGAGTGATCTTCGTCTACACCTGCCAAAACAGGAATATGCTGGGTTCAGCACGACAAAGGTTAAAATGCCATCTAATACGACTCAGTGCATCAATGTATTTTTTGATAAATATCATGCATAGCACGTCTATAGCGATGCCACCTTATTCATATTTCGTCTCTTCGAGTATTCGTTGATAGTGTCTCTACAGGTCACCTGTATAACATAATTCCGTAATATCAGTGTTTCTTCAGTTAACCCAATACCAGGCGAATATATTTTGGACTGGGCCAAATTGAAGGAGGTTGCAGATGACCATTCAAAGATTGTCTAAATTGAAAATCAAGTGCTACAGAAAACAAATGTCTTGTTACAAGCAATGTCGTCTGTATCATAATGTATTTTATCGCCAACATTTCAAAATGCGGGGCTGCGAATCATTGAGAACTCAACGGCCTACTGATTTCAGGAGTGTTGTTTTACCATATTACTTACAAAGAAATTTCGATAAGTAATTGTAGCAAATATGTTGAAGAGGTTGCCTGATGTAAAAATCTCAGAAAATAGCATTCGATATTGGTTTTTGAGCTGTTATTCATATTTCATATATTGTCACTGGTTATTTTTCTAGACGATCTTCTTTGTATGACAGATAAAGTGAGTCTTAAAGTGAATATTTCCAACAATTACACATCTGCGCAAAGTGAGGGCTCAGATCAGACCGTGCATTTGCACAGTCTGATCAGTCTTCACCATGCGCTCTATAGAATCGTTTTATTCCAATAATTCCCCAGACGAACAACAAACAATCTACATTCACTATATGGCTGTACAGGCTGCTCAATGGCTGCACTTTACGCACTAGTGAAATTTACCAATCGTTAGCCCCGCCCACTAACTTTGTTGGCCCTGCCCACCGAGTCAGACAGGAAGTCCCGCTTCCATTTTTAAACGGCGTTGTTTTGAAAAAAAAATTACTAGTAGCATGCAACATATAGTAGAATAGTTGGTTGGCGACTTAAAAGTCGTAACTACAGCTTGAATAAGCTGTAGTTACGACGTTTAAGTCGCCAAACCAACAAAAAAGCTCCACAAAATGCCGGCTTAAGTTTGAGTTCAAAACTCATTTCTGGTATAAAAGAACGATTTCATTGGTCGACTGGTTATTTGATTGACAGGCACGATTGGTCAATTGTTCGAAAAGCATTGACTTGATGTTTGAATTTTATATATTTTTTTTATTATATACCTATATATATTTTTAGTAAATTATAAACATTCCAAGCAGACAAAATCGGACACGTCAGAAAAGTAACCCGTGATTAATAGTGTCAAAGACATTTCCATATAAGGTAGTCTATAATGACGTCATAATGCGAGTAAACGTAATCAGAATGGTGCAGGAAAAGGGAACTATTTGTAGAAATACGTATTTTTTTATATATGTAAAATTAAACGATTTATTTAATAAAAGAAAGAAGTAGATCTATATAGTCTCGTTGCGGAGAAAAATTTGGTATTACACTTGACGTTCATTCTCGTAAAATATCAAAAAATTTCTCATCTGCTCAAAGCATATACAAGACGTGGTAGCGCTATCGTAACATAATATTCCGTTTTTATTCTTTATAAGCTTATTATTAAGAAAAATAAATAAATATGAAAACCAAACCTGTAAGGCGCGGAAAAATTTGGTTAAAAGTAAATCCTAGGTAAAAAGCCTGCCGTTCTTACATCGATGCAGTCACTGATATATACTGAACCATAAAGATGACAGAAACACTGGACTCGATTTGTTTCTAGTTTGACACGTGCGCTCATAAAAACAGTCCTTGGTGATTGATATATGTACAATTAATTACGTCGGGGCTCTTTATACAACATATTCGTGAGTTTAAAAATTCGTAGAGCCCATCGCCCCATTTCTATTATTTGAAACATGTGTTCACTTTTATTATATTTAAAAGTGTTAAATTGGCCAATTAAAATTATTTATGATAAAACGTATTGACTAACTTTCCATACGTTTCTTTAATATGTTCGTAGGTAGTTCCAAGTTTCATATCTGTTTCCAGATTCGAAAAGACATTCTATTACATATTTACCTAACCCATTCCCACATAACCTCGCACTTTGACTTCCGTCAATAAAACAGCATTTGTAACTCTGCTTTCGTTCATTGCGTGCTACTGAACTTTAATTACGCAGGACCAAAGGTACTGATGACGTCATCACGTAGTAAGGCCTTGTTATTCACTATTGCAATGGCGCGTTTTTTTTTGTGTGTGAGATTTTGCCAATGAGAACATGAAAACATGGTTAAATTTTGTCTCTTTCTGCATGAAAGATATATGATAATCGTGTAATATCGAATTTTTTTCATTTCGTGAACAAGTAGAACACATTTTCACCCGTGGCGTTTTTGATGTTCACTCAATGAAAGATAAATCGACATTGCACTGAAACAAACAATTATCCTCTATTTAATATATACATATATAATATATATATAATATTGGGAAAGATTATACAAAAAAATACAAAAAACAAACAAACGAAGTGCTTTATTCCTTTTATTCACTTTTCTGTAATATTTCCCAGCATAAATAGGGAGCATTATGCTACGATATACAACATCTTGCATTTGCTTTGAACTGCGGAGGAAATTTTTGAGACCGAAAGGCGAGTAGAATATCTTTTTTTCCGCAGTGAGAAGCAAATTCAAAATGTTGTATTCTTATTGTAACATAATATTCCATTTGTTATAATCCCATGTTTTTATTAAACAAACTCGATCAAATAATAAAGAAAAAAATCTGCATTTTAACAGGTATTACCGTTATCCTTTATCATTCTAATTACGTCATTCGCACCAGTACGTCATCTACGAAATGGAAATAACGCGATTGGTCAATTGTCTTCCCCGAAGAAAAAAATGTATGAATTTAGTATATCACACAAGAGTTCAATGATTATCTTTTTAATCTAATGAGCCATTCCTGAAGTAATAGAAACGTTGAAGATTTTTTACCACTTTCAGAATGAAGAGTTTGTCAAAAGAACGAATGTAATATCTTATTTATTCCACAACCTCTGAACTGAGTGGTTTTTTTTGATCGTTATAAAGCTGCAAATAACACGATGGATCCTTAACCCTTTCCTGTTTTTCGAAATTTTAAACTTGTCCAAATTCAAAGGTTTTGCAGACGACAACTTAAAGTGAGTGCAATTTGAAAGCTTACCAACCTGCAGGGTAGAAAATATTGTGGGAAAAGAAGAAATTGCACCGTAAAAACCAGAGATTGAACAGGAAAGGGTTAAAGATTTTTGAAAAAAATGTTGACGTCTTTCTCACGAATGTGTATATACAACGACGGATTATCCATTCGTGAACTTATCAAATACAATTTTCTGCATTTAATGGCCGAGTCCTGTAGGTAGTTGTCTGGTGACTGAAGGCCATGAGTTCGAGCCAAAACGTCACCGGGGTGCGATCATGGGCAATACACCTAGTAGCCAGTACCATTTGTAAAATTGGGTATCAGCGTATTTAGCCACTGCTTCTGTTTCAGGGACTGGAAAACATCTAGATTATGAGCGACTCTAAAAGCATAAAGTTTTTTTCGAAATCAAAGTATAAATTATACTAAATATAACCAAACAGGTGTTAAATACACCTGTACGTAACGTTATGGTATACAGAACAATAACTCTTCCATCACTCGTAACTTGAAAGGACAGAAGAAAAATAAGCGGACAGGACCTTCCTCATAGCAATACTTCTTCTGGATTTCAGCTGGTAGGGCTAAAGCCCCCTACTTAAATACTAATTACATAAATAATCAAGCATTTTCCGTTTTTTTTAAATTTTAAACTGGTCCAAATTGAACGAGTTTGTAGACGACAATTAAGAATTGGACGCAATTTGAAATGAAACCATCTTCTGTGGTAGAAAAAAATCTGGGAAAAGGAGAAGCAATGTTTTCTTAAGTATTAAATCACAGAAACGTAAACTCGCGGGAATGTACAGGAAATGGTTGATATAGTCTGATACAGTTGATCACTTGTTTCAATCTTTATGAAATAAATGCAATGTTCAGGGTATGCAAATGACATAATATCCAATCAAATTAGGACGGCTTTCTATGCATTTTTAGAGGAAAACAGTTTTTGAGAATCCCGTTTTTTTCTTGCAAAATTGACATAAAATGGACCAAAACTGTTGAATTATGAATACAATTTAAAAATAGAGAACAGAAAAATATTTCATACAATTCATTAACGTGATGAAAAGCCAGGGAATTTTTCATATCCCCCCCCCCCAAAAAAAAACAAAAAAAAAAAAAACCAAAGCCAAAACAAACAAACAAACAAACAAACAACAACAAAAACAAAAAAGACCCTTATCCTGATTTTCAGAGCGTAAAAAAATGTATAGGATATATTAGAAAGTTATTTGAACAAAAGAAGAGGTAGAAAATATAAAAAATAAAATATAACGTTATGTATCCAAGCAAAGGCTATTTCGGTGTAATTGATAAAACTAACCCTCCTAATGAGGCAAAGCGACGCTTACTATTTTTAGCTGATATTTCTTTCTAAATACCAGAAAGTAACAATATTTGTTATCCTAATTTCCTTGTACCGAATTGACATTAATATATATACCTGTTATCTCTGCTTTAATGGTTTATTATCCAGGCACGTAGGAACAGTTTAATTGTGGGAGGGGTCTAGGTTGAAGGCATGGACATGGTCTTTTCAGAATAGACATTAATATATATACCTGCTATCTCGGCTGTAATGGTTTATTATTCAGGCACGTAGGCACAGTTTAATTGGGGGAGGGGACTAGGTTGAAGGCATGGACATGGTCTTTTCAGAATAGACATGAATATATATACCTGTTATCTCAACTTCAATGGTTTATTATCCAGGCACGTATGCACTGTTCAATTGGGGGGAGAATAGGTTGAAGGCATGGACATGGTCCTTTCGAATAGACATTAATATATATACCTGTTATCTCAACTTCAATGGTTTATCATCCAGGCACGTATGTAATGTTTAAGTGGGGGAGGGGACAAGGTTGAAGGCGTGGACATGGTCTTTTCAGAATAGATAATAATATATATACCTGTTATCTCAGCTTCAATGGTTTATTATCCAGGCACGTAGGCACAGTTTATGTGGGGAGGGGACAAGGTTGAAGGCGTGGACATGGTCTTTTCAGAATAGACATTAATATATATACCTGTTATCTCAAATGTAATGGTTTATTATCCAGGCACGTAGGCACAGTTTAATTCGGGGAGGGGACAAGGTTGAAGGCATGGACATGGTCTTTTCAGAATAGACATTAATATATATACCTGCCATCTCTGCTGTAATGGTTTGTTATCCAGGCACATAGGCACAGTTTAATTGGGGGAGGGGACTAGGTTGAAGGCATGGTCATGGTCTTTTTAGAATAGACATTAATAAATATACCTGTTATCTCAAATGCAATGGTTTATTATCCAGGCACGTATGCACTGTGCAATTGGGGGGAGGGGACTAGGTTGAAGGCATGGACATGGTCTTTTCGAATAGACATTAATATATATACCTGTTTTCTCAACTTCAATGGTTTATCATCCAGGCACGTATGCAATGTTAAAGTGGGGAGGGGACAAGGTTGAAGGCGTTGACATGGTCTTTTCAGAATAGACATATATAATATATATACCTGTTATCTCAGCTTCAATGGTTTAATATCCAGGCACGTAGGCACAGTTTAAATGGGGAGGGGACAAGGTTGAAGGCGTGGACCTGGTCTTTTAAGAAAAGACATTAATATACATACCTGTTATCTCAAATGTAATGGTTTATTATCCAGTCACGTAGGCACAGTTTAATTGGGGCAGGGGTCTAGGTTGAAGGCATGGACATGGTCTTTTTAGAATAGACATTAATATATATGCCTGTTATCTCAGCTTCAATGATTTATTATCCAGGCACGTAGGCACAGTTTAAGTGGGGAGGGGACTAGGTTGAAGGCGTGGACATGGTCTTTTCAGAATAGACATTAATATATATACCTTTTATCTCAAATGTAATGGTTTATTATCCAGGCACGTAGGCACAGTTTAAGCGGTGATGGGATTAGGTTGAAGGCATTGACATGGTCTTTTCAGAATAGACATTAATATATACATGTACCTGTTATATAGCTGTAATGGTTCATTATCCAGACACGTAGGCACAGTTTAATTGGGGGAGGGGACAATGTTGAAGGTATGGACATGGTCTTTTCAGAACAAAAGGTTTCAATTGACCAATCGCTAGCCCTGCCCACTTACTTCTTTGGTTACACCCTTTGATGCCGACAGGAAGTCCCGCTTCGATTTTAAACGGCGTTACATTGCAAAAACTATGGTCAATAGCATGTAACAAAAAAGGAAGAATCGTTGTTTGGCGACCTAAACGTCGTAACTACAGCTTGAATTCATATTAATCCGCCCATAAATGTAGGGGATGGGTTAACAAGAATTTGGACTGGCGGACGAACGACGGGACGGACAGACGGTTAGACAGGGCGTATAACAAAGTTTACTTGAATAACAATAAAGATCATCTGTTACGCTAATAAGGGTCATTTAACATCCAACACAAAGGAAAGAATAAAATGGTGTAAAAAGGGATAAAAAGATTATAATGTCAAAAACGCCAAAATAAAGTTTCTTAATTTTATTCAAGCTTTTGTATCAGTTTTGGTACGACTAATAAATAGGCTACTTCAAAAACGAATGCGATGTTAGCCTGTCTCTTCAATTTGTACAGATCGGGCTGCACACATTTCAAAGACGAGCTATGGTTCTTTTAAGCGCAACCTATCGTAGATACTCCAAAACTCAATAATCAAAGTAGGCATTTATATACAGTCGATCTTGCTCGAGCAACCACTTTTATTAAGCGACCACTTTTATTAAGCGAACACTTTCATGAAGCGACCGCGATCGAAATCCCAAACTCTAATCAGGAAGTGGTCGAATTTTCTTTAAAAATCATATCTAAATCCAATGTTGTTGGAACTCATTAGAATCGTCTCAGTGAGACGATTCTAATGAGTTCCAACAACATTGGAATTATCGAGAATTCTGTAATATTTTTATTATGCAATCGAATTAATCCTTCGTATATTTCCCCTGTATTTTCGAAGTTTAAGTCGCCAAACCAGCAAAAAAGGTTACAAAAAATGGCAGCCAATGTCGGAGTTGAAAGCTCAGGGCCGGGCTAATTAAGTGATTTGATTGGTCGGTTGATTACTTGATTGATAGCCGCGATTTGTAACTTTTAAGGCCATAATGTGTTTTGAAGCGACCATTCTCTTAAGTGACCACTTTTTGGTAGTCCAAAGAGTGGTCGTTTAATACAAGATTTATTGTATAAAGCCTGATAACTTTTATGCGATTGTCTTGGTTATATACACAATTAACGGATCGCCGACTTTGCCTCTGACCTCCAACAGGAAGTTCCACTTCGATATTAACCCTTGTCATTCTGAACCCGAAATATTCCGGTTTTGGCAGAAGCTGTAGACCAAGATCAGCCTGCACATAAGTGCAGTCTGATCTTAGTCTACACCTCCTGCTTGTACTTTCCCTGCCAGAGTTGTTTATGATATTGATTTCTAAAAGAAATATTGTTTTTTTGAACAACAAGTTCTATCATTGCTTTCAGCCCTTTGATTTTACAGCAATTCAGTAAGGTAATTTATACAGCAGACAAGGGTTAAACAGCGTTGTTTTACAAAATATATGGCCAGTATCATGTGACAAATAGTAAGAAGCTTGGTTTGGTGACCAAAACATCGTAGCTACAGCTTGAATGAGCTGTAGTTACGACGTTTAAATCACCGAACCAACAAAAATGTATCACATTATAAACCTCGGTAAATGTCGATGCTTTAAGTACACTGCCGGTCTAAATGAACAATTTGATTGGTCGATTGATTCTTTGATTACCAGCCGCGATCCGTTAATCAAATTTATATCATTATAATTTGTTTGACAGACAAAACGTGAGATTCACTAATCACCCATGATATGAAATGTATTTATGTGAAATGAAAATATGATTTTTAACACGCAGTAAGGTTGCAATAAAATATGATAAAAATAAAACGAATTTTATTTGTTCCTCATGTATGTTTTAGAGCTATTTAACTGATGGAAATTATCTCTTAACCCATTCCAACACAAGCCCTCCTTTTTTATGCCCGTAATAAAAAAAGCTTCTGGAAACATTGTGGAAAACGATGAAATTGCTTGTTTCAAGCAATTTCTTCATTAATTACTATGTTTTCTACCCTTAAAGGACGCTTAGATAGAAATTCAATTAACTTGAAATTGTCGTCTGCAGCTTCCTTCATTTTGACCAGTTTAAATTTTGTTGAAATGGAATGCGTTAACCAATTACCAGACGACAAAAGTTAGACTGGTCCAAATTGAAAAGATGCAGACGACGTTTTTTAGTCCATGAAATTAAAAAAAAATCTTTATCTCTCGTGGAAGACAACCTTGTTGATAACAGAGAAATTGCTTGTAACTTGCAATTTTATCATTTTTCATGTTTTCCGAAGCAATTTTCTATGCGGGCGTCAAAGAGAGTGATAGTGTTTGATTGAGTTAATTCAAAGTTCGGTCGTTATAGCATATGCCTCGAATGCGCCGGTAGGACTCCTAGCCATGGGGTTCCGGGTCCGAACCCCGACAGCGGCGAATATCCTTTCTCTCACCAATTGGTGGATAATCGTAAACCTAGGAGCGATGAGCGACCATTAAGTGGTAGTTCTTGTGTTAGGTGTGAAATACCAGGAACCCATGGTTGCTCCAGTGTTGTTTACTGTGGCTAACTAAAACTCAGCATATTTATATTCATCATCAAAAGTTAAATCTTTAATATCAAGAGGAGGGGATAACGATAACCTTTACTACATTTTCGTGCATATTCTCTCCCCTCCGACACTAATATGACATGTTTTTTTTGTTCACCATCAACTTGCCACCAATGCCTTGAATGTTGCCACAGAGAAGGAATGGAGGTTGAGCGTGAGATTTCAAACTATTTGTGTGCATGAAGCGCAGACATCGAACGGTCTAGAAAACCGCAAATAGCATTTACGTCGTTGGGAGATCAAAATGTCGTAAATACAGCTTTACCCAAGCTGTATTGACAACATTTTGTTCGCCCAACGACTCTATGAATTTCGATCGTCTAAATAATGTTTGAGTCAGAAGCTACCTGAGGGTAAAAGTGAGATTTTGATCAGACTGTTAGAATAGACATGTTAATCAGAGTCCTTTCTGGGTGCACATGCAAAATCATTGGACTTATCTGTTTCCACAGAAATGTCTAACAAAAACACTGCTTGGTTGTCGTGAGAATGATATTGAATAGAAAAGTCAAAAAAGGGGACATAGCTTGTACAACTAGAGGGCCGTTGGCCCTGGGGCGCTCACCTGGGATAAAAGCTCTTTTTTCTTTAAACAGTCTAATTTTATGTTAAGGTTAGGATTATGATACAAGTGGGCCATCATTTGAACATGTTGTGCTTAGGTGAGCTAAGATACAGTAAGAGAGAACCCTTGGTATATTAGCTTGCTCATAGATAGTGAACTCATGTTCTAATGTTCAAGAGTATGTTTTCAGTGACAGCAGAGATATTTTTAAAAACTCAGACTTAAGCGACACCAAGGTTTAATTTTGCCGAAAAAGTGACCAATCGCTGGCCTCGCCCACTTACTTCTTTGGCCCCTCCCATTGACTCCAACGGGAAGTTCCGCTTCGTTTTTTAACAGCGTTATTTTGCAAAGTTTATGGCCAGAAGCATGAAAGAACGAAGTAAAATGTTTGGTTTGTGGCCCAAACGTCGTAGCTACAGCTTGAATATGCTGTAGTTACGCCGTTCAAGTCGCCAAACCAACCATAAAGGTAAACATGTTGGAGTTGATAAGCTCAGATACGGGCTGAATAAGTTATTTGATTGGTCGTTTTATTCCTTGATTCACAGCCGCGATTGGTCAATTACCGGGTATATCACATTTGAATTTTTGTGGTAGTAGTAGATGTCTCTAACATATTTCATTTCAGACTCACGCCAGCATTTACCAATTTCCATTAGATATATATGCAGAAAATTAACAATTACCCGACAACCGTTTCAAATATGCTTAAACATGTTATGCTCGCCAAACATTTCATATATATCCAATTTGACAGGTAGGCCCGTATAGTATCTTGCTAAAACTCTGTACATAGAGCATCACAAAAATTAACACTTGTCCTGCTGAACCCGGAATATTCCGGTTTTTGCAGGAGGTATAGACAAAGATCAGACTGCACATAAGTGCAGTCTGATCTTTGTCTACATCTCCCGTTTGTTCCATTTAAGCCAAATATACTTAAATGATCCATTTTCAACAGAAATATTGCCCCTTATTAAGGCTTTCCAGTGCTGTCAGTCCTTTGATTTTAAAGCCATAATATATAGGATTTTAAATTAAAAAAACAAATTCATTGCAATAGATACTCTTCATGTGACATGAAACAATCCCAAAATAAGCAAAGCCTAAAATATTTGTGGTTCCAAAAATACCACCTAGGAAATACAAAATATATCGACTCTTGCAAGACTGCTATTAATGTTCAGCTCCGCCAGGGTAGATTTATCTTTCTATATATCTATCTTTCCACACAGTCATGTGGCAACATAACTTTCTGAATGACGTCGTTTCCCAATTAACGTTTTGTTTAACGCTGTTTCCAAATGGTCCCTACATACATGACAGTTAACATTTATTTCTGAAAACTTTGAGCACTATTCATGATGTTATATTATAGCCAACAGTTGAGTTGATGACAATGTTTGTGACTGTCGATGTGATGTTTGGAGTATGTGATAAAAAGGCATCCGGAATACTGTTTAGGTCGAATACTGGTACAATATAGGTGTTCAAGGCGATGCATAGAATAAACACGGTCACAACGTTGATCACGGAACCAGCCTTTATCTGAAAATTACAAACGAACACGTTTAATTCTTTCCCAAATAATCACGCTTATGAATACCCCTCGGGATAACGCTTAGGGGAACTTTGTGGAAAATGAAGCAGTTGTGTATACAGTATGTAGTTCTATCCGGAAAGATAAAGATTGTCTAAATTTCATCAAATTACAATTATTTTCTTTCCCCCCTTTCAAGTTAAACCAGTCTAAAAGTTTGTCTTCTGGTGATTAATTAAAGCTCTCTCAATTCGGAAAAAGCCCGGATATCTTTTCATTGACCTATTTTAGGACAAATAATTATTCAAAGTGCCGGTATTCGCCGGGCAGGATTTGATAGGAAAAAGTTACGTAGAGAATCTTGGATTTCTGTATTGCGTTTTCTCAAATACCAAAACAATTATATGTTCGAAATTCATTTGCTTGTGAAAAATGACCAAAGTCGTATAAAGTAAGTTCAGAAAATATAACAATACCAATACTGGCTGACTGAACCTTTATCAGACATATTTTAAGTACCAGATATAGAAGCGATCGTTTTAGACATTTGCTACTGATTTTGGAAACAATCTTTGCGCATGCGCGTCTCGCTTCACAAAAGGTAAGTCAAAGATTGTCTTAACATATGAAGAGGAACATCGATATGGAATGTCAAAGAAAATTCCGTTTGTAACCGAATTAAAAGGGAATCTATGAATGATATATGAATAATTTAATTTTCAGTTTCGTCTATCAAAATTGGGCATTGTGATTGGTCGAAAAAATCATAACTCCATGAACAAAATTTTTAGCACACAGCGATATTGTATGCTTCCGCACAAAATAGTCCCACACAAAAAGGTATAAATATGGTTGAGTTTTGCTTTTTTCGCTCGATACTAATAAATCGCGAATTCATACAGTGTGATTAGTTTTTTCGGTTCCTACCTCCCTGAAAACAAAAAAACTATTCTCTTCATCTCTTAAATGTATTACCAGCAGACTATGTTTTTATACTGGTAACTATGCAGTGTTTGTCCTACATTTCGTGACTACGTTTTACTACGTTTTACCTTAATTACAAATAGCTTGCAATGAGAATATATTGGGCTTTTTTCAACCTACCATATCGACTATTTTGAGGTACCCTGTTGAAAAGACGATGGCGTTTGGAGGCGTTCCCACTGGAAGTAAGTATGCAAACGAGGCTGACACAGCTGACGGAATCATAAAATATAGAGGATGGACACCAAGTTTGATCGCCTGTAAATAAAATGAAAATGTTGAACCGATTAAAAAACTTAAATATGTGGCTTATTTATACAATGAATCACCATATTAACGGATTACCAGATGGCAAAATTTTAGACTCGTTCAAATTGAAAGGAGTTGCAGACGACAGTTGAAAGCTTTTCAAATTATAGGTAACATGCATTTTCTTCATTTTCTAAAATGTTATAGTTTTTTTTATGGGGAGGGGGGGGGTCTAAAAGCGTCATTGAGTAGGAATAGTGTTTTAAATCTTAGATTCATTATTACTTTACCCATTCCTGTTTTTTAACACTCCCAAGGAAAGATTTTGAAAAACCTCCCGGAAAATGGAAGCATTGCCTGTTATAAGAAATTTCTTCATTTTCCACAATGTTTTCTAGCCAAAAGACAAATATTTAAACAAAAATCAGCTAAACATTGTTTTCTACAACTCCTTTCAATTTGGACCAGCTTAATCTTTGTCGTCCGGTAATGGGTAAATAGGTTAATATAAATATACGATCTAGAGTTATGAGACGAAATCCCTAACATGAATATCCTTTATGTCATTTAACCCTTTACCGTTTTACAAAATTTTAGACTGATCCAAATTCAAAGGTTTTGCAGACGACAAATTAAAGCTGGTCTTATTTGGAAAATGATTATTCAGTAGGGTAGAAAATATTGTGAAAAAAGTAGAAATTGCTTGTAACAAGCAATTTCTATTTTTTCCACAATATTTTCTCAAGTTTAGAAACACATAGACGTTAAACCAGGGATTGAATAGGAAAGAGTTAAACAAAAAAATTACTATTGAAACAAATCTAAAATCTCATCAGAATATACCTAAGTAATAAACCTAAATGGTGAATCTGTCTAATCCTTATGATATATTGTGTATTTTCCCGTGTTGTTGTTAATCAAACTGTATGTGAATGTTTGTATTATATTATAATAATCATTTTAATCATTACAGTAACCATTTTCACATTAGCGAAGGCATCATTGTATGAAAGACTATTGAGGTATTCTATTTAAAAAAAATATGAATGTTCTTCCTTCATGGAGTAAAGCTATTCTTATTATCATTACTATAATTGACCAATCGCTGCCCTCGTCAATTTACTCCTTTAGGCTCGCCAAATAACTCCGACAGGAAGTCCCGATTCGATTTTAAACGTCGTTACTTTGCAAAATCCACAGCCAGTAGCATGTTTTAAAAAATAAGACGTGGTTGG
Organism: Fragum fragum; assembly: GCA_946902895.1. Taxonomy (NCBI): domain Eukaryota; kingdom Metazoa; phylum Mollusca; class Bivalvia; order Cardiida; family Cardiidae; genus Fragum; species Fragum fragum. The sequence continues at coordinate 38,533,533 of OX336376.1, read as the reverse complement.
TTGGCGACCTAAACGTCGTAACTACAGCTTGGATAAGCTGTAGCTACGACGTTTAAGTCGCAAAAACCAACCGAAGGACTCGACAAAAATGGCGGCCAACGTTGGAGTTTAAAGCTTCCGGGCTGAACGTATTATTTGATTAGTCGGTCGATGCCTTGATCGGCAGCCGCGATTGGTAAATTATCTAAGACTGCTTGACGCTCGGTTGTGGCGTGTAGAATCTTAGTCGAAAAATAATAATCAAAGAGCAAATCTGAACTATCAAGGAGGATAACTCGTAACGAATTTTTTTGTATAACAAGTTTCTATTAATATTCAAAATAATAAATTTTCCTTTGCATAACAATGGGCCTTAGTTACAGGTTACGGGTAAAAACAATAACAATGATGATAACAATAAACGGTACTTGTGCTTAGTCCTATGCCATTTATTGAAGGAGGTTCATTTGAAACTATCAAATAAAACATCTTTCTGCGTGTCCGAATTTGTATGTGTGCTATGTATATTCACTCTATAAGATATTTAATTAAGAGATGAAGAGAATACTTCATGGAGGTATGAACCGAAAAACCTAATCACACTGTATGAATACGCGAAGCGGATTGTGTGATTAGGTTTTATGATTCATACCTCCATGAAAACAAAACATATTCTCTTCATTTCTTATAATTTCCTAGCATTGAGCGAAAGAAACAAAAGCTTTACAAATTTTTGATACCTTTTTGTATGGGACTATTTAGTGCGGAAGCATACAAAATCGCTGCGTGCTCAAAATTTTGTTCATAAAGTTATGAATTTTTTTTCGACCAATCAGAACGCTCGTTTTTGATAAACGAAACTAAAAGTTCAATTATTAGATTTTAAAGGGAAAGATATTAAGGACATAGCATTTAGAAGCAGAATAACACAACTTACAAGGCTGCCAACAATTGGAAGGAACAGTGTGGCGGTCGCCGCATTACTTGTAATATTCGTAATGGCGGCCGTAAGGTAGGCCAGGATAGCGGACACCAGCCACATTGGTAGACCAGCAAAGATCGTCAGCTGATTGCTTATCCATTCGGAAAGACCAGATTTCTGAAATATACACGAAATAGGTATTTATCCCAGCGGGTGGATCGCTGGGAACGCCCTTTTAGCTCCGACAAGACGGTTAAAATGTGAAATCAAAATATATTGTTAAGAGTACTTCTCTAAACAAAAGGTAAATATTTGGTTGGCGACCTGAAACGTCGTAACTACAGCTTACACAAGCTGTAGTTACGACGTTAAACTCGCCAGACCAACAAAAAACTGGATATAAATGTCGTAAGTCAGACACACAACGTCATCATGAAACGAGGACTCCGATACAGGGCCAAAGTATCGTGTAAAGCACAAAAGTCTCCGCATTTTTGTTACTTGACCTTCAATTCTAATTATGGATCAAATGTCAGTTTTGTCGATATAGGTATTGACAAAATTGACCTTTGGTCATTCACTATGACTTTTGCGTTTATACTTTAAATTAGGGCGTATCAGACCAGATTTTCACGCGATAAAAGTAACCATCATGGAGAAAATATATGAAGCCATTCATAAACATAGAAGATATGTTCTGGAGCTGGATTATATATACGCACGTACACATTCATAAATTAATAACTTTAAGATGACCCCGGGGCGCATAAATATTGTAACAGGTCAACAACATGAAAGCTTCCTGCAAAAGACACTCAAACCCAATGATTTTTGTAGATTAAAAGGTTTTAAAATCTTTTACCACTAAATACAAGAAGGAGAGAGAGAAGAACGTGACTGTCAATCAAATAATCAGTCGATCAATGAATTATTTCATTTAAACCAAAATTGACTTTTGAACTCCTACATTGGCCGCCATTTTTGTTAAGCTATTTTGTTAGTTTGTTGAAACTACAGCTTATCCAAGTTTAAGTTACGATGTTTTGCTCGCCACCCAACAATTTAACTTTTTTTCTTATATCTAATTTTCCGTAATATTTGCAAAATGACGCCGTTTAAATATCGAATTTAACTTCCTGTTGGTATCATAGGGCGGGGCCAGCAGAGTCAGTGGACGAGGCCAACGGAATAAGTAGGCGATGTCAGCGGAGTCAGTGGGCGTGGCTAGCAGAATCAGAGGGCGTTGCCAACGGAGTCAGTAGGCGATGTCAGCGGAGTCAGTGGGCGTGGCAAGCAGAATCAGAATGCGTTGCTAACGGAGTCAGTAGGCGATGTCAGCGGAGTCAGTGGGCGTGGCCAACGGAGTCAGAAGGCGATGTTAACAGAATCAGAGGGCGTGGCAAGCGGAGTCAGTGGGCGTTGCCAACGGAGTTAGTGGGCGAGGCCAGCGGAATCAGTGGGCGGGGCCAGCCAACAATTTCACACGTTAATTGTTGATTTACTTACACTACACCCATCCGCGAGGGCGAACCCCCCACCCATCAATAATAAAACACCCCATGCCATCTTATCGTTGACAAACTTCCACGTTAATAAAGGAATGTACTCATGATTCGCCGTCAACTCGTCATCAGATCGTCGAACTGAAATGGAGATAGATACGGAATGTTTTTCTATTTGTTGTTATCGAGTTCGAGAATCGTTTGTAGGTATTTTCTATTGGATGAGACGGAAGGTCGAATCCAATAAAAATACCTACACCCGTTTCGAGAACACGATAACAACAAATAGAAGAAGAGGACCATGATGGTCCTAGATCGCTCACCTGAACTGTCTGCTGTTAAAAAATGCAATTAGAGACAAATAACTATAATCAGTTTCATGAAGATAGAGGCAAAACTGTGTGTATATTGTAAACAAAGAAATTGTCATTATGGCCCATTTTCCTGTGTTATCCTATAGAACCTTTCCATAATCTATAAGGTTCATCTTTATGACCTTACAACTATCCTGACCAAGTAACATGACAATTGAACCAAAATGATGACCTCTAGAGCATTAACAAAGAAATTGTCATTAAGGCCCCTCTTCCTGTGTTTTCCAAAAGTACCTTCCTATAATCAACAGGGTTCATCCTTGTGACTAAACAATTATTCTGGCAAATTTTCATGAAAATTGAGCCAAAATTGTGGTCTTTAGAGTGTAAACGAAGAAATTGTCATTAAGGCCCCTTTTACTGTGTTTTCCAAAAGAACCTTCCCATAATCAATAGACTCCATCCTCATGCCCTAATAATCATTCATGTCTGGTTTCATGAAGATTGAACCTAAATTGTGGCCTCTAGAGTGTAAACAAAGAAATTGTCATTAAGGCCCCTTTTCCTGTGTTTTCAAATAGAATCCTTCTATAATCGATAGGGTTCATCCTTTTGATCAAACAATTATTCTGACCAATTCTTATGAAGAGTGTGCCATATTTATGGCCTCTAGAGTGTATACATAGAAATTGTCATTAAGGCCCCTTCTCCTGTGTTTTCAAATAAAACCCTCCCATAATCAATAGGGTTCATCCTCATGACCTAACAATTATTCTGACCAAGTTTCTTGAAGATTGGGTCAAAACTGTGGCCTCTAGAGTGTAAACATTTCAATTTTTGACGACGCACGACGGAAGAAAGACATTCAACGATCACAAAAGCTCACCATGAGCATGTTGTGCTCAGATGAGGTAAAAATACACTGCTGTAATATTCCTTTTATTATATACCTTTAGGACATGACATTAAGAAATTTCTCGGACTGTCAATCTAGAGGTCCCGGGTTCGATTCCCGACGGCGGCACTCATCCTATCCGACTATTTGTCTCTCACCAATGGGTTGATAATCGTAGACCTATGTGGGATAGCAGCTGGAGGCTAGGTAAGGATGTAATGGTAGTACTGGTGTGAGAAATACTAGGATTCCATTGTTAGGTGCTCCAGCCGCCGCGATATAACTGAAAGATCGTTGAAAGCGGCGTAAAACCCCATTCAAACAAACAAACAATCTTAAATGATTTAGAAATAACCAACTTTCCGGAAAAAAAAACCCCGAACGTCAATACACTAAAAAGGAGTCCGTGTTTAACGGTACTCGACGAATACAGTTTTTTGTACACGCCGAATATTGATTTCTTTTCTGTCGAGTTGTATGAGGGACATTCTCGGGTGATCTCCCTTGAATACTCCGCAGAAATACATTGGTCCCTATCAGTGTTTTACTTGGACTTTATTCTAGGTTTCTTTGCACTGTCTGGTTTTAAGATCAGCTGTATAATGCAAACTTTAGAGCTGGAAAATTCGTTTCATCTTGAAAATACGTTTCTTTGTTATTTCTGAACCATAAACTAACACTATCAAGAGATTGTATTTATAATAAAAGTAGAAAAGGCAAATAAAAAATCGCAGCTTCCCCATACTGAACAAGGATAAAAACAAAGGTAGTGAAGTGAAAGGACCAATGTACAATTTGGCACACCTCTGATTTAATGGTCACAGTACAAAGGGAAGATAACACAGGAATGTCCCTCATTAGATAGCCAGATTTTAATTCATATCATTTTTTGGTATATAATAAACGGGTAAATGGTCACAAATCTGTTCCTGTTCGTCTTTGTTTGACAGTACTAGTTTGTTAAAAATGGATTTCAAATTAAACATATTGGTATCAAGAGAAAAAAGTGTAATTTTAAGTATTTGAAGTAATTTTAAGTACGCCAATGGTTTTGTTATCCTATAATGGATCAAGACATACAAAATATTAATGGATCTCATCAAAATCGGTGCTAAAGTTTTAGTAATTTGCCACCTAAAGACATTTGTAAATCTGAAAATGAAATTAATTTACCATAAAACAGTGTATCTTTTTTAAACATCCTTGGTACATATCTGATCCTTATCTACATTTCGTCAAATAGTCATAGACTCCTATATGCGAAAATAACAACACACACGTAAATCAAACCAGAAAAATGGCACGATTTCTCCATAATAGACGATGAATATTGTTTGTATGATATCATTTTAGATATTTGCCTGGATTGAAAATCAAAAAGAGGAAAACCAAATCAAATTGTTGAAAAAGATGATTGGCCATCCTTTTAATTGTAAGTATTGATTCTTTTACCGTCAACCCAAAGCTCTTTTGTGGGCTTAATGAAATCTCAGAGTGTATTTAAAAAGATATTTTCTTCCTTAAGTTTCTATGTAAAAAGATACACACACCCCCCAAAAAACCAAAACCAAAACAAAACAAAACAAAAATCAAACATACAAACAAACAAACAGCAACAACAACAATCAGCAACAACAACAATCAACCAACCAAACAGACAAAACGAAACAAAACAAAAAACGCGTTATGTCAAAATAGAGTTAAATACGAAAATCTAGACCTACGACAATATCCACTTTTACAGTATTCAAATGGTCATTTTTTAATTACCTTTTCTTCGCCCGAATGACGGCATTTTATTAGGCAACACAAATAGTATAACGGACATAAATATAGCAGCCGTGGAATCTTTAACGAACCTGAAATAAACAAATCAAATATTTAGTTTTTTTTCAACGGAAATCCCAATTAATGCTGTAAACTCGAACAGGTTAGTTTCAACCATTCCAACACAATCACGCTTTTTTACTCATATCAAGAAAAAAAGTTTGGAAAACATTTTTGACCACAATGTTTTCCCAAACATAACACCATAGCAACGTAAAATGCCGGGTTGGTACAGGAAAGGGTTTTAAAGAGACGGCTCAATATAAAACGAACCTTAATTGTTTGAGCATGCATTTTCGTTTAATCATGACCAGACGACAAAATTCTAGACTGTTCCAAACTGAAAGGAGTTGCAGACCACAGTTAAAAGTTAATTAAAATTGGGATTTTTCAACTTTCTAGTTTGAAAACACTGTGTAAAAAGAAGAAATTGCTTGATTCAATCAATTTCTTCATTTCATACAATGTTTTACCCAACTGTTTTTCTTGATGGGCGTCACAAAGCGTTATTGTGTAGGAATGGGGTTAGTAGTTTTCTGCATAAAAGACCTGGTCGCTGTTAACCCACAGTAACGTTTAATAGGACGAATCGTTTTAGCTTGAAAAAATTAGGTCAAATTCCCCTGGAACATTAATACTTGCAATGTAGAAACTCAAATACATGTGGAAATACTAGGTACACTTGAAACACTAGAAAATTACAAGAAATTTCGCGGAATAGTTATAAATATTCAGTGATATTAAAGACGGACAATATGAACATGATCAAAAACTCAAAAGCTTGTACTAACTTGGCAGGAAATAACGAGCCCCATCCTGGAATAAACACCGGGTTACGCGTTACCCATAGCAACGCTAAAATCACAAAATCTGCAAGAACTACTTTCTCTGCAAAACTGAAAATCAATGAAAGTGAAAAAAGCGATTGTACTAAGAACAAAATAGAAAACGTTCTTGAATATGAGAATCGCATGCTAAAGCATCGTAATATACAACATCTATATAAAATTAAGCCGAATTACAATATTTAAAGCTGTAAGTATGAGTAGTGAAAATACAAGAATTTAGGCAAATGCCATAATTCTTAATACCCCGCCGAGGATCTGAGCTAAAACGAGCTGTAGTTACAACATTTGGTCATCAAAGTATCGTAAACGTTGAAATGAAAATTCAATCAAGAAAACCGAAATAGTAATTTGCGAGAGCAGTTATAACTTTCTTATCGGCAAAACAACAGACATACAGACATACATTCTACACACGGACGGACAGGCAAGCTGATTCAGTATACCCACCAAAACACTCGCTTCAGTGAGCTATTATACCGAATAAATTAAACAAAGCGATAGAAGACATCGGCCCATGCTTGACATTTACAATAATTCGGGTATGCGCCAAGCAAAGACTCTGATCATCCTGTGCATCCTCACAGTCTTCTTTAGATAGCTACTTTAAACGACCTATGAACTCTTGCAATGTGGTGCTGTCCAAGATGTTCAGTGTCAGCTTCATGCACATATGAAATTGTTGAAAATGTCAGTCAGACTCAAATGAAATGAATAAAACAGAAAAGAGTAAAATTAATTGATGTCTTACTGTGTGTTTCTCTAATTTATTATATAGTTTGTTATTATCTGAAACGATAATTACGAATGTGACTTGTTCCAAATCGTCGTTAGGCTTTCAAAATGTCGTAACTAAATCTTGAGTAAGGTTGTAGTTACGACATTTTGCTCGCCAACCGACGACATGGCGATATCATTATTCGGATACAAATGAGAACATTAAGAAATTGACAAATTGTACTTATCATAAAACATTAATGAAATCAACCAATGAAATTGCTTATTCAGCCCTGGGCTGAAATAATTTTACTTCACATATCATGTAAAAATCATTCCAGTGATGTGCGAACCAAATTATCGCTACTTCAGCTTTCCAGGGTCTAGTTGCGAACTTTAGAACGGCCAATAACATCTAGTTAATTCCCCCCCCCCCCCGCTAAATGTATCTGACCACAAGTTGACAATTATCTGATCGCCGTATATACCGCCAAATCAACAAAAATGCTTAACTTTCATGTCGGGCAATTATACCTGTTGACAAGACATTGATTTTGATTTTTGCTGATGGGTTAAGAAATGACCCATTTTCAAACGAACTGTCACATAAGATAAAGAGTCACACCGAGGATAACGTCGATGTGATTTGAATTATCTAATTCTTACCTCATTGGCCCCAATTTATTATACTCGAGTCGGAGATGAACTTTTACACTGGAATAATCGTCTTCTGATTTAACACAGCACAGACACCTATGTACAATAGATAATATGAAAGATGATGGTTTAATCTATGTACCATAAATTAGGATTATTTGTGATTCGGTATAAACACCTGAAAGAAAATAGATAATATGAAAGATGATGGTTTAATCTTTGTACCATAAATTAGGATTATGTGTGGTTCGGTTTATACACCTGAAAGAAAATAGATAATCTGAAAGATGATGGTATAATCTTTCTACCATAAATTGGGATTATTTGTGATTCGGTATTAACACCTGAAAGAAAATAGATAATATGAAAGATGATGGTTTAATCTTTGTATCATGAATTGGGATTATCTATAGCACAGAACCTGGGAGACAATGGTAATATGAAAGATGATTGTATAATCTTTGAACCATACATTGGGATTGTTTATGCTTCAGTATAAACACCTGTAAGAAAATAGATGATATCACAGATGATAGTAAACACCTGTAAGACAATAGATAATATGAAAGATGATGATATAATCTTGGTGCCATGATATAGGATTATTCATGGTTAGGAACCTGGCAGGATAGAAAAAATCAGCCCCACAGATTTGCAGTCTGACCCTATGTCTGTGGGGACTGATCTTTGTCAATACTGTGAACCTAAGTTATTTTCAAAGCTGGAATATTAGGTTCTGCATGGGTAGGGTTAAACCCTATCGCGTTTTTCGAAATTTAAGACGAGTCCAATTGGAAAGACACTGCAGACAACGATGGAAAAATAGTGCAATTTAAAATGAAAACATCATATGTTGAAGAAAATAGTTAGGTAAAAGAAGAAATTGCTTGTCACAAGCAATTTCTTCTTTTTTTCACTATATTTTCTAAAGTATAAAATCATATGGACGTAAATACAGAAAGAGTTCAGAAGGAGATGGCATTCGTCGAGAGGTAAATTGTATTCATTTAATTCTATAATGACGTATTTGCTTACTTATTAGATATTGATTTACAAGTTAAAGTGAGTGGTCAAAGGCCAATTTTGTCTATTCTTATAAAAACTAAATTTACCCTTGATCACTCACTATAACTTGTACATCTATAACAATAAATAAGAAGGTTCCAGAATATTTCTTACACCAGTTTTAAACATAAATCGACACAAACATAATAAGTTTTGAAATAATTACTTTTTGCCGAGAGCGTAAACCTGTAGCCACAACCATGTCGCCAAGAAGCAGGTGAACGACAGCGGTATCAAACATAATAAGTTTTGAAATAATTACTTTTTGCCGAGAGCGTAAACCTGTAGCCACAACCATGTCGCCAAGAAGCAGGTGAAAGACAGCGGTATACCAACAATTAACCAGTTTGCAAACGTCACAGCCGAGTCCAGGTTGTAGTTTGCATATAATCTGTGGAAAGAGAACATATAAACCGATTGACAGGGATTTGACGGATCGCTGGCCCCGCCCCCTGATACCACAGGCTACGCCGACTGAGTCCGACAGGAAGTTTCACGTCGATATTAAACGGAGCTTTTTTTTACAAAACTTTTGGTCAGTAATATGTAACCAAAACATAATTGGTTTTGCGACTTAAACGTCGTAACTACAGCTTATAAAGGCTCTAATTACGACGTTTAAATCGCAAAACCAACTAAAATGCTTCACAAAAATGTCGGTCAATGTTGGAGCTCACTTGTCACTTCAGGCCCAAATGAATAATTTGATCGGTCGATTGATTTTTTAATTGACAGTCGCGATTGGTCAAATAGTTATGAATAAAATTGAAAACACTTAAGGTGAAAATATGATCCGATTAGAAATCTAACACAATATCAATCAAATTGATATAATCAAACTTCTTGTTTATGTTTTCTTCACGAAAAATATGTACATCAAATCATTTACAGAATTTCTAGTCACAGGTTTATGTGCCTCATCGCCCTCCAACAAAACTTTCCATGGGCTATGTAGTCCTTTTTCAAGCTTAATTGGTCTTTATAAGTTAAAATTAATAGGGATGATACGGTATTTAATGTCTGATTGTTATTTGTCAGTCCATCGATCTTTTCAGTTTCAGCAATTTCAATAATTTCAGATTTTTTCAATAAAATTCGTACAGTATTAATGAAGGGGGTTGTCTAAAGTATGGTCGACTTTAACAAATCTTTATCGAGCAGGTCGACAGGTTTACCGGAGTAGGCGGTATCCAGTTTTAGGAAAAAAAATCACAGCTTGCGCCTATTACCAGTGAAGCCTTGCAAGCACACTCGTATGGTGCACTAATAGGGTCAAAAGTTTACTTTCGGTCTTACAAGACGCGTGCACGCGTAATTATACAGATTTTCTAAGAAATTCAGGCCTGCATGCCCAAAATTATGCGTACATTTTTTCAAAATATGTCTGGACGATTATAAATAAATTAAGTTATAAATGCACTCGTAAATTGGATGTTTTTAATTTCAAGCCCGCTCGCTCAAATGTCGAACATTCGCGCGTAATTTTCTTCGTCAAACCTCAATAATTGAGCACACACACTTAAATTTTACAGAGGCACTTGTATTATTTATCTAGATCCCCAGTTTACATACATGTCAGCTTGTCCCTTCAAAATGATATTGGGCGGGGTTCCAGTCAAAGTTGCAACGCCTCCACTGTTGGCTGCGTAGGCAACACACAAGGCGAATGTTTGTGCTAGTGCAGCAAACTCTTTCTCACTGGTGTTGTTGTTGTCTTGATCAGCACGCGCACGATTTGTAATGGCAATTGGGCTGCAAGTAAAACATCTTTAATTCATGATTCAGACGTATCTTAAATATTATAACAGGGCACATCTTGTGGTACCTATAATTGATCAATGTCAAATCAGGGATGCAAATTATTCAATTTTCTTACCTATAACTTTTCATAAAAAATATTATGGTACTTAAAATCTTACCGTGGTTGAGCAATATAGTTTATGCGTAGAAGCGTGATTTAATATGATGTCTTACGGGCTTGAAAATAATTGATTGTTTAATTATGGCGCGTGCAGTGTTTAATAAATTTCAAGGACAGATATCTTCTTAAGGTCACCAGTGCATCATAGACCCATGGTTTTTTTTTTTGTTTTTTTTGTTTTTGTTTTTTTTTTTTTTTTTTTTTTTTTAATTAAGAGATGAAGAGAATATTTTAAGTTTTCATGGAGGTATGAACCGAAAAACCTAATCACACTGTATGAATACGCGAAGCGGATTCATACATAAGTGTGATTAGGTTTTTCGGTTCATACCTCCAGGAAAACTTCGCGGATTCATACATTGTGTGGTTAGGTTTTTCGGTTCATACCTCCATGAAAACAAAAAATATTCTCTTCATTTCTAATAATTTGATAGTATCGAGCAAAAAAAAGCAATTTTTGATACCTTTTTGTAAGGAATTATTTTGTGCGGAAGCATTCAAACTCGTTGTGTGCTCAAAATTTTGTTCATGGAGTTATGAATAATTTTTTTTTGACCAATCAGAACGCCTGTTTTTGATAGGCGAAACTAAAAATTGAATTATTATATACTGCAGATTAAGATATTGTAGAGCTGTAGACAAATTTTCAAGGTACCTTTCCACGCTCGTTTTGGTGTCAGAGTTATCTGTCCTTGACTGGTATAAGCCATTTTCAATGAAAACAGATAGATAGGCTTCAGGTTACTTTTGGTGTTTATCCGTGAAAATTGAGTTTAATCGCACTACTTTTTGTAGGCTAGACTCATTTTCACACAAAAGATGCTAATAATTAAACAGTTTTCGTTATATACGCATTCAAAATTTGATCAGTTAAAACTGAAAAATGCAACAAGTTGTTTGAAAGTTAAGAGGGTAATTTCGGAATTTCAAAAAATCGCCTAACTATTTTTTCTTAATTTCACACATTTTTTTCGACCATACCCCAATATATTCACACGCAAAGAAGTCGGGGTACCTTTCCACACATATAAGGCATGATTATTATATAAAATCTTATCCAACCAATCTTGAAGAAAAGGTTAAAAATATGGTTTTAAACGACCCCGTGAATTTATAAATGAGAAAACATCGTGTAAAAGAAGAAAAACACTATTTTTTAATCCTACTGATCTTTCAAATAAAATCCAGTTTAAATTTTCGTCTGCAAAACTATTGAATTTGGGCAGGCCTAAAATTTTGAAATCAGGAAAGGGTAAGCGCAAAATGCACAGAATTTATAATTTTTGACACCCGTTTGCAACAGAGTCCATTTCTCAAACAAAATTCGGCTGTTGAATAGAATTTAGTTCGGCCTTTTCATATTTTCACGCGAAGAATTAAAAGAAATATCACCATCACGTATTCAGAAAATTCATCCAAATTTTTGCAATGCTTAATCGTTTAAAAAGAGAAATAAAACGAGAAGAGAGTCGAATGCACATTCTTCTCTTGATGAAGTCATAATGTTAACATGTCATTCTTGTAGTTATATCTATGTAATGTATTTTGTACTTTGGGGCCGGTGGCATTATATATGCTGAATAAATGTTATGTTTATGTTTAATTTACATAGACCTGCCTGTTCACGTGTGCACTCTGATCTTAACTTGCACAACCTGATTGTATTTAATTCAGCAGTACAACGGTAAAGATGTTTCATGAAATCTGCATTTTATTTCAACTCTGAAGCTATGAATAGCAAGGGCCAAATCTTAAGAGATCAAAATACCCCTAAAATGTTAATGGATTTCTACCAACTGAACTTCTACAGCTGATATTTCTTATAATTAGTTTCCCTGTATACAAGTGAACATCATGAACAGTAAATATGGTGCATTTCTTTTTATACAAATTAGTTTACTTTCTATCAGAAGACGGTCGTATATACAATTACAAGAAATAGATAAGATTGAATATAGTTCTCAAATATTTAGAAGTGATTACACGTCTAGTGAAAATGAAATAAGCATTAACTCATTACCAAACAATCCTGACTTTTGATGCTATAAAGATATATTGTTCTGGAAAACATTTGAGGAAAGAAGAAATTACTTGTAACAAGCAATATTTCCATATCTCTTTTCTACCTTATATGGCTAGTGTTTTCAAATTTTAACACTTGAATTGTTTTCTGCGCCCCTTTTCAATTAAGACGAGACCTAAATTTAGTCGTCTTGTAATGAGTGAAGCAAGATGTTAGAATAACCGATATCAGGGCATAATTCGTGAAAAAATGAATAAGGCTATAACCAGTTCAAAAGTCTACAATAATTCTACACTTTCTACTAGTTATAAGTCGCTTTTACGTATGGGTAATATTCCCACACTATTACTATAGCAATAAAAGGCTTTCAAAACCAAACAAGTATCAAAAAATATTATATCAAATTTCAATATTATTTTGAAATACAAGTATTCTTCTTAACTCATTCCCGCACATAAACGCTTTAAAACTCCCTCAATATAACGGCGTTGGAAACATAATGGAAAATGAAGAAATTGCTTGTTGAAAGCAATTTCTTCATTATCCAAACTGTTTTCTATCCCAAAAGAAGAAAGATTTTAAAGAGTTCATCAACTTAAAATTATCGTCTGCAACCTCTTTTGATTTAGACTGGTCTTAAATTTCTTCGTGTGGGAATGGGTTAACCCATTACGGAAAAAAATATTAGAGATGTTCAAACTAAAACAAATTGCAGACTGCATTTCAAAGTGCACTTAAACTGGAAAACAAAGTGTCAAATAAGCTAGAAAGTATTGTGAGAAATGGAAGAATTGCTTTTTTCGCACAATTATTTCCATAACCATATTCCATTGTATCTCTCTTAGAATTTCCTAACGAAGGCTTTGAACTTGACATTAACCCTTTCCTGTTTTTCAAAATTTTAGACTTGTCCAATTTAAAAGAAGTTACAGACAACAATTAAAATTGAGTGCAATTTGAAAAGTAACCAGCCTATAGGGTAGAAAATGTTGTGGGATAAGAAGAAATTGCTTGTTACAAGCAACTTCTTCTTATCCCACAGTATTTTCTCATGTATAAAAACTCAGGGACGTAAAATCCAGGGATTAACCAGCAAAGGGTTTAATTATCATTAGCAGAAATGCATTTTGATACGAATGATAATTTGATACAAACCTCGTAACTACAATTTTTTTCTCGTTGTAGTTACGAGGTTTTGGTCGTCCGAAATACCTTATATATATGTATTGAAACTCTGAAACGCACAATTTGTTCAACAGTTTAACCCATTTCCAAACGACGAAGTTCTAGACTGGTCTAAATTGAGGGAAGTTGAAGACGACGATTTTCATCAGATGGAATTTGAAAAAAAAAATCTTTCAAAATATTGCTTGTAATATATAATTTCTTCAATTTCAAAATGTTTTTCAAACCTTTTTTCTTGAAAGGGGTCAAAATGCGAGATTGTGTCGAAATGGATTGAATGAGTATTGAAGAATTGGAAGTTTGTTATATACCATTTTAATAAAAAAAAATCTATATTTTGAATGAAAAAATGACAACAAAAACTTCTTTAATTGTGAATAGATCATGTTAATTCATTCGCGGATTACAAATTATTTATATTCCCTATTGTGATGGTTAGATTATACAATGTTCGCAATTGTAGAAAAGAGTTTATCAATATTTTTTCGCGGTTTTATGACATTGGTCCGTATAGCCCATATTGCCGCAATATTAATAGAGCAATTATAATAAAAACAACAAAAAACGAAGCAAAACAAAACAAACATACAAAATTAACAACAACAACCGTTAGCCTCACCCGCAATTCGACGCTATATTGCTTAAAAGTAGAAATGGCAGACTTATCCCATTTCCACACAGTGACACATGACTCCGCTCAAGAGGAACAATTGGGAAAACATTGTGGAAAATGAAAAGAAAATGCTTCTTACAAGCAATTTCTACATATTCCACAATGTTTTCTGTAAAGCTAGTTGAATGAATCTAACATTTTACTAACTTTGAATTGTCAGCTGCAACTCCTATCAATTTAGACCAGTCTAAATTTTTACCGTCTGGTAATGGGTTAAAGAGTTCTTGGTCGTCAAAGCGGCGATCGGTCAGAAACATTTGGCCATTCCGCTTTCAAAATCGTCTCAACAAACAGTTTACGTAGACAAAGTTGCGGTACATAACGAATACTTAAATATCAAGTAAATAGAGGATATCGTATAATCGATTATGGAATAGCGAATTTATGAAACGAGTCATCTATAGGTAGATAAAAACGAGGCCGTGCCGAGTTTGTATCTATTTTAGATGAAGAGTTTCATAAACTCGGATTATATAAACAGGAATTCGATATTCTATTTATAATTTGACCTTAATATTTGAAAAAAAGAATCACTAAAATCGGATAGAATTCATCGATACATGGTTTTCTGCGAATCAAGTAACGTCGTTTGTAAAGTGGCATCATAACATGCGTTATGACGTCATTTTGGCTGCAACGTCGTTTGTAAAGTGGCATCATAACATGCGTTATGACGTCATTTTGGCTGCAACGAAATGGCGTTACCATTAGCTTCAAATTCATTTGCATAGTTATTACTCTAGAGTATTATATCACCCGTGTGATATAAAAAATATTCAAAGGGTTTATTTCATTCCCAAGATATGGGTCATATTTTAAAGAGACTTAATCATATGGGCCGCACCTATTCAATCGACTTCGTAAACACATAAAACAGCGGCCTATATTCCAAACTATACGGTAGATAATAAGTCAATAAGTAATCACCTTTCCTTGTTGACTGGTCCTGTTAAAAGTGCAGTAGAGGCATAGTCTTGTGCATTGGCTGAAGCTACAGAGGTGTCACTAGCCACCCGCGGAAAACTTCAAAGAACAGAAACCATGTTGTTAGAGAGAAATCAGTGGTCCGTCATATAAAACATATGCATAACCCTTTCCCACACAATGACGCTTTTTTGCGTTCCACAAAAAAAAAAAAATTGGAAAACATTGCGTAAAATGAAGAATTCGCTTGCAACAAGGTAATTCCTTATTTTCAACAATGTTTTCTTCATTTTTCACAATGTTTTCTATCCAGAGAGTTGAGATAATTTACATAAACCGTCTGCATATTGTGAAAAGAATCTACAGTGATTAAGCCATTCCCATATAATGGCGCCTTTTTACGTACCCCAAGAAAAAAAAACTTTGGAAAACATTGTGAAAAATGAAGAAATTATTTGCAACAAGCAATTTCTTCATTTTCCACAATGTTTTCTATCAAGAAATTTTTAATGATTTAAAATTTCGCACATATAAAATTATCGTCGTCGACTCCTCTGAATTTGGACCAGTCTAAAATGGTGCCGCCTGGTGATGGGTTAGACTGTGCGAGGTTGTGTAAAATGGGTTTGCTGTGTTCTTGTACGGCCATGTTTATATGACGGACCGGATGTAGTTATAGTAAGCATTATACTATTAGTAGCTTCAACAAAAGAGTTGTAAATGCACAGTGTACCTGATGATTCTGAAAAATGTATATAGAATAAACCCAATGCCCCATAATACACATTTCTTACATCCGGGAGAAATACAGCCACCGAAAATATTGTGGCAAAAAGAAGAAATCGCTTGAAACAAGCAATTTATCCTTTTGTCACAGTATATTCTACCCTGATTTGCATTTATTTGCCAAATTCAGCATACCTAGGCATATCGTCACACATTTTTTAAAATTTGGACCTGTCTAAAATTTTGACATCTGGTAATGGGTTTCATCAAGCTCCACTAATAAGCAATATTCAAATGAGAGATAGTTTACTGGTAAACGTTTATTTGGGTGAACGAATCAATGATGTTAAGCAAGCGCTAGTACATTTAACTAGCACACGTAGAGTTTGTGCGCCTGTATCACTCCACGAGCTAGGGTCTGAGAATGTAAAAGAATAGGAATTTTGAAGATTTTGATACCATATTCCAATCAATATAGTGAATATGAAATTCCATGTTAAAGTCATATCAAAATGTCCTGAAGAAATGCGATAAAGGACACATAAGGATCATAAGGATCATATCTGTAATTTATACTTCGATGAGTTACTTAAGAGAAGATCTTAAAAGAACAGGGTAATGGATGCACGGAAGCACACACATACTCATGGACGGACGCAACGTCGTGACAACAGTCCTAGTGGCCTTCGACAGGCTGAGCTAAATATCCTAGAAACGATGCTTCTTTTTTGTACCCTAATAAGCTTCAAGACAGAATGTACAGTCACCAGAATAAATCGAATTATAGCGTTCGATAGAAAGGTACAGATATCAAACAGATTTAGAAATATCAAGAAAAAGATGATACAAATCAGCACAAAAAAAATCACTTAACTGACCGAATCTTTGTGATGTTATTCTCATTTGTCGTTTACAGCGGTTAAGCATTAAGCAATGAGTACAAAGCTTGCCACACATTATATTGTCGTACAAAATACGGCGAATATTCTTCTTGCCTAACGGTACAAAGAAGATCTCGATATCCCTTCAATCGTGAGGATGGTCTCCGTAGACAATATATTAGGGTTTAAACCTATCTATTTTACATCGATTGGGAAACAAGTTTCTCCATCTTAGATTAATCCCTCTCGATTCTGCTTCCTGGAGAATACACCAGTACTCGCGCCGATTATGTGGGCCAATGCAAGAACAAAGATCGATAGCAGCTCACGAGAATCGAAATACAGACCTCTTGATCGCGAAGCCGACGCTCAACCTCTCGACCACGAACACCCCTATATACTATAGATAATCATCGGTGGTTGCTTAGCAGGAAAATTATTCTGTTTACCTTATTGATTGTAAAGGGGTTGTCAATCAAAGATTCAATAGACCAATCAAATCGTTCAGTAAGACCGAAAGTGAACTTCAAATTCTAACATTGGCCGATATTTATGTGTAGCATTCTTGGTTTGGCGACTTGAACGTCGTAGCTACAGCTTACTCAAGCTGTAGCTACGACGTTAAGGTTGCCAAACAATTATTTCAATTTATTGTGATATTTTCATGACCATATTAAATCATGCGAAATAACGCCGTTTAATATCTGAATGGGACTTCCTGTGGGAGCTCAGTGGGCGTGACAAGCGATCCGTCAGCTGTTTATCAGAAACATTCAATAACTAATAGAAGTAAACTTGTGTATACATCTGATTAAGATATATCACATGATATACACATAAGATACCGATGAAAATAAACCTTTAATCAGCCCTGCTATAGTTACTTTGTCGACCTGGGCAATTAGTTTTAATATCAATCAAAGAAGAAACCCGATAAGCCTTGCAAATGTCGACCTTGTCAATAATTTTATATATCGGTTAAAAAAAGAAAACCGATAAGCCTTGCAAATGTCGACCTGGTCAATAATTTTTATATATCAGTTTAAAAATGCCTTGCAAATGTCGACCTGGTCAATTAAGTTGAATATTCAATTAGTTTGAATATTAATTAAAAAAAGAAAACAGATAAGCCAGGCAAAGGTCGACCTAGTAAATTAAGTTGAATATTAATTTAAAAAAGAAAACCGATGAGCCTTGCAAATGTCAACCTAGTCAATCAATTTGAATATCAATTAAAAAAGAAAACAGATAAGCCAGGCAAAGGTCGACCTAGTCAATTAATTTGAATATTAATTTAAAAAAGAAAACCGACGAGCCTTGCAAATGTCAACCTAGTCAATCAATTTGAATATTAATTAAAAAAGAAAACCGATAAGCCTTGAAAATGTCGTCCTAGTCAATTAATTTGAATATTAATTTAAAAAAGAAAACCGATTAGCCTTGCAAATGACGACCCGGTCAATAAGTTTATATACCAGATAGAAATACCCCGATAAGCCTTGCAAGCAAATAATAAAGAAGAGAGCACACGCACAGCACAAATGACGGATCGCTGGTAGCTAAATAAGCTGTAGTTACGACGTCTAAGTCCTACAAAATGCTTCAAACGAAAGTCGGAGTCCAAAGCTAAACTCCGGTCTTCATTAATAATTTGATAGGTCAATAATTTAATATTTAGTTTTGTCTATCATAATCGGGCGTTCTGATTGGTCAAAACAAATATTCATAACCCCATGAACAAAATTTTGATCACGAAGCAATTTTGTATGCTTCCGCACAAAATAGTCCCATACAAAAGGTATCAAAATTTGCAAAGCTTTTGGTTTTTTTCACTAGATGCTATCAAATTATAAGAAATGAAGAGAATTGTTTTTTATTCATGGAGGTATGAACCGAAAAACCTAATCACTTTGTGTGAATACGCGAAGAGTATTCATACATTGTGTGATTGGGTTTTTCGGTTCATACCTCCATGAATAAAAAAATATTCTCTTCATTTCTTAAATCGATTTTTGATTGACAACGACGATCCGTCAATTTTCCTACAAAATCAACAAAGACATACCCTTCTCTCTCCGTTACTGGAAGTCTGAAATGAAAATATAAAATGTGAAAATTCTATTTCAGTTTGATCAATCTATTTTACTATTTTTGCCACTATGTTTAAGACACGGTGGTTAAGCGCATACCAGTTGTAATTGCTAAAAAATATTTAGTTAGAACTTTTTCGCGCTGTTCCATCGAACAAGAACGCGTTTTCTTTTTTCCTTCTGGGCTTTAATTTTAGATCGACTCATATTAGAGGATCTAAGTTCATTGATAAAGAGCTATGTCGCGGATTTCGATCTCTCAATGGCTCCCCAGAACAGCCTAGCAGCTATTCAATAATATTTTCTAAGTATTAGATCGATGTAGCCTTTATTGACTTAACAGCAATAGTTTAATTTTCACGATAAGTTCCGTTTTTGATGTTTATGTAATGAAAAATCTACCGAACTTACACAAAAAACAAACGAAAAAAACCATTTTTCTCATTGCGTAGACAAAGAGCTTTTTTTTTCTGACAAAGTCCCTCAAGCGCGTAATTTCTCACGTGAATTACGTAACAACTTGATGACGTATGTAATGTCTTTGGTCCAGCTAAGATGACGTTCAGTAAGGCGGAACAAATGAGAGCTGGGCTGAATCTATCAAAACAGTCAGTTTAATAATTGTTTCTTTCCTTCTTCAATATACTTGTCCAATATATTCCAACGGGTTAGTGCAAAAACATTCTTAGTGTCTATACATTGTATAAACACTTACCATGTTTTTGCACTAACTCGTTGATGTATGCAATCATTTATTTATCATGAAAAGAAGATTCTCTTTCTATTGGTCAAAGGGTATATGTAAAAAATCAAAGCTCTGAAAGTTCTGTAAGCTAGCAAAGCAACAATTTGTTAAGTAATCTTCTTTGCCAAAGGTTATCATGATAATTAAACGAGTTTAAAATAACCAAAGAGTGACAGAGGAGTTAACCCCACATGACAAAATCTTACACTGGTTCGAATTCAAAGAAGAAAAAGACGACAATTCCAAGTTGGTTGGATTTAGAAAATCTTTCCATTGTTGGATGGAAAATATTGTGGATAATGAAGAAATTGCTTGTTAAAAGCAATTTCTTCATTGTCCACAATGTTTTCTTAAGCCTTTTTTCTTGAGATGCTTAAAAGCGGAATCGGGTGGGAATGGGTTAAATAGCATGTTTTTGAAAGAGTTCTCTTAAATTTGAATAGAGTGTTCAATATTCCTTAAATACAAAAGAACTACTTTTATGGCGTAGTCATTCAATGGATTTAGTGGTTAAGCCTCCAGTGGCAGTTTGCACTCGTTGAACATTGAGACGACCTCAAAAGTTTGTATGTTAACTTAAGCTAACAAAGCTGACGCTTTGCTAGCCAAACACCCTACCTTTTATTTAAAAATATTGAGTTAGAGTTGGGTGAAGGAATTTACAAAATTAATTTGATATGTAAAAAGATATCATGCGGCTATTAAATATATCCAATTCCGCCCATAAGTGAACTTAGACAAAGGAAAAAAGTAAACCCAAAACCAATTAAGATAAGATCGTGACAGATAGTGTCATCGATACCATGAGGTATGGTAAAAAAAATCCTGAACCGATTCAAGAATTTCATCGATTTGTCTCAAAGAAAATTCGTATTCTAAATAGAATTTCAAATACGTGCTCATTAAATATCCAGTTAATTAAACTCGTCATCTAAAACAGATAAAAAATAGAAAAAGAATCTACAAATCCTCGTTCTTATACGTGTTTAACATGCCTCGTAATAAAAATCGGTATATGGCCATTCCTTGTTTAGCCTCTATATATATGACGTCGATTGATTGATTGATTGAATGGGGTTTAACGCCACTTTTAACAGTATTTCGGTCATATCGCGGCGGTGAGAGCACCTAACAATGGTTTTCCTGGAATTTCTCACACCGGCACTACCACTACATGCTTTCCTAGCCTCCAGCTGCTATCCAACTTTGGTTTACGATTATCCAACCATTGGTGAGAGACAAATGTCGGAAAGGATATGTGCCGCCGACGGGGATTTCTATGACGTCTACGTCGGGTTATCTAACGGAGCAGCCAGTTGGGCATCATATCCCGATTCTTGACAGAATGGCTGCTGATTGTTGTAAATAAGATATAGTTTCATGTTGCTTGACCTCCGGTAGAATTCTTCAACGTTTCTTTTTAAAAAATAAATAAATAAATACCACCAAAACTGCACGAATGTATAAAAAATATTGTATCACACGTATTTAAAACTGCTTGCTATTTGTTTCAAGACATACAAACTTAGACAGAATCCAGCAAATTTCGAAGTCATTTGTTAAAAATAGATGCTAGGGTTATTATCCCCTTTAACAGATGGCAAAATTTTAGACTGGTCCAAATTGAAAGAAGTTTCAGAAGATAACTTAAAGTTAATGAAATTTAAGATTTTTTCAACTTTCTGGGTGGAAAACATTGTGTAAAATGAAGAAATTGCTTGTTACAAGCAATTTCTTCATTATCTACAATGTTTCCTACAAAAACAAGCAGGCAAAATATCAGGAGCATTAGTTGATACATTAAGATCTATTGTACTGGAGAAATATAAGAGGATCCTGACGGAATCCCTATCCTGAGATTGCTGGGGTTCCTTCAAATTTTTAGGGATTCTCTGGATCCTGGGGCATGGTTTGTATCGACACCTGTACAACCAACCGATGCCTTCAACACAAGGAGCCTTTATTGCAAACATTAACCGTGTATCTACCTTATTTTTGATTGTCCAAGAACTTATTGACCATTCCTCGTACTTCAGAAAGATAAGGTTTATTATATCTATTGTTAAACCACCACGGCCGATATTAAAACTATTTATTCAAGAATGAAAAAAACGAATTTAATAAGGCCACTCAAATTTCATCGATCCCCAAAGAAAACAAGGTTTTGCTTCAACACAATGACTTAAGGGACACATTTTGTGTTTAACTATATCCTCAAATTATACTTTTCACCGCTGAATTCGATTGTAAGTGGCATTGATAATAATTTCCTTTATTACTGTTACATATTCAAAAGATCATTTTGGTTCAATTTCTGACCTTTATAGATTAATCGTGACAAGGGTGATCATGATACTTAAGCAAACATTGTGTTTTAAATGGAAATACACTTAAAAATCAAGTGACCTTACGCGCATGATTTGTTTTGTTGCGTAAGTATGCTCTAACTTTCAAAACAATTAAATAGTAAGCGGTTTTTACGGATATCAACTTGATTTTTGTCTTTTGTCCAAAAGAAGAATTTCGTTTTGTTATAGCTTATGCTCGTAATGTCTGCTCAACTCCGGATCAGTTTGAGTTAAAAAGTTACGGTTTATTGAGATAATGAACACTGAACTGATGATATTTGGACAAATAACTTTCGTGGTGAGTTTGATTTTTCTAAAATATATCAATGGTGAATCCTACGAGGATAAAGCGGCCTTGAGGACCCATGTGCTAACAGGATACAGTACGGATATACGACCTGCAAATGATCAGACTAAGGTCATTGATATCAATATAACCGCAATGATACACCAAATACTCTCTGTTGACGCAGTACAAGGCACTATGAAAATAGTGGTGTCGTTTGTTTGTACTTGGATAGACGAAAGAATTACTTGGAACCCTGGTGATTATAACAACACATATTCTACGAAAATCTACAAGAACAATGTTTGGATTCCTCATTTAACTTTAGGAAACCCCGTGGAAATGAACGTTTTTGATGAAAACTTCATGCATGTAACGTACACTAACCAAGGTCAAGCGTTCTTCCATTGTGGGGACGTCGTCGACATGATATGTGAATTTGATGTAAAATTTTGGCCCTTTGATAGACAGGAGTGTGACATGATTATCTTCGCGTATGACCAAACATATACTGACATTAACTTTTCTCACGTTACCACGGACGCCAGTCACATGGCACCGAGTGCCGAATGGAACACCGAGAGCATTGAAGGGTTAAGTAGCGATATGGTAGGATATCCTAGTGCCACATTCAAATTCAAACTGAAGCGACAGTCCACATACTATATTCTACAGATTATTCTTCCACTTCTAGGAATAGGAACATTGAGTCCACTCGTGTTTCTTTTACCAAGTGTGTCAGGCGAGCGAGTCAGTTATTCCACGACGATTTTGTTGGCTCTTGCGGTTTTTCTCACTATAATTGGAGACAATATTCCAAAGACATCCAACCCTTTACCTCTTCTCATAGTTCTGCTAGCAATGGGTGTGTTGATGGCTCTATTGGTTACCCTGACAGTAATCATAAACTTATATGTGTATCATCGAGACGAAAGAAAACACCCAGTGACAACTTTTTATAAGACAATAGTCCATATCACAGACAAATTGTCCTGTAAAAGCGAACCATCTTTGAACAGCATAGTGCCGATAAGGATACATCCCGACAAAAGTACAAACACAAAATTCTCAAGAAAACCACCAGTTTTGTCTCGAAAACTGTCTCAAGATCCAGAAGAACGCTATGGAGATCAGGAGTTGACGAAGTCGTTGCCAGAGAGAGCCGATAACGAAACGAAAGGATACTTCACTAAAGGTGACATTTCATGGAAAGAGGTGTCGTATGCCATTGACAAGATTGCTTGTGTGTCGACCTTAGCAATGCATGTGATAATATCAACGTCATTTTTGGTTTATCTTGTAGTTGCGTCTAATGGATAAAATTCTCAGTTTATTCTATTTGTTTATTAGTGTATAATTCAATCTTTAGTTTCGTCTATCAAAATCGGGCGTTCTGATCGGCCGAAAAAAAAAATATTCATAACTCCACGAACAAAACTTTGAGCACGCAGCAATTTTGTATGCTTCCGCACAAAATAGTCCCATACAAAAAAGGTATCAAAAGTGAAAATTTTTGCTTTTTTCTCTTTCCATACTATTAAATAATAAGAAATGAAGCAAATAATTTTTGTTTTCATTGAGGTATGAATCGAAAAACATAATCACACTTATGTATGAATTTGCTTCGCGTATTCATACAGTGTGATTAGTATTTTCGGTTCATACCTCCATGAAAACAAAAAATAGTCTCTTTATCTCTTAAATCGACAGGCATTTGGTCAACTTTGTTACCTGCGTAGATAAATAACAACAATTCCGTAACGGGTACAAAACAAATTGTATGCTTAACCCGTCTCGTTCTGAATAAATTGCACTAAAATCAAAGGACTGAAACCACTGGAGGCACTAATTGCAAGTCAATATTTCATTTGAAAACTGATTTTCATAAATAGTTCTGGTCTTAACTGGACAAGCAGGTGGTGTTGACTAAGATCAGACTGTACACATGTGCAGGCTGATTTTGTCTATACCTCCTACCAAAAGAGGAATATTCCGGATTCAGCATGACAAGGGTTATTTTTTGTTGGACATCAAAAATGTAAATACAGACTTTTTCAAGCCCGATGTAAAGGGGCTATTCTTTAAAGGGTATTATTGTGATTTCATATGTATAATTGATGGATAATTTTCCATGCCTACTAACCACCAAAAATAAACAATAACAACGAACTTATTTTTATAATGTAAGAAATATGATCAAATTCGCCAAAATAACTCCGTATACATGATGCATTTCATGTTTATAAGTTAGATTCATGACCTCTGATTTCCTTGACACTTTATTGTATATTGTAGCGATTTTTTGCGGATCTTGATTGTGTATCACAGAATCGATCGCCAAATCAAATAATTTATTTAGACCTTAAGTGAACTTTGCACTCCGACATTGACCCGATATGTATGTGAATATATTGTGTTGGTTAGGCGACATAAACGTAGCAGCCACTACTAATTAAATATTTAGTTACAACATTCAGGTCGATAACTAGCAAGGTAACACCGTTTAATATCAATGTTGACCTTCTTGTTGGAGGTCAGTGGGTAGGGCCAGCGATCCACCAATGGACCAATCGTGGCTTCAATCAACTAACCAGTCGACCATTGAAATCATTCATTTAGACCAAAAGTGAGTTTTGAACTTCGACATTTGCTGCCATTTTTGTTGATTTTTTTGATGGTTTAGCGACTTAAACGTCGAAACTACAGCTTATTAAAGCTGTAGTTACGACGTTTAGGTCGCTAACCATTCATAGATTTCAGCAAAATAACGCCGCTAAAAATCGAAGCGGGACTTCTTGTCGGAGACAATAGGCGGGGCTTATGGAGTAAGTGGTTGGAGCCAGCGATTGGTCAATTAGACGACTGTTGTATTCATCATACTGAAAATGAACTGTTGGGTTTATCTTTCCTTTAACAAAAGAATTTCGACAATTTTTTCACTCTATCACGACACTGTAATTTGTGAGATATACCTTGTTTATGTCTTAATAAATACAACTATATAACTAATGAGTGCTGTGCATTTTAGAACTCCTTCATTCACATTGGCAGAACAAAAATTCATTCCGTAATGAAAAAAATGAAAACGTAACTATTTTGTTTTATTGCACAATTTTGTTCCACAAATAAATTATCTCAAAACGGTAAAACATGTCATACCCCTATGAATAAAGGAAATCGAAACTATTGTTTTTATTGCACAAATTAGTTTCACAAAATAAATATTTCACAACTGAAAAATCTATTTCATACTCCAATGAAAAAATGAAAAGGCAACTATTATATTTTATTGCATTAGTAAGTTCCACAAAATAAACATCTCAAAAATGGTGAGGCATAGCTGAAAAATCTATTTCATAACCCAATAAAAATGAAAAGGAACTATAATGATTCAATGCATAATTTAGTTCCACAAATAAATAACTCAAAACGGCAAAACATAGCTGAAAAACCTATTTCATACCTAAATGAAAAAATGTTATGTTTTATTGCATTCATTTCCACAAATAAGTGTCAAAATAGTAAAACATAGCTGATACTCGTTATGATAAAATGTCTTGATGACATTACATTACAAGACAAGAGGGCCATCGGCCCTAAAGCGCCCTCCAGATACAAAGCTCATCAGTATTAAACGTAGGGTCATTATAAGAGAGTCAGCAGTTGGACCCCATATGTTATATGATTTTTTAATCTGTAGGAAGAGATTTGACTAAAATTTTTCTTCTTTGTTTCTATGTAAATTGATATGTGCTCTGGATGAGTCCAAAAATATATTTTTTGACATTTCCCTCTTATTTTTGTATGTAATCAGGAAGCATCCACAGGCGGAGTCCAAGTATGGCTTATGGGGCATTAGATAAACAAATTTGTAAAAGTTCACTTGAAGAGTCTTTGTTTCAATGTAAAATACAGTGCGCCCGGGCGAAGACCAAATTGACCCAAGGGGCATCATTTGAACAATCTCGATAGACGTATTCTAGGAGGTGCTGCGTACAAAATATCAAAGCCTCGGTTGTCATGTTTCAGAGAAGATTTTTTTAAAGTTTTCATTCTTTGTTTCAATGTAAAATGGGGTTTGCCCAGGCGGAGTCAAAATATGACCCAAGGGGCATTACATGTATATGTTCAAACTTTATAGATGTCCCCTTGGAGGTACTGCATACAAAATATCAAAGCTCTCGGTCTTCTTGTTTCAGAGAAGGATTTTGTGTAACCCATTCCAACACAGTGACGATTTTGGGCGCCCCATAAGAAAAAACAACCAGGAAAACATTGTGTCAAATGAAAATATTGCTTGTAACAAGCAATTTCTTCATTTGACACAATGTTTTCTACCCAAAAAGTTGAAAAGATAAAGAAATCATAAACTTTAAATTGTCATCTGCAACTCCTTTGAATTTTGAACGGTCAAAAATTGTGTCGTCTAGTAATGGGTTATGATTTCACCATTTTTCCCCTTTTGATGCCATGGCAACCAGAGTTAAGGGTGGATTACAAGAATTTAAACACTTTGAAAGAGTTTCTTCAAAGAAACAACCCTGCTAAGTTTCATCAAGATTGGCTGACTGGTTCAGGAGGAGAAGACGTTTAAAGAAATTGTAGACAGATGCACGACGACGACGACGACGACGAACGACGACACCGGACGCCGGTCATTGGGCGATCACAATAGCTCACCTTGAGCACTATGTGAAGATAATATTTTCTTTTCATTGAGTTGTGGATATAAAAAACCGAATTACACGTCTGCCTGAAACAGCTACGCGGGTCCATACTGTTTGATTAGGTTTATATTCATACCTAAATGTGTTATTTCCATCTCTTAAGAAAGACCAAGAGCAAGAACAAAAGAAAACAAACTGACAAATAAACGCACAAAACCATTTAGAGAATTTGTTCATTTTTGCTCCGTGCATGACGTCGAAAATATAATATGTTGCCTATATATCGCGTATAAATATCGACCTTCGATCGTGTTTTGCTAAATTTTCTCCAAGAAGGTCAATTACGAAGCATATTTATAATTAGGTTTTATCGGATTAATATTAACGGTTCTAAGTTTAGAATTATTATATAAAACATAACAACATGTTCAGTTGGCAAAGACATGCTATTGTGGATATTTAACTTATAGGAAAGATGCTACATTTAAAATTAAGTTGTGTTTTACTGTTAGTTTTCCGTGTGTCTTCAGAGACATACGAAGACAGAGAAGCTATAAGGACCCGTGTACTAAATGGATACAAGACAGATATCCGACCATTGAACAATCAAAGTGAGGCCATTAATATAACAGTTACCGGTATTATATACCAAATCATGAATGTAGACGCCGTGCAGAGCACCATGACTGTAGTTGTCTCATTTGCTTGTAACTGGTACGATGAACGTATAACTTGGAATCCGAGTGACTACAATAATACACAATCTATTATGATTTACAAGGATTACGTGTGGATTCCCCACCTGACGCTTGGTAACCCAGTTGAGATGATGGTTTTTGATAAATATTTCATGCATGTTACATACAACTATCAAGGCTTAGCATTCTTTCATGCTGGCAATAGTTTCGACATGACATGTGATTTCAACGTCAAATATTGGCCATTCGACAAGCAAGAGTGTGACTTGAAGGTGTACGCCTTTGATCAATATGAAGATAGCTTGCAGTTTACTGCAGTCTATGTAAGTACCGATGGGGTGAAATCTAATCCAGAATGGACGTTAGAAAGTGTAGAATCATATATAGATAGTCTTTATGGTAAATCAAGTACGGTTTTCAAATTCAAAATTAAAAGACAATCGGCGTATTACGTTTTACAAATAGCACTTCCATTGATTGGAATCGGAACTTTAAATCCGTTCGTTTTTCTATTACCCAGCGAATCAGGCGAAAGAGTGAGCTATGCTACGACTATCCTACTGGCCTCGACTGTGTTCCTCACGGTTGTAGGAGATAATGTACCCAAAACATCAAACCCTTTACCGCTTCTCCTTATTCTCCTTACAATAGGTATACTAACGTCACTGGCAATTACAGTAACTGTGATTGTCAATCTTAGCTTGTACCAGCGGGATGACGAGAACGAGCCCGTTACCCCAATCTTTAGAAAGATTGTTGTCTTAACTCTGAAAAGCAGATGTAATATCAGAGTGTCATCGAAGGCAGAATCAAAGGTAGAAACAATCGCAATTCTTCCCGACAAGCGCCCAACAGAGAAAGACTATTTACAGGATTCAACAAGCAGGTTGCCAAAAACAGAGGATAACGCGGCTAAGGACATCCTTGGTTCCCCAACCACAGACCAAGCGGTAATCGTTTGGAAGGATGTTTGTTTGGCTATAGACAAAATTGCATTCATTTTCACCTTAACCTTTTTTACGTCTATATCGTTTTTCTTCTTTATTTTTGTGATGATACTATCGGAGTATTGACCAGTCGCGGCTGTCAATCAAATAATCAGTAGAATTCTTTAATCTAGACAAGAAATCATTCATTTAGGCAAGAAATGAGTTTTGAACTCTGACATTGGCCGACATTTTGTTAATTTTTTTGTTTGCTTTGCGACTTTTCCTGTTGGTGACCTTTTCCTGTTTTTCAAAATTTTAGACCTGTTCAAATTCAAAGGTGTTGCAGACGAAAAATTAAATATTGAGAAGGGTAGAAAACATTGTGGGAAAAAAAAAAGAAAATAAACATTGTTGCTTTTAGCTTTCCCTCTCTCTTCTTAAAGAGCTACCTACTCTTTTAATGAAATGAAAGAACACATAATGATAAAAGGTCACGTCTAATTACCATTTTAGATATGAGTTTCAGTTAGGCAAGTTAAAATAAAAGTCGAAATACAGACTGAGCATCAATGAGTACCGAAGCAAGAACGAAACTGAAATCGGTCATTGCAAAAAATTATTGAACAACCTTGGCAAGCTTCCGCCAACTACACAGAGTCATCAGGTTTGAAATTCGAAGATTTATGACTTCGTAAAAGTTTCGTAATGTAGCAATGGTTTCCTGTTAATATTTCAATACATTTGTGCCCTGCCCTATGCTGAATCCGACGATTTTTTTCAAATATTTGTTTTACGAAATTTCCAGATGCCCCCCCCCCCCTTCTCTCCCAATGCGTGACGGTTCACTAATACGATGAAAGAGCACACCGTCCTATACAACATGGACAGGAAACATGCATTAAAATGAAAACGAATTAAATTGTATGCAGTTGCATTAATAGTTTGCTTACCCTTTCCCGTACAATCCCTGTTTTTACGTGTCTATAATATCATACCGGAGAAAACATGGTGGAAAAAGAGGTAATTGCTTGTTACAAGCAATTTCTTCTTTTCCCGCAATATTTTCTTTCACATAGGACGGTTGCTTTTTTTCAAAATTCATATCCTACTTTACAATGCCATCTGCTATCCCTTTGAATTTCTACAAGTCTAAAATGTTGAAAAACAGCGTAGGTTTAATGCGATTACGCTTAATTCCTTATTGACTACTTC
This sequence comes from Fragum fragum, assembly GCA_946902895.1. NCBI lineage: Eukaryota > Metazoa > Mollusca > Bivalvia > Cardiida > Cardiidae > Fragum > Fragum fragum. Next base: position 38,503,502 of record OX336376.1, on the reverse strand, counting down.
ATATGTATGGTGTGAGTTATTTAGTAATGAAAAGGATTATCAGACATCTGCGAATATTCTTAATCCTTATCAGCCTGCACAACTTGAACCTATTTTCAGACAAACTTTTTTAGACTGGTCCAAATTGAAAGAGGATGCAGACGACACAATCTCACATAATTCCACTTTTTACGCACCCCAAGAAAAAAGGTTTTGAAAAACATGGTGTACAATAAAAAAATCGCTTACAACAAGCAGATTTCTTCAATGTCCACAAAAAAATCGCTTACAACAAGCAGATTTCTTCAATGTCCGCAAATCCCCGACGGCGGCACTCATCCTTTCCGACTATTTGTCTACCATCAATGGGTCGATAATCGAAGACCTACGTGGGATAGCAGCTGGAGGCTAGGAAAGGATGTGATGGCGGTACTGCTGTGAAAAATACCAGGAATCCATTGTTAGGTGCTCTAGACGCCGCGATATAACTGAAAGATTGTTGAAAGCGGCGCAAAACCCCATTCAAACAAAATCAATGTCCACAAAGGTCGACCCTAAAAGTCAAAGATTGTTTAAATTCCACCAACTTATCTGGAGCTTCTGTCAACTTTTGCCGCTCTCAAACTGTATTGTGTGGTAATGGGATAATATACAGAGCTTAACAGTCGAGATGTCCAAAATGACAACTGACTCTATCTTGACGACTGTCAAAGTGAACCGCACATAGTATTAGTAACATCTAGTAAATTATTCCAAAACCACTTAGTATACATGTACATATATTTTTCGGCCTCATTCCACCCATACCAACTCGAGTAATACAGACGTCAACTCAAACCTTTACCCGTTTATTAAATGATCCTTCGAATTCGGTCGAAATAGCAATAAGACAGATTGATAAAAAAATGGCTTAAATCAAGTAGAACTTTCATTTGTTTCAAATTACATAAAAGTTAAGTTGTGGTCTGAAACTTTTTTTTTTAATTAATTTATAATTAAGAGAACTGGACATAGGAAAAGTGAAGGATAAAACAAGGTCAAGGTGTTTTTTTATCAAAATATTAGACTGGTCCAAGTTCAAAGTTGTTGCAAACGACAAATTTTAGTTTATGAAATTTCGAACTTGTTTCATCATTTTAGGGTAGAAAACATTGTGAATAATGAAGAAATTGCTTGTCAAAAGCAATTTCTTCATTTTCCAAAATAATTTTCAAACCGTTTCTCTTAGAGTCGTCAAAAAGCGGAATTGTGTGGGATTGGGTTAAGTGTGAACTGGTCATCGGTATCTTGGGCCCGAGATTTACGAAAATCCAATTGAATTATGATGTTGAATTAATCTATGGGGTTATTTGAAAAGGCATGCATAAGTATCTTGAAGTTATGGCTTCCAACAGGTGGACAGTCAGATTGTTCCATGTCCACCTTGACGGGGATAGAATTTATCTAATAAACTTACATTAAAATCTCGTAAAGTTATAGTCTCTAATCGTAAGCTTCATTGCATAGATAAGCTACAGAAATGTCGTTGCAAACCCGTAGGAAAGACTTTTGAAATTTAAAAAGACAGGCGGTGACCATCCCCGGACTAACATGGCGAAGATATTCAAGAACTTCTCCAACGTTCTGTGATATAAGTTCTTAAAAAGTCATTGGTTTTCCTCAAACTAGAATCTTTAAACAAAGGAGGTTAGGTGTTAATTAAACCACATTTCCACCTAAAGTTATATCATTTTCTAAAACACACAATTACGTAAGAAATAATTAATATGACTCTGCCAGGCTTTGAGTGACCATCTTAGAATTCTGAACATTCAATGACTGTTCTGTTTAATAGCCTATAGATTTAACCCATTCCATTACAACATGCCTTTTGATGCCCACGAGAAAAAAAAACTTCGGAAAATATCGTGGAAAATAAATAAGTTGTCACAAGTAACTTCTTCATTTTCCACAATGTTTTCTACTTAAAGATAAAAATAATAATGATAATTGGAAACAGATTTTTATCAACAAAAGTCATCTGTAATGTCTTTTTGAATTAAGACCAGTCTAAAATTTTGTCGTCTGGTTAAGGATTAAAGCCACGTAGACCTACTACTGTTCGATCTTGCTTCTTTCTTCAAGCAAGTTCGTGATAGACAAAATTTCAAGATGGTATCTTTAAGCTTGACGAGTGAAATATCGGTACAAACCTTTCTGGGTATATATTGCTGTAACGAATACACACAAAAACTGAAAAAAGGCTACTCTACACTGACAGTTATACGCGTACATGATTGGTTGAATTGGGTTTAACGCCACTTTAAACAGTATTTCAGTCATATCGCGGCGGCTGGAGCACCTAACCATGGATTCCTGTTATTTCTCGCACAAGTACTACACTACATCCTTTCCTAGACTCCAGCAGCTATCTCACTTAGGTTAACGATTATCTACCCATTGGTGAGAAACAAATGTCGGAAAGGATATGTGCCTTCGCGGGGGATCAAACCCATGACATCCCATAGTTGAAGATTAGGAGTCAGACGCGCTACCGACTGCGCTATTGTTGCGGATATAAGCGTACATACAGGACATCAAAATTCGTATATTACTTGAGTTTTAACCCATTCCCACACAATGACACTTTTTGACGCCCATCTAGTTAAACATTTTGGGAAAACATAGTGTTAAATGAAGAAATTGCTTTTTATAAGCAATTTCTTCATTTTACAAGATGTTTTCTACCCAGAAAAATGAAAAAAAAAAAAAAAAAAAAAAAAAAAAATGCAAACTACAAATTGTAGTCTGAAACTCCTTTCATTACGGACCAGTCTAAAATTTGTCGTGTTGTAATTGATAAACTAAGCGATTGACGCATCGCCAGCCTAGTGAACTGACGTCCAGTACAGCAGTTCAACTTGAGTATCAAACGGCACTGGTTGGCAAAATATGTGGTAAGGGACAAAATAAAGAGAAAATAGTTGGTTGGCGACTTAAACGTTATAACTTCAGCGTGAATTAACTATAGTTACTACGTTTACGTCGTCAAAACAACAAAAAATGCTTGATAAAATATCGATTTTCAGCATTCATTTTTCGTTGTAAATGAATGATTTGATTGGTTAATCGATTTTTTTACTGACAGCGGCGACCCGTCTATCGGAAAATTAGAAATTGATATAAAACGCGTTGATTGATTTACAAATACAACAATTCAAATTCATACAAAGGGAAGCAACTCATTTATTTTCTAAACTAAATGCTGTTAGAGTTTTCCAAAAGGCTCTACCATAAGTGCATTTATTCACACCAAGAAACTAGGAAAAAGCCCTAGATTTTTAACTAAAAGGAGTTACTACATCAAACAATATCCAATTACGTATCACAACTCACGTGACTGGGTGTCCTGGTTCCACAATTTTGTCCATTTCGATAATAACCTTAACTTCCTTTTGTATAACTGGTTCCCCGCCGTTCGGTTTATAACCATTTTGAAAGGCATCGGTTTCGTTGTCTTGTTGCTGTGTCGCAACTGTGAACGAGAAAAATCAAAGTACCGAAAGTACTGTTAGCTAGCAAAGCATGATTTTGTTAAGTAATCGTCCTTGTCAAAGGTTATTATGGTAAACAAAAGAGGTTAAAATAACCCAGGAGTTAAATAGCATGCCTTTAGAGAAGATCTCTACGATTTGAATAAAGATAATTCATGTGGCCATACAAAATAGTGCGCATCCGACTTTTTTTTAACATGAATGTACCCACGAGAGCTAAAACTACCAAGAAAATATGAACTTGTAGGCAGAGTTTTTAATATTCCCGAAATACACAAGAACTACTTTTTATGGTGTAGGCATTCAATGGTTCTATTGGTTAAGTCTCCATTCGCAGTTTGCACTCACTGAACTCTGACAAGACCTCAAATATCTTCACTATTATCCCATTACCACTCAATGGCGCTTTTAGACGCTCCCAAGACAAAAGCTTCGGAAAAAAATTGGAAAATGAAGAAATTGGTTAATACAAGCAATTTCTTCATTATCCAAATGTTTTCTATCCGAACGCTAAAAATTTAAAAAATTTCATAAGCTTAAAAATGTTGTCTGCTACGTCATTCAATTTGGACCAGTCTAGAATTTTGAAGGCTGTTAATGGGTTATAAATCAATTGACGGATAGCCGCTATCAATAACGAAAATCGATCGAATAATAAAATAATTCGTTTAGGCTGGAAGTTTTATTTGACAGTTTGCCGACGTTAACGTCGTATCTACAACATGTTCAAGCTGTAGTAATAACGTTTAGGTTGCCAACTAACCAGTGTAATTTTTTGTTACATTTTACCGGCCATAAATTTTACAAAATAACGCGGTTTAATATCTAATTCGAACTTCCTATAGAAGGTCATTGGATCTTGCCGCCGATGGGTTCGATCCCCGGCGGCGGCACATATTCTTTCCGACATGTGTCTCTCACCAATGGGTGGAAAAAAATTGTCACAAGCAATCACTTCATTTTCCGTAATATTTTCAAAAGCTTTCTTTTCGGAGGAGGGGGTGGTGTAGGAATGGGTTTATTGATGAACAATCCTTTTGGAATCTCTACAGGTGGAAGTCATATGCCTGCAATATAATTCCCAGTATGTTTGTTAAAAAAACATACAAATAGAAAGTTCTACTCTTATCACCTTAACTCGGAAGTTTTACTATTTTTTCAATTTGAGGATAGCTGGCTACGACCTCTGAACTCCTATTCCATTTCGACAGATATGTTAAAAGATATAAGTTTGGAAAATATATGACCAGAAATATAAATCCAAAACTATATCGTTGGTAGACGAGAAAAACGCCATAACTCACGCTTTAACAAGCTGTAGATATGGCATTTAAGTCATCCATTTCAACACAACACTTTTCACAAACGTAAACATTCACTTCCGGACTAAATGAAAGATTTTATATATCAATTCTTTGTTTGATTAACAATGCCTATCTGCCAATGTGAATGTAGTTAAATTTAGTAAAACATTCTCATTTACTTAAATAGGGAGTATATCGGCCAGTGTTCAAAACGAACATTAATGGGATCAGCAAGTCGAAAAAAAATAAAATAAAAAATAAATAAAAATGACGGGCGTTGTGAAAAGTATCGACCCCGGTCGCTGGGCGCAGTCGAGGCGTTTTTTTTTTTTTGTAACTCTTGGCAAGTTTTCTGATTCTAAAATGGTCATTCTGCCACACTATAGGTTAATTTTCGAAATACCATCTATGATTAACCTCTTTTAAATTTGATCTCATTTTCAAATATTGATCTTACAGAACACCTGGGGGCGGGGATTTCCCTTTCGTTTGATGCAGTGGCCACAAATATTCACCTTTATCTTTCACCTCTTTAATCTGTGAGAGGATAGCGTTCAAGATCGGTAACATCATAGCTGTTGTGGCCGTGTTGGACATCCACATGGATAAAAACCAGGTTGGAAGCATGATTCCCAACATCAACCTGTAACAAAGATGATGAACTTATCACAAACAGGTAAAAGAAATGCAACACCGCCCTTTTTGCAAATACTCGGGGCATTTTTCTAAGAATAGTATTATTGACCAATCGCTGGCCCCGCCCACCTTCATAGTTGGCCAAGCCAACCGACTCCAACAAAAAGTCCTGCTTCGATTTTAAACGGCGTTATTTTGAAACATTTATGGCCAGTAGCATTAAAAAAAGTAAAAAAAAAGTTGGTTGTCGACTTAAACGTCGTAACTACAGCTTGAAAAGCTGTAGTTACGACGTTTTATTCACCAAAACAACAAAAGTGTTTATCAAAAATGGCGGAAGATTTCGGAGTCCAAAGCTCAATTCCGGCCTGAATTGGCGATTTGATTGGTCAATTTATTCCTTGATTGACAACCGCGATTGCTTAATTGAATTATAGCATTTGTAAATAAAAAAATTAGTCGATCAACCAAATCATTCATTTTGAACATGAATCAATTTAAACCCCGATATTGGTCGAATCATTTTCATTGGTATGGCGACTACACGTAGTAACTACAGCTTTAGGTCAAGAAGCTACTACGTTTACCAACAGTTTTTGTAAAATCGATGTGGAACCTCCTTTCGGAGGCGGAAGGTGTTTCCAACGGTGCGATCCTTCAGTCAAATATTTACATCTAAAATGCCGAAAATTGACCAATCGCGACTGTCAATCAAAGAATTAACCGATCAATCAATTCATTTATTCAGCCCTGACCTGAGCTTTCAACTCCAACATGAGCCGCCATTTTGGTTAACCACATGTGTTGGTTTGGCGACCTAAACGACGTAACTACAGCTTTTTCAATACTGCCCTTTGGATGTTGTTACTTATATTGAATTTTACTCGTACATTCAAGCACATTGTAAAACATCGTGGGAAAAATAGAAGTGACTTAACGTTAGCAGTTTCTATTTGTTCCCACAATGCTCTTCTTGCTTCGATCTATTTATAACGAATCATTAATTTTGAGCTCATTTGAATTTACAGCGTCTTTTCATTTTGATAGTGAAAAAAAATAATATGTCGCCTAGTGAAGGGTTTGATCAATCAAATAATTCTCTACCCGAGAGAGCGAAAGAGAAACAACCAATTAAAGGCAAAGAAAAAGTGACCTGGTCTCCTAAACAGAACTGTTTCAGTTTATCTAATAAAGCTGACTATGTTTCCCCGTATCTCGGTATTATTTTCTTGGAATGGCCAAAGTACATCTGTAGGTCAAGAGTATTCATGAAATATTCAATACTGGCAGGTTCATGACATGTTCAGTTATGTAGCAAGTAATCCACCATATAGGCATCTCGATTTTGATGGATTCGTTAAGAACACTTTCTCTAGCACAGTGAAGTACTAAAATATGAGCGCATGCGTGACATTTCCAACCTTTAAACATATACGCCAAGTAAAGACTAAGATCAGCCTGTGCATCTGCACAGTCTGATCAGAATCTTCACTCTGCGCTCTGTAGATAAAAACTGACCCAAAGCTTCTTTAAAACAATCAGCTAATGTTCTAATTGCCCCGAATGGCTGTACAGGGTGCTCAATGTGTGCGAGTCACGCACATGCGAAATGGTTGAAAATGTCACGCATAGGCTCATATGGAATTGACAGATCGCTGGCCCCGCCCACTGACTCCTGACAGGAAGTTTGACTTAGAAGTTTAGCTGTGGTTCATTTTTTTTTTTTGAAATTTTCTTAAGAGATGAAGAGAATAATTTTTGCTTCGCGAATTCATACAGTGTGATTAGGATTTTCGGTTCATACCTCCATGAAAACAAAAAATATTCTCTTTCGCGTATTCATACAGTGTGATTAGGTTTTTCGGTACATACCTCCACGAAAACAAAAAAATATTCTCTTCATTTCTTATATAATTAATAGCATCGATCAAAAAAAGCAAAAAAATTACATATTTTGATACCTTTTTGTATGGTACTATTTTGTGCAGAAGCATACAAAATAGTTGTGTGATCAAAATTTTGTTCGTGGAGTTATGAATAATTTTTTTCGAACAATCAGAACGCGATAACTTGGTAATGCCTATAGTAAAATGTTGAAAAGGCATTAACTTTTCTCTCGGTCGAAAAAGGTTTGATGCAATAATGCAAGAAGATTTCGTGTTTTTCGAATGATTTATTAAAGATAGATCACCGCTATAAATAAACAGATAAACAAAAAGCAATCAAATCATCAATTTAAACCACAAGTAGAATTTAGATTCTGACATTTAACTCATTTCCACACGGAAACATTTTAGACTGGACGATATTGACAGAAGTTGTAGACAACAATATTAGATTAATGAAATTTTGAAAATCCTTGTCTCGTGGGTTAGAAAAAAATGTTGATATTGAAGAATTTGCTTGTAACAAGCAAATTCTTCATTATCCACAAAGTTTTCTATAGCTTTTTTCTTGAGGGGCGTAAAAATCGGGATTGTGTGTGTGTGTGGGGGGGGGGGTTAAGTAAAGCATTTTTATTGGCGACATAAACGTCGTAACTACAGGTTATTCAGGGTGTGAACGCGACATTGAGGTTGCCAAACAACCATTTTTCACTTTGTTACATGTTCCTGGCCGTATTTTCTTTGTTCAAAATACCGCCATTTAACCCATTACCAGACGGCAAAATTTTATCCCGGTCAAAATAATTCAATTTTATTAAAGTAGATTTTTTAAACTTTCTAGGTGGAAAACATCGTCTAAAATGAAGAAATTGCTTGTAACAAGCAAATTCTTCATTTCCAACAATGTTTTCTCAAGTATAAAATCACAGTGACGTAAAATCCCGGGTTTGTACAGAAAAGGGTTAAAAGTACCTACCATCTTGGTTCAGGTCCAACCAGCGTGAGGGCTCTCAAGGCTATACGTTTGTGAAGGTTCCATCTCTCGACCGCCGCGGCCACTACTAAACTGCCGAAAAACAACATCAGGGTGTCCTGGAAGACAACATATTCGGCGTCGTTATTTTTTCAAAATTTAGGCTCAGGTATTTGTAACAAAATCGGAGTACTGAAAGTACTTTGAGCGAGCAAAGCATGGTTTTGCCAAGTAATCTTCTTTGTCAAAGGTAATAATGATATATGAACAAGATTAAAGTAACAATAGAGTTAACCCATTCCCACAGAATCCCTCCTTTATACGCCCGTAAAGAAAATCGTTCTGGAAAACAACGAGGAAAATGATAAGATTGCTTGTTACAAGCAATTTTTGTATTTTCCACATTGTTTTCTGTCCAGATAGATAAATATTTTAGAATTTCCATACTTTGAAATTGCAACTTCTTTGAAGACTCTGATCAGAGTCATTTTGAACACAATGTGCTGAAGTGAGCTAAAAATACCAAGGAGATGAACTTGCAGGCAGAGTTTGCAAAACTCCTGAAATACGTAAGAAGTATTTCTCGTGGCATAGTCATTCGATGGATTTAGTGGTTAAGACTCCAGTGGCAGTTTGCACTCGTTGAACTCTGAGAGGACCTCAGAATTTTTTCTGATAACTTAAGTTTTGCTACCTTAAAGTAAAGGGGTTGGCTTGTGACCTACACGTCGTAACTACAGCTTGAATAAGCCTACAAATATGTTTCTCATAAATGGTGACATATGTTCAGTTACAGCCAAAATGTAGGATTTGTTTTGTCTATCGACTTTTTTTCTGACAGCACCTATACGTCGATGAGTGATATGGCCGGTATGCATCAAATATACAGTTAAACCATGCCAAATGACTCCCCTTTTGCAGGTATGGAGTGACCCCACTGGATCGTTGTATCTCACTGGAATTTACTTCCGGAAGTCTTTTACGGTAAAGGTAGTTCTTTTACGAAAAGCAGTCCGACACAAATAAAGCATTTTTAGTACAAAATTGCGATCCACATGCTTAAATGTTTTCTTTTCATGAGTTCTGCATCTATTTTATAGTTTTACGCTTGATTTAGTCGTCTTGACTTCGGAGGACGAGAAACGGATGCGGGCATACTAAAACTAATAGACCTTTTCATTGGTAGAATAAAAAAAGACGGTGCTTCTAAATTGGCTAGTACAGCTTAAGTTCATCAATAATGACCTATGAATTAAGTGGTCTTATGAGTGAGGATGAAGCATTAAAGAGATCATAATATCAACGAATGTTGTTGGATCTGATAACGTTACATGTGTACTTCTATATAGAAGAAAGAAGGCCGAAAATGCCGTGGGGTCTGACCGTATATCTGACCGTCTGATAAAAAACTATATACATGCGAGCTAAGTATATTTGAGTTATGGTTCGTTGTATGTGTTCCTCGGATATTTCAGTTTCTCTAAAACTATAGTAGTTCTCATTCAGCTTCAAAATTTGCAGGGGCTTAGTTTTTGACCCTTGTCATGCTGAAAGAATCCTGTTCGGAATTGAACCAAAATCAAAGGACTAAAATCACTGAAAGCGCTAGTTGCAGGTCAATTTTTCATTTGAAAACCGATTATGTAATCACTTCTGGCTTGAAAGGGACAAACAGGTGGTGTAGACTAAGATCAGATTGCACAAGTGTTTATACCTCCTTCCCGAACAGGATGACAAGGGTTAATAAATTTTTATGAGCCATCTGCGTCTTTATCAAATAACTGACCGACCAGCATCGCCGACAAGGCATACGACAAGACTAGCCGTCTGAGATATCAAATAGCATTAGTTTGCAACATATAGACACAATAATGCGTAATTCCTTTTCAGCGGCTTAAACGCCGTCTCTAAATCTTGAATAAACCGTATTTGCGCGACGATTATGTCACAAACTTACAAAAATGTATTAAATCAAGATGAAGGCTAAAGAAGTTCTCTTTCGGTCTAATTGAATAATCTTATTGGTCAATCGTTTTTGTTTTTTTTGTGTGTGTTTTTTTGTTTCGTTTTTTAATCAAAAGCGGTGTTTTGTCAGTTCCTACATCTCTGCGATACATCGTCAATGAGTGACCCCAGTATCGTAAATACAGCTGCTTTTAGAGACCAAATAGCTCTCCCATGATATTACTATTATGTTAATTAGTGTGGAATAAACAATTTTTGAACTACTCTCAGAAAATATTTAAGGGGAAAATAGGAAATTAAGACGAACAACAATCAAATATTCTCTAGTTACAATATTTCGGTCGCCCATCGACGACTTGTGTCAAGTTACAATAATAGAGCGAAAGTTCGTGACCACTTCTTTAGGAATAAATCTTTTGGGAAAGAACAAGTAACACTTCTTTCTGAAAAAAACGTACTCGGGGATGATGTGGGTAACGCTTTGACCAATTTCGTCATATCTCGGATGTTTACGTATAAAGGCGTGAAATTTGAATAAGGATATCGTATGGTAACTCTTTTTCTGCCTCGGATGCCCAGATCGTAAGTTTGTACTGTTTTAACCCATTCCCACTCAATCCCTCCTTTTTACGCCCCTCAACGAAAAAGCTTTGGAAAACATTGTGGAAAATGAAGAAACTGCTTGGATCAAGCAATTTCTTCATTATCCACAATGTTTTCTATCCAAAACGTTAAAGAAAATTTAAATTCCACCAACTTGAAAATATCGTCTGCAGCTCCTTTCAATTTGGACCGGTCTAAAATTTTGTTGAGTTGGAATTGGTTAAGCGATCACTCAAGGGAAGAACAAAATGGGTACGCTTAAGAGAATGGTGCACTTTTTTTGTGACATATAAGGGGTTGTTTCGGTCATGTATATACATTTTTCGCTTGATTCTCACTTAATCCTATGTTGATGGATCCACCAACGTAGGATTTATTTTTCATTTTATCATTTTATTAGCAAAAAAACATCTAATTATGAAAATCCTTTGTTTTGTTCTCTTTTTTTAAGGGTAATTTGATGATGGTCGCTGAGTGAAAATAGTCGCTTACTAAAGGTGTTCGCTGAGTGAAAATAGTCGCTTACTAAGGGTGTTCGCTGAGTGAAAATAGTCGCTTACTAAAGGTGTTCGCTGAGTGAAAATAGTCGCTTACTAAGGGTGTTCGCTTTAGTAAGATTGACTGCATAGAAATATCGAAAAGGATCTCCCATAAATTGAGACGTTGATTTCAGTTAGGCTACAACTCCCTCGCGGTTTCATTTCTTTCGTCTCAATTTGGTGATAGTGATTTATACATAAAATCTAATGAAACAAAATGCCCCTGCCAATATTGTTTTTTCTTCCCAGAACCAGGCTATTATCTATCGATACACGCGAAATTTACGTACAGAACTCTTAATGAAATTGTATTTTTAGTCGACGGAAAGTATGACGTTTAATACTGAGTTTGACATTTCTATTGAGCGGTCATATCGTTGTTGGGCGTACAAAATGTCGTCACTACAGCTTTATTCAAGCTGTAGTTACGACATTTTGCACGCCCAACGACGATAGGCATTTAGCAGCCTAAACGTCCTCAAATACATAAATTTGCTAGTTTATTATCTTGACCCATTACCAGACGACAACATTCTGGACTGGGCCATATTCAAAGAAGTTGCGTACGGCAATTATAAGACGACGAAATTTAAAAGTTTTGTTTTTTACTGACAAGAAATTTCTTCATTATCCATAATGTTTTCTAAATCTTTTTGTCTTAGGGGCGTCCAAAAGCGGAAACGGACTAACTCATTATAAGACGACAACATATTTGGACTAGTCCAAGTTTAAAGAAGTAGCGGCCGACAATTTCAAATTAACGAATTTCTTCGTTCTTATCAAAACAGTGTTAGCAATTTCTTCATTTTCCTCTGTGTTCTCCCAAGCCCTATTCTTGAGGGGCGAAAATATTGGGATTATGTAGGAATGGGTAAAGAAAAAGAAAATAAGTCATTTGCTAAATGAACTCATAACAACGAATCTAATCAGACTAAGCGGAGGCACAGGCTGATCTGATCCTTTTCTTAAGCGAACAAGTGAACATTTACGGAAATGTCTCGATGACCTATTTAATGACTTTTCAAGCGAAACGGAATCTTCTCGGACGAGCGAAAACTACTGTTTATCTGGTCTGGTCAGAAAGCGCCGTATTGGCAGTTTGTATAGAGAGCAATATTTTTCATTTATTGCAGAATTTCTGACGATAAATTTTTTTTTTTTTTGAATGGGGTTTAACGCCGCTTTCAACAATCTTTCAGTTATATCGCGGCGGCTGGAGCACCTAACAATGGATTCCTGGTATTTCTCGCACCAGTACTACCACTACACCCTTTCCTAGCCTCCAGCTGCTATCCCACATAGGCTTACGATTATCTGCCCATTGGTGGTAGACAAATGTCGGAAAGAGTTTTGCCGCCGTCGGGGATCGAACCCGGGACCCTTTGAATGATTCTGACGATAAATGATAATTCTATCTTATTACATGTGACAAGTCAGACAAAAAGGGATCTTCCCGGTGCTCTGTAACACAAATAGTTGAAAAAGTGATTTGATCCATCAGAGGTCAACCCAAAGTCGCCTTCTGAAAATGATTAAATATCAAGGTAGGACAATCATTTTAATTCCAACAAATAGACAAAAAAGGATAAGTTTCCGTCCCGATCAGCCTACCCACTCCAGTCAGTTTGACCGGGATAGATACTCTTCTCGCTTACAAGAAGGTTCTTTTTCGCTTGACGGGCTCCATAAGCTCATCTTCCACATATAGACTCTGATAAACTTGCCTATGATCTGATCATTTTTGGAAATTCCCGGTTGGTACCTTTTCGCGTAAGGAGTCATGTACGTCTACGAATAAGAGACGGACAGTAGAGTATTGCCGATGCTAATCATTATAAAACACGTCATAATCGTCGAGTTTAACGTTGTATAAACGAACATCATTTGTTACACTTGACCAATTGCTGGCCCCGCCAACTTACTCCGTCGGGTGCGCCCATTGATTCTGACATGAAGTCCCGTCTCGATTTTAAACGACGTTTTTTTCGAAATTAATGGCCAGTAGCATTAAACGAAGAAGTTGAAAAATAGGATGGCGACCAAAAATAGTGACAAACGTCGGGATTCGAAACTCACTTCTGGTCTAAATGAATGATTTCAATGGTCGACTGGTTATTTGATTGACAGCCGCGATTAATCAGTTGTGGCCCCAAATTTTGAAGTCACGTCTTGATATATATTATTTTTTTTTTTGTCCAAAATTCTATGCACCTTTGCAGTTTTGTTCCTGTCATGTTCTTAAAGTACATCCGATTTACGTGAGTGTCGATATCAACTGACGGATCTGACATAAAAATCTGCCTGTTCTGTATGTGTTTGGTTATATCGATAGATAACAGAAATAAGGAGGAATGTTTTTCTTTACAGTGTCATTTTAACAAACGACAACACGTTATAGACGGATTTGGCGGCATTGCTATTACTGAAATGTTAGTTAATAGCTAGTGGACGTCAACTTACCGGTAGCTTATTCTTGACTGTAACTTGTACATTTTTAGGCGTTATCCCCCCACCCCAAAATAAAGAAAAAGTCAAACAACAACAGAAACAACAAAAAATAAAACAAACTAAAAAGTAAAAAAAAAATTGTCTTGTTTTTTAAAATAATATGCGTTTAATCCATTGGCAGAGGACATAATCTTAGACTTGTCCAACATGAAAGAATGTGCTTAAATGGGGAAAAAGTGTTGGATATAAAACGTTGTCAGAATAAGGATAAATTAAACCCCTGTCACACTAGGGTGGCGATCCCACGCCGCTCCCACGGCGATCCAAAAATTTCAAGAGCGCTGTGAGGACGTCGTGACATCGCCATGATCGCTGCGGGAGGGCAGTGAGAGCGCCGTGCAGTCGCGTAGAGCGGCGAGGGACGGCGCGCACTTTGAACATGCACAAAACAATCGCCTTGGGAGCGCGGTGTGGTAAGTGCGCAGTAGGATCGTCGTGCGGTCGCCTTAGCCGCGCCACGAGGACTCCTACAACGCCATAAGAGCGCCGCGACACCGCGATGTGAGCGCAGTCAGAGCGCCATGGCATGGCAGGCAATGGCTCTTGCACGGGCCGCCGTCATAGCGCAGTTGGTAGCGCGTCGGACTTTCAATCTAGAGGTCCCGGGTTCGATCCCCGACGGCGGCACTCATCCTTTCCGACTATTTGTCTCTCACCAATGGGTCGATAATCGTAGACCTATGTGGGATAGCAGCTGGAGGCTAGGAAAGGATGGAATGGTAGTACTGGTGTGAGAAATACCAGGATTCCATTGTTAGGTGCTCCAGCCGCCGCGATATAACTGAAAGATTGTTGAAAGCGTCGTAAAACCCCATTCAAACAAAAGCTCTTGCACGGCGACTATACCACGCTCTTCGAGCATCACCTGCGTCTCTACTGCGCTCCTACAGTGTCTCAAGCGCACCGGCATCGCAGTGCAATCGTCGTGAGAGCCTAGTGCACGCGCCGTGACGTCTCCATGAGCGCGGTAGAAGTGCTTTAGAAGTGCAGTCAATCGCCGTAGGAACGCGATACATCGCCGTAGAATCGTCGAAGGAACGCCGTAGGAGAGCCGTAGCATCGGCGTGTATCTCTATTTTCCCGAAAATTATTGATGTTTTCCGGCGATCCCACGGCGCTCTGAAAAATGCCAGAGCGCCGTGCAATCGCGGTGCAATCGCCGTGTAGTGTGACAGGGCTCTTACTTGTCACATGTAATGTCCACTTTTCCCACAAAGTTGAGCATAGTTGAGTATCTTCAGGGCGCAAGAATCACTATTGTGTGGTAATGGGTTAAAACAATCAAAATAATGATAGACATATTTTCTGTAAAAGCTGTCCCACATGCTTTGAGATAGTTAGCAAGAAACGAAACTCGTGATTTTTTATTTCTTCGTATTATCTCCCCTGTGATGGATAACCTCGAACAAAAACACACGCAGGTACAGATAAAAGCTATTTCCGTTCAAATTTACCCTTCTCTTTAAAAAGTCGAATAGATGATAGGGAAGTCCTGTTTCCTGAGAGCAACGAAGGAATTAAACGATGTCATAAAGTTCTTGCAACGCTGCCAGTCTATCATGTTTCCTTCATTTAAGAAGGGCACTGAACGGTCATAACACAAAGACCATTGATTTTTTTTTCATTTTCAACATGTTATATACCGTCAAAGAAATCGAAGGGATTGTTATATCGCTTTAACCCATTCCCACTTAATGATGCTCTTCAATGTCTCAAAGATAAAAAGCTTCGGAAAACATTGTCGGAAATGAAGAAATTTCTTGTTCCATGCTACTGATATTTTTTTTAAAGACAACCCCTTTAAATGTGGAAGTCGAACTATCCTGTTGGATTCTATGGGCGGGGTCAATTATACCGTTAATTTCTTCATCGAAGCTGTAGTTACGACATTTTGCTCGCGCTCTATCGATATCCAATTAGCAAATATTTTCCAGTTTGAGATTGTTTTTTATGGAATAGCAACGTACTCAGTTTTATTCTTCATGGTGGTATGAAAAGAAAGTTTAGGTTATCGAAATTAATGGAATTTTGACAGATGAACCTTTGATCAGATTAATATTTAATCAATATTGAATTCAATATGTTGTTTCTGATTGTTGTTTTGCTTTCACAGAAGCTATGAAAACAGACGGAAAATAGAGAATTGGTTCTAATCTGGTTGATTTCTTTTACGCTTTTATTCTATATAGATCTAAATTTAATCTAAAAAAACGCATCAAAAATCTGAATAGTTAACGATAAAACAACAACATATTTTTCTCACGAATATGTCTATTCAATTGACGCCGATAAAGACTTTTCACAGACTCTGGTAAACAAAACTACTAACGAACATCCCATGTCTTATCACCGACCGTTTAAACTGAGGATATACAATGTGTTTGGGGGGGGTTGTGATTTTTTCTTATTTCATAATCATTTCATATTTCCCCACATTTCTTTTTCTCAAATAAACAAATAAATAGATAAATATAATAAATAAAAAATGAAATAAAAATGTACCAAAACAAGACTTTGTTCACAAAACACTTTTTTCGCCATTGGTGTCAAGAAAATAAGCCGTTATTATCAAGACCTCTCAATCAAGCCAACATGTCACTTTTCTCCATGCGTGATGCGATCATGACTTACAAAACCATTGATTTATGATTCCTTATATAGAACTCGTGCCGGGAAAGATGTTAATGGATGTTTGATAGCTAATTAGGCGTCATTTCTGGTTTTTACCAGGCGGCGCGATGTAAACGGGCCAAATTCAAAGTAAGGCAAAGATTAAATTCCAGAATTTCA
Organism: Fragum fragum; assembly: GCA_946902895.1. NCBI lineage: Eukaryota > Metazoa > Mollusca > Bivalvia > Cardiida > Cardiidae > Fragum > Fragum fragum. The sequence goes on along the minus strand of OX336376.1, from coordinate 38,486,786 downwards.
ATTCACCAATCGAGGTTGTCAATCAAAAAATCAATAAACCAATAAAATCATTCCTATTGAACTGGACCTTTGAACTTTAACATCGGCCGCCATTTATGTGAACTTTTTTGTTGGTTGGTGACTTAAATGTCATAATTGGAGTTTATTCAATCAACCTTTTTAGTTTTTAGCTACATGTCAATGGTCATAAATTTTGAAAAATAACGCCGTTTAAAATCGAAGTTGAAGTTCCTGTTGGGGTCAATAGGCGGGGCCAAGCGAGTAATTGGGAGTGGCCATCGATTGGTCAATTAAAGCCCAACCGCTGAAAAAATAACGAGACTAAAAAGATCCATTTTCTCATCGAAGAAAACGTGCAGAAATCTTGTATTGTCCCTTTCTGAATGACATCGGTATAAGTAAATGTTTTTTACCACAAGGTTTAACCCTTTCCTGTACAATCACTGTTTTTTAAGTCCTTGTGAATTTATACCTGAGAAAACATTGTTGGAAAAGAAGAAATTGCTTGAAACAAGCAATTTCTTCTTTTTCTACAATATTTTCTACCCTACTGAATGGTTATTTTTCAAATTAAATCCACTATAAATTTTCGTATGCAAAACCTTTGAATTTTGGTCAGGTCTAAAAAAATTTACATCAGGAAAGGGTTAACCCATTACCAGATGACAAATTTTTAGACTTGTCATGAATGGAAGGAGTTGCAGATAACAATTTTATGAAATTTTAGATTCTTTCAACTCGCTGGGTAGAAAACATTGTGGAAAAAGAGGAAATTACTGGTTACAAGTAATTTCTTCGTATTCCATAATATTTCTTTTTTCCAATAAGGGTGTCTAAAAGCGTCACTGTGTAGGAATGTGTTAATGTCTCAACCTTTGTCCTTAGGCTATGCGAAGACTTTCACCATTATACAAAATGTTGCATTTATTTCCATATTGACAGCTCATCTCCAAACTGTCGTATCTAAAGCGTAATTTGATCTGTAGTTAATGTGTTCTGCTGTGTTATCTTAAGGTGACAAAGTTTCTAGTACTAAAATAATATTAAAAAGTTTAGTCGATGATTTAATTAAAAAATGTATAAACTTTAAAATCGTTTAGAACCATTTCCTGTTCAGTTTTTACCTAGTTTTTACGTCCCTGTGTTTTAATACCCTTAAAAAAATCTTTGCCGTACTTTGAATTTGGCCACGTGATTAGATTAATTTGAGAAACGTTTGTCAGTTGACCAATGGCGGCTATCATTCAAAGGACCAGTCGACCAATCAAATCATTTATATTTGTATTTATTCCGGGATTGGGCTTTGAACTCCGACATTGGCCGAAATTGTTATGAAAAAATGTTGTTGGTTGAGCAACTCAAACGTCGTTACTACAGCTTAAAATCGAAGCGGGACTTCCTGTCAGAGTCAATCAGCGGGGCTAAGTGGGCGGTGCCAGCGATTGGTCGTTTACTAGAATATTTTAAAATAAAAATCACATGGCCCCTTTTTACATGATACTTGATGGATTGTACCCAGTACTGAAAAGAACCATTTAAGTGATTGTACAATCATTCTGTGAAATTTTGAAGTGAATCCGGTGAAATCAAGGTGCAGCATTGTGTTAACCAGAATATTTAAAAAAGTTTTTCATAAGGCCCCTTTTCATGTGACACTTGTCATAATCAGATACACTGTCAAAATCAACAATTGGAATGATGAAACAATCAATCTGTGTATTCTGTTGAATTTATTGTGTTAATGAGTTCATAGTGAAATCTTCATAGGGCCCCTTTTCTCATGATACTTTACAGAACAAACAAAATTTTAAAAGGAACAATTCTATAATGAAAGTACAATCTTTCTTCAAAAGTTAAAGAGAATCAATGAAAACAGTGGACTGAATTGTGTCAAGAATGTTTGTAACAAAATTTTCATAAGGCCCCTTTTTCCGTGAAACTTAACAAATCAGACCCAATGTACAAAGGACAATCCTAGTGATAGTTTGAAGAAAATGATAAAGACTGAGGACTTTATTGTAACAATGATGTTTTGTAATAAAATTTTTATAAGGTCCCTTTTCTTGTGTCACTTAACCAATCAGGCCTAATTTACAAAGGAACAATCCAAATGATGGCACAATCATTCTATTAAAGTTTGAAGAGATTCTGATAAAGACTGAGGACATTGTTGTGTTTATGAGGATTTGGTAATAATTTTTCATACAACCCCTTTTCCTATGATACTAGAGTCAGGCCAAATTTGGAAAGAAACAAACCTAATGATGGTACAAACATTCTGTGAACGTTTGAACAGAATCTGATGAAAACTGCAGACTTTATCTTGGTGTAAAATTTTTAAAATAAAATTTCCATAAGGCTCCTTTTCCCGTGATACTTAAAGGATCAGGTCTCATGTCAGCATCAACAATCGTGATTATTGTACAATGATTCTGTGAAGGTTTGAATAAAATCCAATGAAAGCTCTGGACTTGGTTACAAGGATTATAGATAAAATTCTCAAAAGGCCCCTTTTCCCATGATACTAGACAGATCACACCTGATTTGAAAAGAAAGAATCCTCATGATGGAATAATCATTTTGTGAAAGTTTTAACAGAATCTGATGAAAACTGTTGACTTTATTGTGGTACAATGATTTTAAAATTAAATTTCATAATGCTCCTTTTCCTGTGATACTTGACGGATCAGGTCTAATGCAAACATCAACAATCATTATTATTGTACAATTATTCTGTGAATGATTGAAAAAAATCCGATGAAAGCTCTGGACTTGGTAACAAGGATTTATAAATGAAATTTTCATAAGGCCCCTTTTCCTGTGTTTCTTGACAGTTCGAACCCTGTTATGAAAAGAATGGTAGTTATGACCTTCCAAACAATATGTGAAAGTTTCAACAAAATCTGATCAAAGCTGTGGGCTTCATTGTGTTAACAGGGTTTTATTAACTGAATTTTCATTTAGCCCCTTTTCCCGTGTTACTTGATGGATCTGTACCAATTCCAAAGGGAACTCTTCTTACAAAAGTATAATTATTCTGTTTGAGTCTAAAGACAACCCCATCTCATCTGTGGACTTACAAGCATTAATTAAGATTTTTTTAATTGAATTTTCCTAAGGCCCCTTTTCCTATGTTTCTCAATGGATCAGACCCAATTTGAAAGGAACAACCCTTATGATGGTACAATCATAATGTGAAAGTTTGAAGTCAATCAGGTGAAATCTAGGGCCATGATGTGTTAACTAAGATTTTTTTTATTAAATTTTCATAGGCCCCCTTTTCCCATGAAACTTGATGGATCAAACCTACTTCCGAAAGGAACAATCCATTTAATGTAATAATCATTCTGGGAATGTTTGAAGAGAATTTGTTGAAAACTATGGACTCTATTGAGTTTAAGAGGACTTTTTCAATCCAGTGGACTCTAGAGTGTTAACAAAGATCTTTGAATTAAATTTCAATAAGGCCCCTTTTCCTATGTTTCTTGAGGAATCGTATCCGATACCGAAAGGAACAATTCTTATGGTGGTACAATCATTCTGTGAAAATTTGAAGAGAATCCGTTGAAAATTGTTGGCTCTAGATAATTTATGATAATTTTTTATTAAAATTTTCACTGGGTCCCTTTTCCTGTGTTTCTTGACGGATCATACCCAATTTCGAAAGGAACAATCCTGATGATAGTACAATCATTCGGTGAAAGTTTGAAAGGAATCCGATTAAAACTGCTGACTCCAGGGTGTTAAAGAGGATTTCTTAAAAGATTTTTCGATTAAAATTTCAAAAGGCCCCTTTTCCCGTGTTTCCTGATGGATCTGACCAAATTCCCAAAGGAACAATCCTTATGATGGTACAATCATTCTGTGAAAGTTTAAATACAATCTGATGAAAACTGTGGACTCTAGAGTGATAACAAAGGATTTTTAATTATTTTTTTAAAAGGCCCCTTTTCCCGTGTTTCTTGACAGATCATACCCATTTTCTAAAGGATCGATCCTTATGATGGTACAATCATTCTGATAAAGTTTGAGGAGAATCCAATGAAAACTGTGGACTCTATCGTGTAAACGAGGATTTTTAATGGAGTTTTTAATTAATTTTTTTAAAAGGCCCCTTTTCCCGTGTTTCTTGACAGATCATACCCATTTTAAAAGGGAACAATTCTGATGATGGTACAATCATTCTGTGAAAGTTTGAAGAGAATCTGATGAAAACTGTGGAATCTATTGCGTAAACGAGGATTTTTTAATTAAGTTTTAATAAGGCCCCTTTTCACATGTCTCTTGACGGATCATACCCTTTGTCGAAAGGAATGATCCTTATGTTGGTACAATCATTCTGTGAAAGTTTAAATACAATCTGATGAAAACTGTGGACTCTAGAGCGTTAACGAGGAATTTTTAATTGAATTTTCATAAGGCCCCTTTTCTCGTGTTTCTTGACGGATCATACCCATTTTCGCATTGAACGATCCTTATAATGGTACGATCATTCTAAGAAAGGTTGAAGAGAATCCGATGAGAACTATGGACTCTATCGCGTAAACGAGGATTTTTGATTGAATTGAAATTAAATTTTCATAAGGCCCCTTTTCCCATGTTTCTTGACCGACCATTCCAAATTTCAAAAGGAACGATCCATATGTTTGTACAATCATTCTGTGAAAGTTTAAATACAATCTGATGAAAACTGTGGACTCTAGAATGTTAACTAAGATTTTTTGATTAAATTTTCATTAGGCCCCTTTTCCCGTGTTTCTTGACGGATCATATCCTTTGTCGAAAGGAACAATCTTTATGATGGTACAATCGTTCTGAGAAAGTTTGAAGAGAATCCGGTGAAAACTGTGGACTCTATCGCGTAAACGAGGATTTTTAATGGAATTTTTAATGGAATTTTTAATTAAATTTTCATAAGGCCCCTTTTCCCGTGTTTCTTGACGGATCATACCCTTTTTCGAAAGGAACGATCCTAACGATGGTACGATCATGCTGAGAAAGTTTGAAGAGAATACGATGAAAACTGTGGACTCTATCGCGTAAACGAGGATTTTTAATTAAGTTTTAATTAGGCCCCTTTTCCCATGTTTCTTTACGGATCTGATCCAATTTCGAAAGGAACGATCCTTATGATTGCACAATCATTCTGTGAAAGTTTGAAGGGAATCCGATGAAAACTGTGGACTTTATCGCGTAAACAAGGAAAAGTTTGACGGACGGACGGACGCACTGACGCACGGACGCCGGACGGGAAAAAGCCATCGCTATAGCTCTAGTGGCCTTCGGCCAGTAGAGCTAAAAATGAAGGCCATAATGTTTTCTATCCACAATGTTAAAGATTTTGAAAATTTTATTAAGTATTATATACTTCGTTTTCTGCACGTCTTTCATTTTGGACTAAATACTGTCGTCTTGCAAAGAGTTTAACCCATTCCCGCACAATGACGCTTTTGGATGCCCCCAAGAAAAACATTTAGGAAAATATTGTATAAAATGTAGAGATTGCTTGTTACAAGCAATTTCTTCATTTTCCAAAATGTTTTCTAATCAGAAAGTTAAAAAAATCTAGAATTTCATTAGCTTTATATTGTCGTCTGCAACCCCTTTCAATTTGGACCAGTTTGAAATGTTGTCGTCTGGTAAAGGATATAAAGAAGGATAGCTCCTCTGGGTTTGAACTACACACAGTACTTACATTAGCATAGTTGACGCAAACTTCACTTGATGGCATTATTCCAAGTAGCGGGAACAGAAAAATGGGAATAAGTGACGTCACAGCTATGGGCATCACTTCCAGAACCCAGTACGTACCGATGATTATCACGGCGTAGGCGCATCTTGATACCTGCAAAATATATATATTTTCATATGTGTCGCTCATTGACTTCAAAGCTAAAGTAATCTCATTCAGAACCCAGTAGGCTCTGATGATTATAACTGCGTAGGTGCATCTTGATACCTGTAAAATGTATAAATATCATTGCAGTCAAGGCTAAAGTCATCTCTCTCAGAAGCCAGGAAAGATCGATGATTGTAACGGCGTAGGTGCAAATTGATACCTGCAAAAAATATAAATATCATTGAAATCAAAGCTACAGTCATCTCTCTCAGAAGCCAGGAAAGATCGATGATTGTAACGGCGTAGGTGCATCTTGATACCTGCAAAATTTGTAAGTATTATTGAGGTTAAAGTTTAAGTCATTGCTTTTAGAATCCAGTAAAGATTGGCTAATATTACGGCTAAGGCTCATCTTGATTCCTGCGAGATATATAAATATTATTGACGTTAAAGCTAACGTCATTGCTCTTAGAATCCAGTAATTATCGGCGATTATAACGGCGTAGGCTCATCTTGATTCCTGCGAGATATATAAATATCATTGACGTTAAAGCTAAAGGCATTGCTCTTAGAACCCATTAAAGACCGACGATTATAGCTGCGTAGGCTCATCTTGATTCCTTCGAGAAATATCAATATTATTGAAGTTAAAGCTTAAGTCATTGCTCTTAGAACCCAGTAAAGACTGACGATTATAACGGCGTAGGCTCATCCTGATTACTGCGAGATATATAAAAACCATTTGATGTTAAATCTAAAGTCATCATTCTCACAACCAACTAGAGATCGATGATTATAACGATGTAGGCGCATCTCGATATCTGCGAAATATATATAATTCTATAACGCTCATTGACGTCAAAGCTAAAGTCATCACTCTCACAATCAAGTAGAGATCGATGATTATAACGGCGTAGGCGCATCTCGATATCTGCGAAATATATATAATTCTATAGCGCTCATTGACGTCAAAGCTAAAGTCATCACTCTCACAACCAACTAGAGATCGATGATTATAACGGCGTAGGCGCATCTCGATATCTGCTAAATATTTATAATTCTATAACGCTCATTTACGTCAAAGCTAAAGTCATAGTTCTCACAACCAACTAGAGATCGATGATTATAACGGCGTAGGCGCATCTCGATATCTGCTAAATATATATAATTCTATAACGCTCATTGACGTCAAAGCTAAAGTCATCACTCTCACAATCAACTAGAGATCGATGATTATAACGGCGTAGGCGCATCTCGATATCTGCTAAATATATATAATTCTATAACGCTCATTGACGTCAAAGCTAAAGTCATCACTCTCACAATCAACTAGAGATCGATGATTATAACGATATAGTCGCATCTCGATATCTGCGAAATATATATAATTCTATAACGCTCATTGACGTCAAAGCTAAAATCATCACTCTCACAACTCAGTAAAGATCGATGATTATATAATGTCATAAAACAAGTCAAATAATTTACCAGTTTTGAGTAAAAAAAAATAAGGATTTTTTTGCGCAAGCAAAATAGTTTGTACTCAAAAAATTAATCGTGGAAGTATGAATCAAAGTATTCAACCAATCAAATCGCTTAGATCTTGATAGAAAGACTAAAATTACACCATATCTCATTGTTTTTTAAAAACGCGGTGAATATCTGTATACCTGTACTTTTATCGATGTTGTATCGTATCGACATCAATTTTATTTGATTTCTCCATTCCATGCTAGAACGCTAGAATACTAGACCTACACTAGAAGGGCTATCTATCCTTTAGCATGTTGTATCGAGGGCAATGTTTTTGCCTGGTTTATCAAGCAAAGCTTCGTCATGAACAGAGCAGTCCCGTAGATCAGACACATCTCTTACACGATTAGATACTTATTGGTAGGTAAGCATTATGTATACGAATAACCTGAATTATCTTGAGTAAAGCTATATTCACGACTTTGCTCGCCCCCGACAATGATTTAATGATTTATATCGAACATGACGTATCAACATGTTGAAGAAAAATAATAATCCATCCTTCACCTTTTTTCAAAATAGATTTGATTTAAGTACCCGATAACTCTTACTAGTTTTGGCTTGAATTTGATTAAGTTAGGATTAAGACATGTTTTGAAGTACCTTTATATTACGCAGTTGGTAATACGGTTGACATTTTACGATATTAATCACGATTTACATCTTTATGTAAATATATTTAGTGTTTATGGTGCACCACAAATCAATTGCACCGCCATGCAAAACAAATAAATCTTTAAAACTGTTCAGTTATGACCGAGACGACTAGACTCGTAGAATTGTATCGGTTTTATTTGTTTGTTTGTTTAAATGGGGTTCGGCGCCACTTTTAACAGTCATATCGCTGAGACTGGGGTACCTTACAATGGATTCCTGGTATTTCTCACACCAGTACTACCACTGTATCCTTTCTTAGCCTCCAGCTGCTATCCCACTTAGGTTAACGGTTAATCATTCAACGTGCTGAGTATAAAGGGTTAGAACTGTTTGAAGAACTATTTTCTATAGGATAAAAATAGCTTCTACTTTATATTAAATACCCTTCCTTCCTATCACCATCTCTATCTCACTCTTTTTCTGTCATCTTTCCATCCCTTTTATCTTTCTGCCTCCATAAAAACAAAGGAAAACCAAAACCCCCTGTCAACTCTCAAAGAACTCCTTCAATAGACTGGTATTAATGCCAAAATAGATTTACAGAATCTCGGCAAAGGCAAAGTTCGAATCTCACGAATAATGTATTCAAGCAGATCACGTGGACAAGTTCGAAGAAGACCCTGTGCGAAAGACGGATTTGATTTGCAATATTGGGTTAACGAGTACCTTTTGTTGGACCAGAATAATCAATCAAAAGAAAGAAACTCGGCCAAGGTAACAATTCCCGTAGGTGTGTCAAAATTTGACCAATAAAAGCTGTAGAATAGGAAGGTGTGTTCTCGCATGACCTGATTCTGACCCCATTTGATCTATACGAAGTCAAACAAAATGACTGTAAAGGTTTTTCATTTACACAAATATTTATGGTAATTTCAACAATGCTTCGGTGTCCTGTATTCAATTAAACCATTCCCACACACTGAAGCTTTTTGACATTCCAACGACAAAGAAGCTTTGCAAAACATAGTGGAAAATGAAGAAAGTGCTTGTTTCAAGAAATTACTTCATTACCTACAATGTTTTCTCTCCCAAATGACAAGATTTTTAAAACTTCATCACATAAAGATTGCCATCTGCAACATCTATGAAATTGAGCCAGTCTTCAACTGGTTGTCTGGTAGCTTGTTAATACTCAAATAACGAAGAAGTTGCAAACCACAAGTTTCTGTTCATATAATCTTATTTTTTTATCTTTTGAGGTAGAAAACATTGTGGATAAGGACGAAATTGCTTGTTGACCAATTACGGGTTTTAATCAAAGAAATAATCACCCAATGAAACCCTTAAACTAGACGGAAGTGACCTTTGATTTGCTTGATTGAATGGGGTCACTTTTAAAAGTATTTCAGTCATATCGCGACTACTTGTGCACCTCATCATGGATTCCTGGTTTTTCTCACAACAGTACTTCCACCAAATCCTTTCAGAGCCTCCAGCTGCTCATCCCACTTAGGTTAACGATTATCCACCCATTGGTGGGAGGCAATTATCGGAAAGGATATTTGCAGCAACCTTGGACCGACGTTTAAGTCGCAAATCAACAGATTTACTTTTTTGTTACATGTTATTGATCACCAATTGTGCTAAATAACCTCATGTTGGAGATCAGCGGGGCGGCGAAGTAAGTGAGCCGGGCCAGCAGTCTGCCTATTGATCTGCAAGATAGGGACCTTTGGGCCATCTAAGATTTATAAGTTGATTTATTGGGGTTTAACGCCGCTTTTAACAGTATTTCAGTCATATCGCGGCGGCTGGAGAACCTTACAATGGATTCCTGGCATTTCTCACACCAGTACTACCACTACATCCTTTCCTAGCCTCCTGCCACTATCCCTTTTAGGTTTACGATTATCCATCCATTGGTGAGAGACAAGTGTCGGAAAGGATTTGTGCCGCCGTCGGAGATCGAACCCATGACATCCCATGATTGAAGATTAGGAGTCTGACGCGCTACCGACTGCACTATGACGGCGGCAAGATTTATATACTATCGGTCCTAATTACCCTGCACGGTCTAAGCACTCTGATTAAGATTAAACTTTTCCTCAAACTGTAAAATCATTCTTTCTTGTGGCATTTCGGATAGAAAATTTCATTTAAGATGTTATATACAAGTACTTAAGGGTTACAGACTATTAATTCAACTTGAAAAAGAAATTTCAATTCCAATATATAGACACGAATGGGACACCATACTTAAAGAAATATCATTCACATAGCACATGGTGAAATTTAAGAACAACCTGACCTAATAGGAAGTGCGCCAATTGGCTTTAACTAATCTGTCCATTTATCTAGGGGATTATTTTGTTAAATCACACGCTCTTTGTATTTTCAGGAAACCTTAATCAAAGATAAACACCCATTCATCGAAATGATATGCTACTTCAGGCTAGTTTTTTTTTTTTTTTCGAAAGGATTGGTCTATCGAAAACAAACTGTCATATCTATAAAGGTCGTCTTTCAAAGCCTTTTACGAGCTAGTCAATAAAAAATAACCAAACTAGCCAAGCCAACAGAGCTCTGCCAGGATGATATTTGAATGAAGTTATTTTGCAAAATTTACGGCCAGTAACCAGTAACAAACAATAAACAGATGATCGGCGACCTATACGTTGTAACTATTACGAGAAAAGACTTTAGTTAGGCGGTTTTTTAAGTCGCCAAACCAACAAAAAAGCTTCACTTAAATACCAACAAATGTTCATTGAAGTTCATTGAAGTTCATTTCCGATCTACCGCCGTCATGGCGCAGTCGGTAGCGCGCCAGACTCCTAATCTTCAATCATGAGAGTCATAGGTTCGATCCCCGGCAGCGGCACATATCCTTTCCGATATCTGTCTCTCATCAATGGGTGGACAATCGTAAATCTTAAAGTGGGATATCAGCTGGAGGCTAGGAAAGGATGTAGTGGTAGTACTTGTGTGAGAAATGCCAGGAATCCATTGTCAGGTGCTACAGCCGCCGCGATATGACTGAAATGCTTTTAAAAGTGGCGTCAAACCCCATTCAATCAATCAATCAATCAATCAATCACTTCCTATCTAAATGAGTGTCTTATTTGTAGAATGTTTTTTTTAATGAAAACCGCGATCCATCAATCTTCTCATCGGTTTTGAGTCAGAGAGTCTATTAAATATTTCATGGCGAAAAACGCCATGCTACGCCAAATTCATAGTTATCAACAAAATAAGATAAAATAAATAAATAAATAAGTACAATTGATTTGCTTGCTAAGTGGCAACCGACAAATAATTCTGTTAAATTTGGTCAAGATTTGTCAAGCGGTTTCGATGATAATGTTGAGAATAGTCATTGACGACTCGTTTTGCTTTGAACTAAAACATAATATATTTTAGGAGAACTTTACAGGTCACATTTACTGAAAGGTTAAAATGATTAACTACTAAAGAGTGAAATCTGTCCCCTTTAAACAGATGTTCTTTTAATGCTAAAACCTTATATCACGAATTTCTCACATAAAATTACTGGAGTGGTGTTTCGCATAAACCGACTTAATCCATTCCAACACGAGCCCGCGTTTTTAAACACTCTAGGAAAAAAGGTTTAGTAAATATTATGGACATTGAAGAAATCGCTTGTCACAAGCAATTTCCTCAATGTCCACACTGTTTTCTACCCTAAAAGACCAATAATTATCAAATTTCATCAAATGAGAATCGTCATTCGCAACTTCTTTCAATTTTGTCTTGTCTAAAGTTTTGTTGTATTTGAGAAATACACGTACAACTATTAATTATCTCATAACCATTATTGTCGAAATGTAAAGTATCTGTTTTGGCATATAGCACCGGAGTTCAACCTTGACATATTTGCATTATGTTCCGGTTTCAAGTACTATTAAAAGTATTTATGTAAAATAATGTTATAAACTTAAGTCATATTTTGATCTACAATCAATATACGGAGTCACATACATGACAAAGACGATGCAGACTATTTATGCGTTGATTTCAAGGACTTTTAAAAATTGACAGATTTCTCCTGACAGTCAAAACATTCGATGGCCGAGCTGTATAGTTGTTTGTCTCGTGATCTGAAGGTCACGGGTTCGAGGTCTACCGTCACCTGGTTGTACATAGGAAAGACACCTAATAGCAAGCCATAGTCTACCCAGCTGTAAAATTGGGTAGCATTAGGTTATAGCCACTGCCTCTCTTTCAGGGTCGTGAAAACGTCTGGATTGTGAGCGTTCGAGAGTGACTCTATAAGCTTAAAACTTCCGGACTAATCTGAATTAATATCAATTGAACAGCGATTGACCAATTAAGAACTGAGTAAGAAACGTTGATTTTCGACCTTCAATTCAAACGTTTTCCTTAATAAGCGATTTCAACATCGCCACTACACTACAGCACTACACTTAAGCTGAAGTTATGACATTTAAGTTGCCCGCCAACGATACCCGGGCGAATAGCTTTGTCAGCAGGCAGGGGGGAGCGGGGCGTGGCAAGTAATCCGTCATTTACACATGTGGATTTATGTCTATGCCATCCATATGTATATCAAATCTGTGTCTAGTTAGCTTTACCTCTATATATCGATAGGTAAGTGCAAAAACATCGTAAGTGTATTTACGTTGTATCAGGGCAAGGTCAGAGTACTCCATAATTTAATAGAATTAACTCCCCCCCCCCAAAAAAAAAATGAATGCCTTTGCAATATTTGGCAAACCTAAGTCTATTCGTCTCACGTTATTTGTACGTGATCCCTACCGACTTTAAGAACAATCTGTCAAAGGTAAATGAAATATAGATCTTGATTTGATAAAATTTTATCCAAAAGACAATGCGACACAGAATTGACGGGTTTGCCAATTTTTTTTACAACCATTCATCTTTGGTTGTAGATGATCGCTATCGATCCCGAGAAGTATCTATCAAAAGAAAGGGAAAACAGACCTTGAAATGCAATATTAATTGGTAAAACGAAATAACATTGTGACACAGAATTGTTAAATTCGTTACAGTCATTCTTTTCTGGGATCTTTGACAATTTTGAGAAAATCGGTATGACAGGCCTCGAAAAGCAATATCAATTTGTAAACGTTTGTCCAAATGATAATGTGACACAGAATCGACTGGTTTGCCGAATTTGTTATGTTTTTTTCTTTCTTGCTTAACTCCGCCTTTAATTCTTTTCGGTAATATCGCAGCGACTGGAGCACCTAACAATTGATTCCTTGTATTTCTCACACCAGTGATACCATTGCATCCTTACCAAGCCCCCACCTGCTATCCCACTTAGGTTTACGATTATCAATCCATTGGTGAGAGGCAAATGTCGGACAGGATATTGGCCGACGCCGGGGATCGAACCAATGACATCCCATTATTGCAGATTAGGAATCTGATGCGCAACCGACTAAATTTGTTACAACCATTCACCTCTTGTTGTAGATGATCGCTATCAATCTTGAGAACAATCTATCAAAATTAAAGATAAAACAGACCTTGAAATGCAAGATTAAATGGTAAAATTTTATCAAAATGACATTGACACAGAATCGACTGGTTTGCATTTTTTACAAACACCCGTCTCTGGTTGCAGATTATCCTATTGACCTTGGGAAGAAGGGTTAAACATACTTTAAAAAGCAATATTAATTGGTAAAATTTAAACCAAATAACAATGTGACACAGAGTCGACTGCTTTGCTAAATTCGATACAGTCATTCATTTCTAGGATCTCTGTCAAGTTTGAGAAAAATCAGTAGGACGGGCCTCGAAAAGCAATATCAATTGGTAAAAGTATGTCCGAACGATAAGGTGACACAGAATCGGCTGGTTTGCAAAATTTGTAACAGCCATTCATCTGTGGGTGTAGGTGAACCCGCCATTTTATACGAGTGCGCACATTCGACTATTATAAACGCAGATTTTCTATCGAATTTTGACAATGTCAAAAAAAATAAAAAATTATTACTCCTGTTTGACAAAAAAAAAAAAAAAAAAAAATGATCAGAGTCCTGACTCTTCATAATGTATTCTGAAAGTTTCAAGCAATGTACTCCCTTTTTTCATAGTGTAAGAATGGAATATTTCATGTTATGAATGAAGTGATCATTGTCCAGTAGAAGTTGTATAGTAGGTAAATGGGGGAGAATTCTTTAGTTAACCCTTTCCTGTTCGATCCCTGGTTTTTACGTCCCCGTAATTCTTTAGTTGGTAAAGTATTGTAGAAAAAGAAGAAATTGCTTGTAACAAGCAATTTCTTCTTTTTCCCACAATATTTCTACCCAACTGAATGGTTGTTTTTCAAATTAAATTTGCAAAACCTTTGAATTTGGACAGGTCTAAAATTTTTAAAATAGAAAAGGGTTAATAACTGACATCCGAGCAGTGCATAGTAACCAGATAAATCGTATTAAGTCTTTCCAAGACGACAAATTTTAGACTGGGTCAAATTGAAAGATGCTGCAGACGACAACTCAAAGTGTGTAAAGATAAACATTTATTTCATATGGGATAAAAAAGAAATGAGACCAGTCGAGAAATTGCTTGTAACAAGAATTTTACCCTTTTTCACTATGTTTTTCACAGTATTTTTTCTTAAGGGTGTCAAAATGCGGAATTATGGTGATGGGTTGAACACTGCGAGAAACCTCTTCTTGGGAGGAAGAGCTACAAAAATATCGTAACTTCAGTTTATTCAATCTATTGTTACCAATTATTATCAATCCACCGTCGGAATAACATTATGCTAAACCTAAAGTATATTAACGCTATGTCATTTGCATGTAAATGTGCACTAACAGAATAGAACTCTTAGTCACCCCAGGGTAACTTTATAGTTCTGTGTCTGATTTGAAAAAAAAGTAAATAAATAAATAAAAAACTACGCAAACTTGATATCAGTAACCTTTAACACCAAAAGAGACCTCCTGAAAAATGAGTAAAATCTCGACCCGGTTCAGAATGCAAGGATTGCACGAGCTGACCAGGGTCGATACTTTATTCTCTTTGAAGATTTTGTGTATCTAAAATGGTCAAACCTGCTTCACCAAAACAAGTCTATGTTAAAAAAAGTTCTATTTCCTATTGTCCTCCGCAGTGTCAAATATGTTTTTTTTTTTCGGATATTTGTTTAACGCAGTTGGCATAAGATCCCATTCCTCGTTACAGATCACATCATTTCTAAATATTTACCCGTTACAATGAAAGGGATCATCTTGACCTATTCCAAAACGACAAACTTGTAGATTGATCCAAATTGAAAGAGACTGCAGATGACAAACAAGTTTAGCTTATAGAGTGAAAAAATGAGGTCGATTTGAGGAAGAAAACATAGCGAAAAAAGAGGGAAATGTTCACAATGTTTGCTGTTGCTATATTTCTTTGGTGCATAAAAATGCGGTATTGTAATTGACCAATCGCGGCTGTCAATCAAGAAAACAACCGACCAATGAAATATATTATTCAGCCCGGCCCTGAGCTTTTCATCTCCTACACATTTGTTAACCTATTTTGTTGGTTTGGCGACTCAAACGTCGTAACTACAGCTTAATCAAGCTGTAGTTACGACGTTTAGGTCGCCGAACAACTATTCTACTTTTTTTTTGTTACATGCTACTGGTCATAAATTTTGCAAAATAACGCGGTTTTAAATCGATGGGGGACTTCCTGTTGGAGTCGGTGAGCGTGGCCGACGAAGAAAGTGGGCGGGGCCAGCTATTTGTCGATTGGTTAATCATTTGAAATTAAAATTTGACAATAAGATTCGATCAATTGCCGGGTCGTTCAGGACCGGTGTATCAATTCTTTTTTTTTTTTTTTTTTTCTTTTTTCTTCTTCTTCTTTTTTTATCATGGATATTCTTATATTAGAAAATCGAACAAAAAACAAAACATTCGAAATCAGCCAGCCTACGCAATTCGTGCAAAGTGGGATTACATATTTGGATAGACTCCCATTTATCTTCTAATTGAATTCGGATGAAATGAACAGATATTTGACCGATTTCGACTGTCGATCAAAATATCGACTGGCCAATGAACCTATTCATTGAGATCGAAAGTGAACTTTGAACTTCAATATTTATGCAGAATATTTTTGTTCGTTTGGTGACTTAACAACGCCATCTTTAGTTCTCAAAGTGTAGTCACGACATCTAGGTCGCTAACAAACGATTTACCTATTATTTCATGTCTCTGACCAAATATTTTTACACAACTATACCGTTTATTATCTCAGTCGAACTGCGATGTTGGAGGTTAAGGGGTGTGGGCAGCGATCCGTCATTTATGGTAAGCGCCAAGATGTCTTTGCAGATCTACAGATAGAGGGCGTAAATCGTATCTTAAAAATCAAATATTTCACGAATACTGCCATAAACCCTATATTGTGGGTACTCATTTGAATCGTCTCGTCGAGACGATTCAAATGAATACCCACAATATAGGATTTCGGTGATAAAAATGGATTTTAGAATGCTGTTACCCCCTCTTATCTAGATCTCTGTAATTTATTAACTTTTTAAGAATGACAAATCATCTTTTTTTTTTACTTAGATTGTTTACTCCATATAAGGAGAAGGGAAGTTTTATTTCGTCATGATGCATCATACCCAATTAAAAATAATTGCAACAATTTATACGCATGCATGATGAATCGTATAATTAACAGTTTTTGCCGAAGACAGATAGTGTTTGTTGCACATTTCTATTTTTTTCGGTGACATTACGTAAATTAACATTAACATAAGAAATATCGTCATTCGTTTACAAATACAAAAAGTAAATACAGCTTTATTCAAGCTGTATACGGCATTTTGCTCTCTCAACGATGATATAAAACGATATATTTCACAGATCTTTTCCCCTCGTTCACCTGAAGACATCTTTCGTCTCTCCTCATCCTTCCCCATTTCTTTCCTTCCCTGTTTCTTTCTTTTTTTCTCTCTATGTCCTAAAATCCTCCTCCTATCTTCGTAATTTTCTTCATCTTTCTCTCTCCTCCCTCACCCCCTTCCCCTCTCTCTTCCTCTTCACCCTCCCTCTCTATCCTTTCTCTTCCCCTCTCTCCCTCTTCCCATATTCTCTCTCCAACTCTCTCAATGGATCTCCCTCCCCATTTCTGAACATTTGTTTAGAATCTAAAGGCTTCCGTCTGGCTACAATTCTATTTCAGAATGACAATAGCAATGGGTGAAATCATTTAACCCGTTCGCACACAGTGACGCTTTTGGACGCCCCTTAACAAAAAAACATTTGGGAAAACATTGTATAAGATGAAGAAATTGCTTGTGACAAGCAATTTCTTCATTTTACACAATGTTTTCTTTCAATAAGATTGCATAAAAACTAAAATTTTATAAACTTTAAATTGTTGTCTGCAACTCCTTTTAATTTGGACCAGTCTAAAATTTTGCCGTCTGGTAATGGGTTAACTGAGTGACCGCTGGTCACTCCCACTAGGATATAAGGCAAATTGTTGTTTGGTGAACTAAATGTCGTAGCTACAGATTGCATAAGCTGTAGTTACGACATTTAAGTCTCAAAGCGAACAAAAATGCTCTACACAAATGTAGGGGCTAAAATTTACTTCAGGCCTAAATGAATGATTAGATTGCTAAATCAACCCATCAATATTACAACGTTATGCACAATGACAGATGTTGGCCCCCTTTTTCATATTTCGTATATCAAAACACATGCTTCGTCAATTTGCATTGAGGAATTGCTTA
Organism: Fragum fragum; assembly: GCA_946902895.1. Taxonomy (NCBI): domain Eukaryota; kingdom Metazoa; phylum Mollusca; class Bivalvia; order Cardiida; family Cardiidae; genus Fragum; species Fragum fragum. The sequence goes on along the minus strand of OX336376.1, from coordinate 38,469,051 downwards.
AATCTCAGTATCTGACAATTGCTGAAGCCAATTCTGTGATTTAACCAATTACTACACAGTGACTCTTTTAAGCAACTATCAATATGAAAGGTTTGGAAAACATTGTGGAAAATTAAGAAATTGCTTATTTAAAAAAATGCAAAAAAGGTGGAAAACTTTTAGAGAGCAATTACAAGAAACTTCTCATTTTCCCACAAAGCCGATGATTTGCAAGATAACTTTCTCCGAGGCATTAAAAACCGTCATTGAATTATATGAATTATAATGAGCTTTATGACAAATTAGAAAGAAATGGTTTTTGTTGGTTTTCATTGAAGTTTATAACTCAAAACTTATACATAATTCTGTTTGAATTGTTTCAAAGATTCGTAGTGTATAATTTGCTTCTTATTTTCACAACTAAATGAAAACAAAACTATTATCTTATTCTCAAATCGTCGGTGTTCTACCGAAACCTGGTAACTACAGCTTATTCCGAGCTGTAGTTACGAGGTTTTGGAAGAACACAGACATAAAAATTAAGTCTACCAATTCGCACGCGCGCGAACGCGCGCACACAAACTCACTACACCCAGGCACGCAACAAGACACACGCACACGGACAGACTGAAAAAGAAAGATAAAGAAAGAAAAAGAGTGAGAAAGAAAGAGAGGGAAGGGCAGAGATAGAGAGGGAGAGAGAGCGAGAGAGAGCGAGAGAGAGAGAGAGAGAGAGAGAAAGAGAGAGAGAGAGAGAGAGCGAGAGAGAGAGAGAGAGAGAGAGAGAGAGAGAGAGAGAGAGAGAGAGAGAGAGAGAGAGAGAGAGAGAGAGCAAGAATCAAACAAACAAACAAAATAAACGCATCAACAATAAAGTGTAACATCTTCTCTCGTGGCGAATGGTTCGTTTTTGCCACACGACGAGTAGCCGCGATTGCTCACTTGGAAGGGCTAGTAGCTAATTTTCAAAATGCCAATGTCGGACTGATCAACGTCTGTACCTTAAGGTATTGTAAAAAATAAATATACAAAATGCTAAATATATTCTATGTATTATAATAACATCTTAACGCTTACCGAATCTCCTCCTATAATAGGTATCGGTGATAACACGATAGGTAAAATAAACACAATCAGCAGATTCTTCCATTCAATTAGCCATGAGCAACAAGCACGTGTTCCCATTCCTTACAGTCAACTTTCTTCGTGAAACCGCTTTGGAACGACGGAAAACTGAATAAAATATAATCCACAAGATAATGATAACAAAGAGATTAACTTCCACGCTAAGCGTAGAGTATAGCTAATTGTATAAAACACAGTCAATGAAAATATTCGGCCGCGTGTTCCGCTCTACCAGTGAACAATTACACCTTTGACAAGGTTTAATCCTTGATACAACACTCGGAATCCAATATTTGGTTATTTTTTCTTCTACAAGAAGTCGAGTATGAAATGTTTACACGTAGTATGTAGTATTTGTTAATCTATGAGCACATTTTCCGCTAGGGAATGACAGAAATCTAATACATATAACAATACCACGTCACCGCCTGTTATTGGTTATTTGCTATATGTGAAGGAAAACGAGGGGGGGGGGGGTCGTGATGATGAAATACTTTCTCATATTTGTTTACTATCGTATTCGGTATTCTCCGGGAGACGGTCGATATACTCCGTGAATATTGTATTTGCACTGTTCGTCAGATGTGTTGTGTTTTGCCGATGAGAACATAAGTTATGAACAATGTTGTTGAAGTTTAATATATTTAGTATATATTCATTTTAACATTTTTCAGGCATCGCGCGGTGTAATATATCGATGGCTTAGTGCAAATATGTAGACACCTACGATGTTTTAGCACTAAGCCATCGATGCTTTTATATTAGAAAATGCTTAACGGCTACTACCAGCTTCATGATATGAACTAATTACGACAAGCATGATTTTGGACTTATTCAAAGAAACTGAAAGCGACATTTTTTAAGAGTGGGGTGATTTTAAAAGCTTTGTATTTTAGGGTAGAAACCATTTTTGTTAATGAAGAAAATGTTCGAAACAAATGATTTATTCATTTTCCTCAATTTTTACAAAAAAACTGCTCTTGGGGGGATGTCAAAGGAGGGATTGTGTGGGAATGGGTTAATCTAATATGTTTACAAATACAAATCATGTATATTAGCGCCCGCGGCTAAGATCCTTACCATCCGAAATTTCAAAATTTTTATAGACATCGATAATACTTATTTTTTTTTAGCAAGAGATTACGTAAGCATTCTGAGGCTAAAGTTAACACGGCAAAATTCCATACCCACGCAGGGTTTAATGTGAAAACACACAACGAAATCGATACAATCTTCTTTAAAACTAGATCGGATCGGATTCTACGACTTCGAGTATTTATTGGTACGCTCGATTAAAGGCAGCGTCTACATGCAAGCACTGATATCGCTTTTGTGATATCGCTTTTGTGATTTGCAAACTTATAATGTAAACATGGTAAATGACCGCACCCCCCCCCCTCTCTCTCTCTCTCTTTCTCTCTCTCTCTCTCTCTCGCTCTATCTCTCTTTATCTCCCTCTCTCTCTTAACCTGGAGACTAACACTCCTACATATTAATGCAAGTTTGGTAAATTTTCTAAGATGTATACAGCGTATATTTACATAACGAATGGGTCTGTGTGGTAGAATACTCGCATCGCACGCAAGAATCTCCTAGTTCGAAGCTGGCGACACGCTTCAATTCTCACTCTCTCTCTTTAGCACCTTTGGCTGAAAGCCAGTGGGCTATTGTCATGATATGATGTCCGTCGTGCGTCCGTCAGTCTGTATATTTTCTTTAAAATTCTTCTATTCAGAAAGTTACGAAAATCATTCAATAAAAATTCACATGAATTATCAATAGATAGTATTTTATAAGATTCCGTCAAAGAATTTTGATCGAATGAAAAACTATGTAACGATATATACATGTTTATACATTTATTTAAGAGATGAAGAGAATATTTTTTGTTTTCATGGAGGTATGAACCGAAAAAATCAATCACACTGTATGAATTCGCGAAGCGGATTCATACTTTGTGTGATTAGGTTTTCCGGTTCATACCTCCATGAAAACAATAAATATTCTCTTCATTTCTTATAATTTAATAGCATCGAGCGAAAAAAACAAACGCTTTTTCAAATTTTGATACCTTTTTGTATGGGACTATTTTGTGCGGAAACATACAAAATCGCCGCGTGCTCAAAATTTTGTTCATGGAGTAATGACTTTTTTTTTTCGACCAATCAGAACGCTCGTTTTTGATAGACGAAACTAAAAATTAAATTATGTATATGTATATTGTTACATTACCTGCAAAGTAGGAAGAAAATTTTAATTTTTTGCGCAGGCTGTGTCCGCACAGAATGAAGCCGCGAAGCTACTTAGAAAATGACAGATATAACTACATCGAATCCTGAGGTGGTTTTTTTTTTTTTTTTTTTGTTGTTGTTGTTTTGATTTTATGGGCCCCGGTACGCCGTTTCATCCATTGTTATTCTATAGCGATTTATCAATTATGATCAACCAAAATGCACACAAGTGAGACTGCGGGCCAGACTAGGTATACAGAACCAAGACTGGGAAACAGTCTATTTATACAGAGCTAGTTCAGGCAGCGTTTGACTTTGCCTACACTCGCATTAAAAGATACATATCAATTAACTGATCGTTGGTCACGCCCACTGACCTCCCACAGGATTGTATATTAACCCATTCCAACACAGTGGAATTTAAGACCGGTCCAAATTGAAAGGAGCTGCAGACGACAATTTAAAGTTGATGGAATATTAAATTTTTTCGTCTTTTTGGGTAGAAAACATCGTGGATAATGAAGTAAAAACGAAAAAGCTTTTGAAAACTTTGTGGATAATGAAGAATTTGCTTGGATCAAGCAATTTCTTCATTATCCACAAAGTTTTCAAAAGCTTTATCGTTGAGGGGCGTAAAAAGGAGGGATTGAGTGGGAATGGGTTAAACAGTGTTATTTTTTTTTTCAAAATCTATCGTCGGTAACACGAACACAAATTGAATGGTTGGTAGGCGATATAATAGGTCGTAAGTCCAACTTACTCAAGCTGAATTTACGACGTTTAGGCGCAACAATAAGAAGACTGCATAACGTTAATGCCGGGATACAAAGCTTACTGCCTGTGTGAATGAATGATTTGATTGGAGTATAGATTTTTTGATCGAGAACCGTCAGTTACTATGCTCACAACGGATTAATTCTTATCGTAAGAATAGTCATGACGGTAATGCCTTCATATTTCACTCAGTTATTTTTGAAATATCAGTGATGAAATGTATTTCTAGATTGGTGCTCTGCAAATTATCAAATTTTCTCAGTAGATTATCACTTGATTATTTCACCGATAGTGCAGTAGAGTAAACTCGCAATCTTTTAGAATCTAAGTACTGAAAGCACTGTTAGCTAGCAAAGTGTGGTTTTTATAAAGTAATCTTCTTTGACATAGGTTATCATGATAAATAAACTAGGTTAAAGTAAGTAAGGATCCCTCCTTTTTACGCCCCTTTACGGAATAGTTCTGGAAAACAATGTGGAAATGAAGAAATTGCTTGTTACAAGCAATTTCTTCATTTTCCACATTGTTTTCTACTAAGAGAGATAACTATTTTAGAATTTTCAATAATTTGAAATTGTCATCTGTAACTTCTTTGGATACTCTGATCAGTAATTTTGAATACGATGAGCTCAAGTGAGCTAAAAATACTTAGGAGATGAACTTGCAGGCAGAGTTTGCAATATTCTTTTAATATATAAGAACTTCTTTATATTTAGGAGGCGTTTAATTGATTAAATGGTTAAGCCACCAGTGGCAGTTTGCACTCGTTGAACTTTAAGAAGACCTTAAAATCTGTCTATTAACTTAAGCTATCAAAGCTGGCGCTTTGCTAGCTAAAAAGATATAGCCCAGTGTAGGTTCATTTCTCGCTCACCGGTACCAAAAGTAGAAATAGAATACTCGTTCGCTTGTCTCAGAAGATCAATATACTTTTTACATATACTAAGTTTCTTCACTAATTCATTTAAATTTGATTGATTAATTCATTCAGAAATGTTTTCAGAAATATCGAGCTCTCCTAAACTTACCTACTGCAAATGTTTCAAAAAACATTCGAATTTGAACCTTATTTGCAAAATGTAATTATGACTACCAAAGAATCCTAGAATGTCGGCTGGCTATTAACCCATTACCTCACAGTGATGCTTTAAAACGCCCCCTCAATTTAAAACGTAGGAAAATATTGTGGAAAATGAAAAAAATGCTTGTGACAAACAATTTCTTCATTCTCCACTATATTTTTTTACCCAAAGAGACAAAAGTTTTAAAGATTTTGTCAACTTATAATTGTTGACTGTAAATTCTTTGAATTTTGACTCGTCTAAAATTTTATTGTGTTGGAATGGGTTAAGTGCCTTGCTCATGAACAGAACCCTGTCAACTACGGGGCTCGAACCCGTGAGCTTCAGATCACGAGTCAAGGACCTACACCACTCACCCATCGGGACAGTCTTAATATTATGCCTGGTAAGAAGTTATATCAAGTCTTGTCTTGTTAATTGGCCAATCGAGACTGTCAATCAAATAACCAGTCGACCAATGAAATTATTCATTGAGACCAGACATGATTTTTGATCTCCAACGTTGGCCGCCATTTTCGTTAACCTTTATTGTTGGTTCTACGAATTTAACGTCTTGACTAAAGCTTCTTCGTGCTTTAGTTACGACGTTTAGATAGCCAGCCAACTATTTCTCTTTCTTTACCTGCTTCTTGCCATATTTTTTTCCAAAACAACGCCGTTTAAAATTGAAGCGGGACTTCCTGTTGGAGTCAATGGGCGTGGCGAACGAAGTAAGTGGGCGGGGCCAGCGAGGTGTAAATTGTTCTACTCCATATGTTTACCTTTCGCTTGCACGGTCTGTGTTGAAGTCCTAGTTCACGTAGAATTATGCAAACTAATTGTGTTAATGACTCATACTAATTAGCATTGGTTGTCCCGATATCATATGTATACACGTATGAGTTAGATTACCTGAATGTTTATCATATCGTCGGGCGCGAGCCAAATGACGTAACTACAGCTTTGATAAATCGCGCACCGACGATATTATGCAAATTACTCTTGATGGAATTATAAAATTATGAATTTTTTACTCTATTCCCACTCGTCGCGCAAACGCTCGTTACTAGCTGTTTTACTGAAAAACTTTAGACATAGACCGCATCTTACCCTTGATGGAATTATAAAAGTGTTCTATGAAATTTTTACTCTATTCCCATTCGGCGCACAAATGCTCGTTACTAGCTGTTTTACTGAAAAACATTAGACATAGACCGCATATTACCCTTGATGGAATTATAAAAGTGTTCTATGAAATTCTTACTCTTTTCCGATTCGGCGCACAAACGCTTGTTACTAGCTGTTTTTTACTGAAACACAGTAGACAAATTACCCTTGATGGAATTATAAAATTGATCTATGAAATTTTTACTCTATTCCCAATCGGCTCGCAAACGCTTGTTACTAGCTGTTTTACTGAAACACATTAGACATAGACTTGATGGAATTATAAAATTGTTCTATGAAATTTTTACCCTATTCCCATTCGGCGCACAAACGCATGTAACTAGCTGTTTTACTGAAACACAGTAGACATAGACGGCAAATTACCCTTGATGGAATTATAAAATTGATCTATGAAATTTTACTCTATTCGAATTCGGCTCGCAAAAGCTTGTTACTAGCTGTTTTACTGAAACACATTAGACATAGACTTGATGGAATTATAAAATTGTTCTATGAAATTCTTACTCTATTCCCATTCGGCTCGCAAACGCTTGTTACTAGCTGTTTTACTGAAACACATTAGACATAGACTTGATGGAATTATAAAATTGATCTATGAAATTCTTACTCTATTCCCATTCGGCTCGCAAACGCTTGTTACTAGCTGTTTTACTGAAACACATTAGACATAGACTTGATGGAATTATAAAATTGTTCTATGAAATTTTTACTTTATCCCAATTCGGCGCGCAAACTCTTGTTACCAGCTGTTTTACTGAAACACAGTAGACATAGACGACAAATTACCCTTGATGGCATTTAAAAATTGTTTATGAAATTTTTACTTTATCCCCATTCGGCTCGCAAACGCTTGTTACCAGCTGTTTTACTGAAACACATTAGACATAGACGGCAAATTACCCTTGATGGCATTATAAAATTGTTCTATGAAAATTTTACTCTATTCGAATTCGGCGCGCAAACGCTTGTTACCAGCTGTTTTACTGAAACACATTAGACATAGACGGCAAATTACCCTTGATGGCATTATAAAATTGTTCTATGAAAATTTTACTCTATTCGAATTCGGCGCGCAAACGCTTGTTACCAGCTGTTTTACTGAAACACATTAGACATAGACGGCAAATTACCCTTGATGGCATTATAAAATTGTTCTATGAAAATTTTACTCTATTCAAATTCGGCGCGCAAACGCTTGTTACTGGCTGTTTTACTGAAACACAATATAGACATACACGGCACTACGGTTCGCTTTTCCCGCCTTCTTACCCGCGATATGGCATTTCATCTCTGAAAAGAAACGACATCATTTTGTAGAAATATGTATTCAGTAACATACGATAAACGTCGTAGCTACAGCCTACAGTAAAGACTTTTAAATCGCCATACCAGTAGATATACTTCGAATGTCGGAGTTCAAAGTTCACTCCCCTCTAGTTAACTTGATAATTTTATTAACAAGAGATCCGCCTTTGGGTGCCTAAGCCCGGCTGTTTGCTGCTGGATAGTGGATAAAAAATCTAAATCGAAAAAGGGGCTAATTCGCAAAAAGATGCATCTAGAAAGTATAGGTTCCTCTTTTGATAGTGAATATGTGTGCCAAGTTTCAAGTGAATGCCTTCAGTAGAATCATTAGATATCACAAAATGTCAAAAATTTCGCACGACGACAACAACGACGACTACGACAACAACGGCAACGACGACACCAAGGCTATCACAATACCTCGGGTTTTCTCTGAAAACAGCCGAGCTAAAAACGTCCTTCAAATACTTCGTAGTATGTTGTTACGAATTACGACATTGGATTACCATGGATTTGGGGTAATTCAAGCTTTAGTTAACACTCTTTGGTCGCCAACCAACAGTTTGTTTGATGTCCTTGGCCACATAGTTTACAAAATGAGCTCATGCGTGACATTTCCAACCAATACATATGTGCGCCAAGTAAAGACTCAGATCAGCCTGTCAATCCGCACAGTCTAATCAGAGTCTTCACTCTGCGCTTTTTAGATAGATACTGACCCAAAGCTTCTTTAAACAAACAGCGAATGTTCTAATTGCCCACGAATGGCTGTCCAGTGTGCTCATTGTGTGCGAGTCACGCACATGCGAAATGGTTGAAAATGTCACGCACAGGCTCAAATAATGTAGTTAAATATCTCAGTCGATCTACCTTGTCCGAGGTCAGTGGGCGGGGCAAGAGATCCGTCTAATGTTATACATCACACGGAAAGGACCATCCAAGAATATGAGTAATATCGACCCTTATCAGACAACGTTTATTTTTAGTATCGTCTATCAAGATTTAAGCGTTTTGATTGGCTGAATTTGTTTATACTTCAGCGAACAAAATTTTGAGCACGAACCTATTTTGTATGCTTGCGTACAAATTATAGCAATAAAATTCTACTCAAAACTAGTGAATAATTTGATTTGTTTTGCTTGGTGGATTTAAACTATTTTAAATGACGAGTATAATTTTTTGTTTCATTGAGGTGGGCCCTTAGAAACCTTAATCACACTCATGTATGAATCCACTTCGCGCATTTATACAGTGTAATTCTGTTTTTAGGTTCACACCTAAATGATAGCAAAAAAATAACCTATTTTTAGCTCATGAAAAAAAAAAACAAAAAACAAAACAACAACAACGAATCATTGCCTTTTGAATAAAAATAATATGGATATTGAAGAAATTGCTTTTCACAAGAAAATTATTCGTTATCCACATTTAAAAAAAACTCTTTTCTTGTGGGGGAGTCAAAAAGGGGGATTATGTAAGGAAAGGTTAACAAAGTCGACAGAACGCCGACTCTTCCAACTGACCTCTGACAGGAAGATGTATTAAACGGGGTTATATTTCAAGAATGAAAAATATGAAAAATTATGACGGTCGGTCTGCGACTTAACGCCGTTACTGTTGTAGTTAGGACGTTTATTTCGCCAATCCAACAAAAATGATTAAATAAATATCGGCCAATGTCGAAGTTCAAAGTTCACTTTCCGTTTAAATGAAAGATTTGATTGGTCTATTGGAAGTTTGAATGACAGCGGCAAACCGTCAAATTGAAGAAAATTTCCTTAAACAAGACTTTTCACAGTAAATATTTACTTTTAAAAAATCATTGGTATGTTCCATGCAAGTCGCAATTGGTTTCATACCAGTGAAGTGAGACTTGTTTCGCACAATAAATTTACAAAATAGTTGGATATTACTTTCATATCAGAATGCAAAATGCAGCGTAGTTTGATATGATCTTAATGAGTATTTCCCAAGGTAGGATTTCTAGAGCTTTAAAAACTAATCAGAGGTATTTATTCAACTGATATCTTTTTAATGGATCTTTTTAATCTTTCTCTGGGCTTGTTTATATACTACTCAAAATATACTTAGGGAACATTTTCGTTCAATATGCTTTAATGCTCAAAACAAATCGACACAAAAAAGAATTATTTTATAAAGATAGGTTAATATTCTGACTTGATGACACAGTAGCAAACGCGCAGATCATGCATGTATACTACGCACAAGGGACTCATGAAAAGACTTGCCCCTTAAATGTGTTTGATTTTGCCTAGTATCTTCACGCGCGTTGGTACATTTAGCGATTTTTCAACAAAGTTATCATAAGTTTTAAAATTGAGTTCCATTTTGATAATGCAGATAGACGTTAAAGGCGCTATCATAGTCAAGATGAGATGAATTGGAGCACTGGAATGCTTCATTCTAGGTTATCCCAAATGTCTTTTGAGTGTCCTAGAGTGTTGTTTCCTGAATGTTGAATTGGTTTATTACGACCGAAAATGGGGACGAGAACGCTAACGCAATGAGGTTCAAGATCGATTTCTGGTGGTTGAGGCACGCCGTCACCACTTTGACAAAGCAACAACGTTACGTAGGGTCTTCCAGGACGCTACCGACGTGCGCATAAGTACCCAAAACCACCAAAAATCGGTTGCATGGTGCTGGATTGAGGTCAAGACAAGCAAAAATTCGGGTTTCTATGGTCGGATATCATGTTCAAATGCGTTTTGAATTGGTACGGGATCAAGTCACTTGGACCAAAATTCCTTAGCTCTAGTTCTGTTTTCAGACGAGTCCAAGTTGATATCAACAATAAACGTGCTAGGGTATGGGGATTGCTAAATGAGCAATTTGCTCAAGTTTGTGTGGCAGAACATGATCGGTTTGGCGGGGAGCTAGTCATGGTTTGGGCAGGAATAAGAGCTCAGGAATAAAAGGGACCTCCACGTCATTGACAACGGGAATTTGACTGCTATCAGGTACGTAAACGAAATCTTGGATGTTTACGTACATTTAAGAGATGAAGAGAATATTTTTTGTTTTCATGGAGGTATGAACCGGAAAAACTAATCACACTGTACGCGAAGAGGATTCATACATTGTATGATTAGGTTTTTCGGTTCTTACCTCCATGAAAACAAAAAATATTCTCTTCATTTCTTATAATTTAATAGCATCGAGCGAAATAAACAAATCTTTACAAATTTTGATACCTTTTTGTATGGGATTATTTTGTGCAGAAGCATACAAAATCGCTGCGTGCTCAAAATTTTGTTCATTGAGTTATGAATATTTTTTTTGACCAATCAGAACGCCCGTTTTTGATAGACGAAACTAAAATTGAATTATATGCTGTTGGTAAAAATTTCTTTCTGATTGATGATAATGCGCATCAAAATAGAGCCCGCATCACCTATCAATATCCCGAAAAGGCTACAATTGTCCGTATGGAATGACCTATTAGATTCCCGGCCCTTAAACCAAAAGAGCATGTATGGGATTTGTAACAGACAGCTGTTTCATCACCCCCGGGCAACCAGCATTTGTACAGGAGCTCAGACAGGCTCTTCTTGGAGAATGGGTTCGAATTCCGCAATATAAGATTAAGAGGCTTATCAGCAGTACGCGGAGGCGTCAGCAGGGGTTAATTGAATCACGGGAACTTCACACATGATATTAAAGTGCATAAAACTTATACATTTTTGGAAATACTCGATTTTTCATGGTAGCACCGAAAATGTTTAATTTCTGCTATTACGTCCTTCGTGTAAAGCTTACTCCCACAATAACTCGGAAACATTCGATCTTTAACAAAATCTTAATACCTAAAGCACTAAAGTTCTAGGAAACACAAAATACTTGTGTAATTTTCCCCAAGATAAAAAAAAAAAACACTAGAAAAAGTGATCTTTAGCAGATTTTGAGTAGTATACATGTTATCATGTATTATTTCATAACAAAGTGGGAGCAGAGTTGGTCTAGGGATAAAAATTTGTTTGTTTGAATGGGGTTTTACGCCGGTTTCATCAATCTTTCAGTTATATCGCGGCGGCTGGAGCACCTAACAATGGATTCCTGGTATTTCTCACAGCAGTAACGCCATCACATCCTTTACTAGCCTCCAGCTGCTATCCCACATAGGTCTACGATTATCGACCCATTGGTGGGAGACAAATAGTCGGAAAGGATGAGTGCCGCCGTCAGGGATCGAACCCGGGACCCTAGGGGTAAAGAACTAGACTGCTTTGTGACTCCTGGGTTCTATTTCCCGCTTCGGATGAAACTCCAAACTGAGGCCTCATCTCCATTTGACTTCAATTATTTGTGTGGGACATTAACACTCATATCGTTCATACGAAAGTTATGACACAAATCCAAAACCCGACCTGTAACAAGAATATCAAGAGCACAATTTTGACAGGATCTTAATTCTTTTAGCACCAATGACCAGGGGCTATTACCTTTGCTTTGTAAATATATTTGACCACTGAAATATTTGGTCAAAGTGTCTAGTGGTAAAGACTAGAAAATTCTCTTAATATATTTTTTTATTTTTGTTTCTTTGTCTCTTTGTCTTTGTCATTCCATGTTAAACCTTCATTCTCTTATTCTTTACTCGCCAAAGACAGATGTTTTAACTTGAGAAAATGGCCAAAGATTTGGCTCCTCATTTTGCTTCTTGGAGACCGATTTTGCTCCAGTTTTTAGCTCACCTGAGCACAACATGCCCAAAGGGAACTTTTGGATCACACATCGTCCGTCGACTGTCGTAAACATAATATTTTTTAAAACATCTTCAAAAAATTTCACAGGAATTATCCCTTTCGTCTTTTAATCAGATTCATTCACATAATTCTTATCGGATGAAACACGACTTGTCTGGGCGGGCCTAATTTTTATGTGTTGTGTATGATTAAAATTTGAAAATCTTCCCCCAAAACACTAGCTGGATCATTACAGATTAGCACAAAATTTTATAATTGCACTGGAAAAAAATACCGGTCGATCAATTCTTGGTTTGACTACCTCGATCCGCCAATTACTTAGATAATATTTTTGAGGCACCTGATTACCTGCGCATTCAGAGACTACCTGTTATCATGCTCGATCACGGGACTGATTTCGATCCATTACAACATTCCGGTTTGCGCGAAATACCAATTAAAAGAACAGTTCGTCAGCTTAGTGTATAAACATTATAAGTGCCTATACTTTGTAAAGACACTTATAGTGTTTTGCACTAAGCCGCCGATTTGTCAAAATAAATGCATTGTTCATTTATAAGCCTCGCCCGATATTTTCTCAAGAGTAGTCAGTCGATAATTGTGCCTTGGTTGCGCTAAAATCAACTTTGTAATATAGTACCGTCAAGTTTTCACCGTGCATTGTCCATCGTTTGCCATTTTGCGTGTACTCTATGATTTGAATATTTATATTTAAACTTCGCCAGGTTGTCGGTGCCATCGCAACCTCGGACATGTTCTAGAATCGGTCATCAAAATCAACGGCAATAGGTCAAATGTCAGACTAGATCCAGACAGCAAAAATATGAGACCCTACTAGGACCAATGATGGAACCAATATATCCAAGATGGGCTGCCCATCTGGGACACCGATTGATTCACATCAGTCCCATCTGGGAAACATATGGGACAGTTAAAACAATGGTTTATAATTTAATTTTCAGTTTCGTCTATCATTATTTGACGTTCTGATTGGTCGAAAAGATTATTCATAACTTCATGAACAAAATTTTAAGCACACAGCCATTTTGAATGATTCCGCGCAAAATAGTTCCATACAAAAATTTATCAAAATTTTAAGATTTTGCTTTTTTTGCTCGATACTATCAAATTAAAAGAAATGAAGAGAATATTTTTTGTTTTCATGGAGGTATGAACCGAAAAACCTAATCACACTTATGTATGAATCCGCTTCGCACCAGTACACCGACCGTTACATCCTTTCCTCCAGCTGCTATCCCACTTAGGTTTACGATTATCAACCAATTGGTGATAGACAAATGTCAGAAAGGATATCTGCCGCCGCCGGGGACCGAACCCATGACGCCCAATAATTGAAGATTGAGAGTCTAATACGCTACCAACTGCGCTATGACGGCGGTACAATAGACAAAATATCTTTAAAATTATATCTTAGACGACACAATTGGGATCTGGCGTCAAGTTATACTGCTGACAAATTAATAATTCAATTAATGAAAGCTAGTCCGATTCGCATCGGTACAACCATTGCATTGAAATGTTTGGCATTCATCCGACTTATTGCAAACTGACAGTAAATTCACATCTCATTCGGATGTTGTTGTTTTTTCTTTTCCTAGAACTATGATTTCTTTGTTCATTAAACGCATTTTATTTCGTCTCTGTTTACACGTTTATCTCGTTGATGGATATGTACCACTGGTTCTCAATACGAAACTATCAACGGATCATATTTTGGACCGGATTTCAAACGTAGCATTACACATGTGTGCTGATAATTGCGTTTATAAAACCGACTGTGTGTCCGTCAGTTTTAGCCGGGACACCAAGGAGTGCGAAATGTACAATGTTAGTTCCAACGGGTTGACAGAAGATTACATCGTTCAACAAAATAATACAGTGTTGATTGAGGCCGAGAACTGGCCGAAGGTAAGACACGCTAACGTGGTTCATAAAGAATAATGTCCATTTTCATGTTGGGATGCGGCTTGTTTTAACACTGTAGTTTGAAACTTTCGAACGCAAAACGGCTTAACCCATTCCCAGACGGCAGAATTTTAGATTAGTCCAAATTGAAAGGAGCTGCAGACGACAATTTAAAGTTTGTGGAATTTCAGACTTTTTTCCACTTACTTAGTAGTAAACATTGGGGGAAATGTAGAAATTGCTTGTAACAAGCAATTTCTTCATTTTACACAATGTTTTCTCAAATGTTTTTCTTTGGGGCGTCCAAAAGCGTTACTGTGTGGGAATGGGTTAAATGGTAATAATCGGAGTTGCTTTACCCATTCCCACACAATCCCTCATTTTAACGTTCCAAAGAAAAAAAAGTTTGGAAAACATTGTGGATAATTATCTACAATGTTTTCTCTCCCAAAAGATGAAAGCGACCCCACGGCGAAGCGGATTCATACATTTTGTGATTAGGTTTTTCGGTTCACCTCCATGAAAACAAAAAATATTCTCTTCATTTCTTATGATTTAATAGCATCGAGCGAAAAAGCCGAAAGCTTTACAAATTTTGATACCTTTTTGTATGGGACTAATTTGTCCGGAAGCATACAAAATCGCTGCGTGCTCAATATTTTGTTCATGGAGTTATGAATAATTTTTTTCGACCAATCAGAACTCTCGTTTTTTATAGACGAAACTAAAAATCAAATTATTACATGGTTAACATTAATCTGTCCGCTTGTCCCTTTACCAGGTGATAATTTAAGACTGATCTACTTTTGATGAAAGTTCTAAGTTAGTTGAATTCAAAGATTTTAAAGAGTATTGCTTGTTTCAAATAGTTTCTTAATTTTTTGAAATGTTTGCTAAATTTTTTCTCTTCTTAATGGACGTTAAAATTGATTTGTTAGGGAATTGGTTGAATCAACGATTTACTCGTAAATAATGTAACAACAATCACAACATCTTTTTTGAAATAAGCATTTTTAAATTGCTCTAGAAAAATTATACAAGTTGGTCAGGAATTGTACTTATGAAATGCACAAGATGGTATAAATATTTATTTTGAAATTTGAATGGTAAATTACACAAGTTGGTATGAATATGTATCTTAAAATTGCTATTGTAAATTTGGCAAGTTCGTGTATTTGTAATTTTTCTTTTAAATTAGATTTTATAATTCGTGAATATGGACCCTATAAACGAGAAAATAAGAATCCATTTCGACAGCTTGTTAGTCATTTAGAATGACATTACTTGTGTTGGATCAAACTATGGTATTGACCAATTATGGTGATGAACATGGCTGCTATGGAGTGTTCGTAGTTCCGGGAGGTCAGTTTACCTGTAGCGGGTCGAATGTAAACCCCGATACGAACTTTCAAACCACCACAATATGTTTTATGTTTATTGTTTATTAATATAAATCAAAAGGATGTGTATTTAGCAATAAAAAGCCGTGGATTGAATGGTTGGTCGAATGGGGTTTAACGCCACTTTTAACAGTATTTCATTCATATCGCGGTGACTGGTCTTCAGTCAAATTCTTTAAATGTTTCAATTAAAGGTGAGAACAGGTGCATGCTGGAACAAACCATGTGCAGAGAAAATGATGTGTGTTCAACATCGACAGTCGTACAGATGTCACGAAGGTATTCATGTCTATTTTGCCTAATATTTGACCCGCCGATAGACTCCTCTATCCATGCCCACTGACTCGGACAGGGAGTTCCACTTTGATATTTAACGGCTTTAACTTGCAAAAAATAAGGTCAGTGACCAGTAGCCAAAATGTAATATTGTAAGTTGGGTACCTAAATGACATAACTATAGCTTGAATAAGCTGTATTATCCCGTTAATGGCGCCAAACCGACAAAAATGCTTCATATAAATAGATATCGGCATTGCCTATATTTTTGGATTGTTAGTAACACGGTTTCTTACTTATGGTAAGACTTTTATCTTAGTACCAAGTACAAGAATATCAACCACTGTCAAGGTAATGATTTTGTAAAATAAAAACGTTTACATGACCATTACTTTTAAATGGTAAATTGTGGTGCCTTCATAGTTCACATGTGTATACCTTGTAGTAAGACCATTTTGTTTACTTGAAGTTTAAGGGCGTCTTATTGGGTCTCTGTCATTATTCAATATTCATTATAAGTGCTTGTCCTCTGACCATTTCCCACACAATCCCTCCTTTTACTGCCCCTCAAGAAAATAATATGGAAAACGAAAAAATTGCTTCTTACAAGCAATTTCTTCATTATCCAAAATATTTTCTACCACAAAATGCCAACCAACCATTTTACTTTTTAGTTACATGCAAGTGGCCATAAATTAACGCCGTTAAAATCGAAGCGGAACTTCCTATTGGAGTAGGTGTGCGTGGCCAACGAAGTTAGTGGGAGGGGCCTACGATTGGTCAACTCTTTCCTCGGTCAGCCGATAAATGTGTAAATGTAAAATTCAAAAATTTTAGAAAATAAAACAAGAAGAACTTACTTAGGCAATTTGCGCATCTCTTCCCATAATCTTAGAATAGAAACAGGTCGCCATGAAAACATTGCAAGAAATGAGGATACTGCCATCTATGCGCGTTGCAACACTTGGAAGATGAATTTCACTTAACTCTCTGTTGTCCATACTATTCCGATATTAGAAACAGCTGTATTCCAAAATACTATTGTCGTAAACCAAACATGCAAAAAATTGTCGAGCTTCTGTATACGTCGAACAAAGTATTGTTTACAAAGCTGTCTTATCATTTGAAAGGGCTTTCCAAATGAAAAAAAATTATTTCCTAATTATGTAACCTTAATGTTTTTAAAGGAATATGACTCTCACGATATAGTATTACATGTTTTTTTAATATGTCCTAAAATGTTACAAATTTCCATTCTTTCAAATTGATTGTCATTTCCTTGTCATGCAATATTTGTATTATTTGTCTTGTGACTAGGAGCCTACGTGCTTAATGTCGAAATAAAGATATGTTATGTTATGTTATGTATTTTATATTTTAATACAACAAGCGCTTGTCTACGAAGGATACCGTCGATACAACAGTTCTGATAGCATAGTTTCATTGTTTTCTTTTTAAAGACAACATAGTAGGGTGTAAACCGTACGTGATACCAGAGAATGGGATCATCGTTGATGACGGAGGGAACCATATAAATACAACAAGATCGATGTATCCCCTTGGAACAACTTTACACGTCACCTGCCATCCACCATTCGTGACAGCTCTCGCAAGCCCTCATAAGTGGTGGGTTATCCGCTGTAAAGGGAACTACATGTGGAGCTGGAATTTTACCTGCTACACGGGTATGATATTTCTATGTCAGTTTAATCCAATTGCCAACCAGTGAAAAGTTAGATCTGTCCAAATTAAAAGAAGTTGCGGACGTCAATTTCAAATTGTTGATTTTTTAAAAATCTTTGTCACTATGACTAGAAAATAATGAAGAAATGCAGTATTTGCTTGTAACAATCAATTTCTTTATTTTCCACATTGTTTTCCAGACCTATTTTTTGAGGGACGTAAAAAGGAGGGATTGTGTTGGAATGGGTTAATTCCTCATCTCGAGTTTCGACCACGAATCCCACGAATCGTCGGAATGTGACGACATCTGTAATTCTAGAAGTCTTGTAATATTTTTGGCAAACAATGACGTCTTACGATTTGGACCAACAGCGGCTGTCAATCATAGGATCAATCAATAAAATCATTCATTTTCACTGTACATCGGAAGCGAGCTATGATCTCCAACATTGGCCGATATTTATGTGTTGCATTTTTGTTGGTTTCGCGTTATAAATGCCGTAAGTACACCTTATCAAGTTGTATTTATGGCGTTTAGATAGCCTACCAACCATTTCAATTTTTGGTAAATGTTGCTTACTATAAATCTGCAATAACGTCGTTTAATATTGAAATGGAACTTCCTGTTGGAGTCAAAGGGCGGGGACAGCGAACCGTTAGTCACGTTGGAAGGGATGTACTTGTGATTTCGGCTCGAGTAGACTTCAATCCAACCTTTTCATGAATTCATTGTGATTATAGTTAGGCTACGGAATATGTTTCTTGAATCAGCTACGGATCAGACTAGGATTCTACAAATGAATGTATAAAATACGTATGAATGCAAAATCAAAGCACTGAACAGTATTGTAAGCTAGCAAAGCATTGTTTCTTTAAGTAATCTTCTTTGTCAAAGGTTATCATGATGAAGATACGAGGTAAAAGTAATCAAGGAGTCAATCCATTCCCACACAATCCCCCCTTTTTACGCCCCTCAAGAAAATAGTTTTGGAAAACTCTGTGGAAAATAGAAAATGGTTTGTTACAAGCAATTTCTTCAATTTCCTCATTGTTTCTACCTAAAGCGATAGATATTTTAGAATTTTCAACGATTTGAAACTTCTTTGAAGACTCTGATCAGATTCATTTTGAACATGATGTGATAAAGTGAGCTAAAAATGCCTTTTAGATTAACTTGCATGCAGAGTTTTCTACATCCCTGAATTACATAAGAACTACTTTTTATGGCGTAGGCATTTAACGGATTTAGTGGTTAAACCTCCAGCGGCAGTTTGCACTCGTTGAACTTTGAGACGACCTCTAAATGGTGTTTGTTAACTTAAGCTATCAAAACTGACGCTTTGCTAGCTAAAAATGTGTCTTTTCTTGGCATATAGATTTTGTACAAAAAGCATGAGGTTATGTAATCTTGTAAATCTCAATGAATTCGTAGCAGGTTTGCAATAATGCTACCAATACGCCAATTCCCTATTAAGTTCAGAATATCTTTATTTGTCTGAAGACAGAATTGCAACAAAACTCCAAACGAATTAAAACGGAAAAAACTGTCATGAGATATTTCCTATGTGTGTCATATGGTAAGAGGCTTGAGATCTTAATTTCGAGGTGCTTGGTTACTCAACCCTTTCCCGTACGACTCCTTGTTTTACGTTCTAGTGATTTTATACTTGAGAAAACGTTGTGAGAAAAGAAGAAACTTCTTGTACCAATTTTCCACTTTTTTTTCTAACCTGTAACCTCTAATTTTATTTATTTTATTTTATTTAATTACACCCCTTTTTAACCCTTGTCATGCTGAACCCGGCATATTCCGGTTTAGGCAGGAGGTATAGACAAAGATCAGCCTGCACATAAGTGCAGTCTGATCTTGGTCTAGACCTCCTGCTAGTACTTTTCCTGTCAAAAAAGTTATGAAATTGATTTTCAAAAGACATATTGATTATTGAACAAGTACTCTCAGTACTCTCAGTCCTTTGATTTAATGGCAATTCCGTAAGGGATTTTATACAGCATGACAAGGGTTAATTGTCGTCTGCAACTTCTTTCAAATCGAACCAGTATAAAATTATAAAAAACGGGAAAAGTTATAAAAAAAATCCCACGGGTTACTGGTTAGGCGTATCATGCTTCTGTATTGGGAAGGTTTTGTTCCCTCTGACACATCGTCGATGGGCGATAAAACAAAATATCGTAAAAACTGTAGCTACGGTATTTTGATCGCCCAGTGGCGAAGTATCGACTGCGAGGGTCGAAATGTTTTGGCTCTCTGGAGTTTTTCTGAATATGGACTAACCAATCTACCCTACTGTACAAATATTTTTGGAATGGTGCCTCCAGTAGCCTAAGCTTGATTCATTTTTCTTTTTTCTTTCTTTTTTTCTTTCTTTTTTTTTTCTTTCTTTTTTTTTTCTTTTTTTTTTTTTTTTTTTTTTTTTTCTTTGTTTTGCGGAACAACAGGGGGGTCCCTTTTTACTGAAGAGTCATATAGTTTCCGACAGGGAGGCTATGAATGAATTATTTGGTCTAAATATTTGTTCACAGTTGAGGAATTATGCACAAACCAAATCGTGCAAAAGTTTTACCCGACACGTGTATTCATTAACGCGACATCGGCGATTTCTGGCTGGAGCGGAAGTGACGTTTTCTTGAACTCAACAAAAGGATGGACAACCTCGACTAACGATGATCAGCAATATCTTCAGGTAGCCTCCCTTTAATACGGTTTTCGCCAATACTCTTGTATATCGTAATAATCGTTCTAAAACCTCGTAACTACAGCTTGAATCAATATGGGTTTTTTTTCAAGTATTTGTGATATATAATTCACGTCTACATCTGCGAGCATATTGTATATGTAACTGCAGAAATTTGTTCAAAACTTGATAAGTATGTACATTTATCAAACCGTTGAATGTACTGTAAGCTAGCAAAGCATGGTTGGATTAAGAAAATCTCTCCCTTGTTGGATAGAAAACATTGTGGACATTGAACAAATTGTTTGTTACAAGAAATTTCTTCATTGTCCACAATGTTTTCCAAAGCTTTTTTTCTTTAGATGCTTAAAAAAGCGGAATTCGGTGGGAATGGGTTAAAAAGCATGCCTTTGACAGGATTCTTTACAATTTGCAATATTCCTGAATAACATAAGAACTACTTTTTAAAGCGTAGGCATTCAATGGATTTGGTGGTTAAACCTCAAATGGCAGTTTGCACTCATTGAACTTTTAGACGACCTCAAAATTTTGTAAGTAAACTTATGCTATCAAAGCTGACGCTTTGCTAGCTAAAAAGCTCAAAACAAAGAACATAACACTCAACGCATTGCTTCTTAATGCCTTTCCTTATCAAGACCCTACAGCTGACTGGGTGTATCACCCTCATGTTATATTTAACACACTGTTTTCTACCAAGAAAGTTGAAAAAATGTTCAATTTCATAAAACCTTAAATCGTCGTCTGCAATTCCTTTCAATTTGGACAAGTTTAAAATTTCATTGTGTGGTGGTAATCAGTTAACGTAAAAACCGTACGGCTTATTCAAGATTTAGATACGACGTTCAGATACCACGTGAAATTCTACATTTTAAGTTGAAATCAATTGTCTACCACGAAGACGTTTCGGTGTTAACTGATATATGTGTTTAATTCGTGCATTCTGTCATCGTTAATTAACGAATCGTTGTTTTTCGATTGTTTGTTTTGTTTTATTTGTTTTGTTGTCTGGAAACTTCTTTGTCAATGAAAATTGCTTAAGGTAATATTTTTCGCTAAATTTAACCATATTTCAAATCGTATTCTTTAATTCCATATCAGATAAACTCCTTCGAAATATAGTCACATGGTATTATAAATAGGCTTTTGACTAAAATTTTGCATAAATTTCAAACATATTTTTTTCTATTTATATAGATATATTTGAAAACAAAATCATTTACTTTGAGCTCGTCGTTGTTCTCGGACCATATCTTTTCCCAACTTCTTTTCGTTATATCGTCGGTGTTCTAAGAAAACCTCGTAACTACAGCTTATTCTAAGCTGTAGTTACGAGATTTTGGTAGAACATCGTCGATATGTTAGTTAAACAGTGCATATTTACAGATCGATCCCTGAAACATAAATTTTCTTCCGTTTCTGAGTAAGTCAAAACTTTGACAATGAGCAGAAAAGCCTTTTTTGTCAAAAATCCAATTTACTTTTCGGGTATCCTGGAATAGAATAACTTGATAAACAAGGAATCAACATTCAGTTGACTGATAGCCTGCTACGCCCACGGAACTACGACAGGAGGTTCAGTTAAGACAAAAAAAAAATGGTGCATTTTGCAAAATATATGGCAAGACACATTTAACAAAAAAGTGAACTGGTTGGCAGGGGACCTTCACGAAATAAGATAGAAATACTTTAAATAAATGTCTTCAAATGTCGGAGTTCAAAGGTTACTTCCAGTCTAAATTTATGACTTTGATTTGTTTTGTTGATATCCGCGATCCGTCAATTATGGTCCAGTCATATTTAATGACATTTAACACAAGTGTATATACTGGACAGGAGCCATCAGCAATCAGCAAATATTTGGAATCACAGATCTTTCCTAAAGCTCAGAAAAGGCTAGTCCAAAGAGACCCAGTATTAAATCTGACCAAAACAGTCCCAGTCCAAACAGTCCAATATGAAAAAGGTCCACTTGTGAAAGTGACCAAAAAGGCCGTTTGAATAGTCTAGTATATTTCTTTGTCTTTTTAATTGATTCTTAGCAGAGTTGTTTGATTGTTTAAAATCAAATGGCCCTCCAAAAAACAACTTGCACATGGTAGTTGTGAAGATATAGTTAGTTTGGTAAAATCAAAACAAACAACAGCATCATCAAAAAGCAGATTTTATTTTCATAAGTTAAGTTTTAGTTTCGTCTTTCAAAAACGGGCGCTCTGATTGGTCGAAAAAAGTATTCATGCATACATGAACAAAATTTTGAGAATGCAGTTCCATACAAAAAAGTATCAGAATTTGTAAAGTTTTGCTTTGTTGCTCGATGCTGTTAAAGTAAAAAAAAAAAAAAAAAAATAGGAGAATAATTTTTGTTTTCATGGAAGTATGAACCGAAAAAGCTAATAATAACACTTATGTATGAATCCGCTTACCGTATCCATACAGTGGGATTAATTTTTTCTGTTCATACCTCCTTAAAAACAAAAAACAATATTCTCTTCATTTCTTAAATGAGAGAAAAGCAATGCGATGAAGGTATATGAATGTTTTTTATCAGCAATGAAGGATAGACCTATCATTATTGTCTAGGAATCTCTTCGATCAGTTGAGCAAAATAAAATCAATTTGACTCGCTATAAATAAATCCTTATTTATCATGTAACATTATATATATATATATATATATATATATATATATATATATATATATATATATATATATATATATATATATATATATATATATATATATATATATATATATTAACCCTTTCGGTAACATGTTACTATTTGGATGTCATTTCGGTATCGAGGCCTGCTGATTGCATATCTATGAAATAAATGAAAATGTTCAAAAAACATTATTTCACTTTGTACTTAGATATGATGATAAGTACGTACCGGAATATATGGTTGATTAGTGCACTTCGACGTCTTGTAACTCAAGGATACCAGTTTCACAATGTTTCTTACTCAGGGAACAATGTAGAGCCCGTAACCCCACCTATAGACGGCTGCAATTCTATCCTGTCACTTTTATTTCAGTTGAATTTCGACGACACCTACTGGGTCGGAGGATTGATCACGAAAGGGGGTAGAAATGCAAACTGGATTGAATCCTATAATGTGTCCCACAGTCAAGATTGTACAGAATACAGTTTTCTATTGGAACCTGGCTTTGACTATGCAAAGGTATTTATTATATAACTAAATCATCTAACCAGTCTAGTATCTGGTGGCTAGCCTTCACCATTCATTGTTTGTATCTCTGGCTGCGGCGAATATCCTTTCCGACATTTGTCTCCCACCAATGGGTGGATAGTCGTAAACCTAAATGGGATAATAGCTGGAGGCTAGGAAAGAATGTAGTGGTTTGTTTGAATGGGGTTTTACGCCGCTTTCAACAATCATTTAGTTATATCGCGGCGGCTGGAGCACCTAACAATGGAATCCTGGTATTTCTCACACCAGTACTACCATTACATCCCTTCCTAGCCCCCAACTGCTATCCCACATAGGTCTACGATTATCGACCCATTGGTGAGAGACAAATAGTCGGAAAGGATGAGTGACGCCGTCGGGGATCGAACCCGGGGCCTCTAGATTGACAGTCCGACGCGCTACCAACTGCGCTATGACGGGATGTAGTGGTAATAATTGTGTGAGAAATACCAGGAATCCATATTTAGGTGCTCCTGCCGCCGCGGTATGACTAAAATACTGTTAAAAAGTGGTGTTCAACCCCATTCAATTAATTAGTTCACCATTCATTGTAATTGATACTCATTACAAGTTTCATAGTAATTGTGATGCTTAACCGTCAATGGTTAATATTGAATAATTGAAAGACAAAAGACACTTGTAGCCATGACTTATGTCAAAAGTCGGAATAATGTTTACCGAGCTGGAGCACGAACTTACGACCAAAGAATTGAGGACAAAGCTTATGGCCAGGAGCATGTAACAAAAAATAAAACGGATGGTTTGGGACCTAAACCTCGTACCTGCAATCTTAATAAGCTGTACTTACGGCGTTACAGTTACCAATCAACCCAAACAAAAACGCCTTACATTAATGTCGACAACTGTCGGGATAAAAACTTTATTATCGGTCTAAACAAATGATATGAATAGTCAATCGGTTTTGTGGTTTTCTGCATTTTAGCTTTACTGAAGAGTACTCGGGACGAGCTTTTGTGATCTGTCAGTGAATGGCATCCATCAATCTTTTCGCGAACAAAATCTTGCCATTCGAATTTCCATTTCAACCGAACTCAAATAAATTTTCCTAGTATCATACTCTTTCAAAATACACGAACCAATTGAAATCCATGAAGAATTTTGGATACCATGGCAATCGAATGAACAAGCTTAGAAATCTTCTTCTCCTGAATTGTTAAGTCCAGAGCTTTACTATTTGGTCTTTACAATCGCCTAAAAACTTTATGCCCAAGTACATCAAAGACTTACTCTGCTTTGATAATTAGTCCTATGTTTTAGGATCCTGGTTTTTACACAGGAATAAAGATGGAAATGCTTGGAAATCTTTTCCTGAACGAGTACAGCTAGATAAAGTTCAGAAAAATCGCCTTATATTACATTGGAAAAAGAAAGAAATTAAAAAAAAAAAACTTCTCCGAAGACGATCAGCCGAAAGTATTGAGTTTATTCCTTTAGCACTGCTGTTTTATCCTCTACCAAAAGAACTCTTTCGAAATTTGGCAATATGTCGTGGAATTCCGAATTTAATGTAGAAATAAAGAAGGAAATCTTTGAAGAATTTTTCTGCAAAACAAAAATGCCCAGAACTTTGATATTTTGCATATAGCCTTACATTATCCTAAAATAAAGCATGCCAAATTAATTGTCTAAGATGAACCTGGCTCCATGGCGTTGGATTACGGATTTTATTAAGAAATATTTAAGTAAATCTAAAAAAAAGTCTTCTGCAAAGCGAATAGGCTTAGGACTTTGAAATTCCCTAATGACCCTCAATCAAAATATTTCAAGTTGAAAGCGCTCTTATCAATGGGGTGCCGGCTTTATCTAATCTTGTTCATACGGTTGGTGGTAGTGGGGTTATGTTTGCCTATAAATATATAATCAAAAAATGAAGAAAACTGTCGACAATAAATATCTATTCGTGTTATATCATTCTTGGATACTTATTTCCTTTATTTAAATTTACATATATTTTGCAATTACAACAGAGGGTTTGATTTTTACAAACTCTTGTTTGATGTATATTATAGGGTACATGATATAACTGTGGTATTAATTTGTCTTAAACCCTTTCTTGTACAATAATTGATCTTACGTCTCGGTGATATTCTACTTGGAAGCATTCCGAAAAAAGAACAAATTGCTTGTTACAAGCAATTTCTTCTTTTTCCACAATATTTCTTTCATATAGGACAGTAACTTTTTGAATTGTACTAATTCATAATGTCTTCTGGAACCCTTTTGAATATTTGAGAAGTCTAAAATTTGAAAAAAGTAAAAGATTGAAGTCCCAAAAATGGTAATAAAATATAACCGTTTTTGTACTATTCATTACAGAAGTTTTCTGGGAACTCCGACGCAAACACCGATGTGAAGAACAACTTTGAAAAGCCGATCCAAGTAAAATGTATGAGAATCCACCCAACAGACTATCAAGGGGGAATAACTTTGCGATTAGAAGTTCTGGCATGTAAAGAATATGATACGTGATAGACATGCAAAATCCCACTAACGAAGCATATTTTCTTGTCAGATCTTTTTTCACAGGAAAAAAGATATAATAAGCTAAATAAGATGCAAGTGCCTATTTCCCCTATCAATTTTAAAGGAACGATCAGGCCGCTGTCTAAATAATATTTATAAAGAGACTAATACCAACAAAATCAAAGCAAATGTGTTCTGAAAATTTCAACGCACTCGAAGGAATCCCTGAATACGAAACGAACTTTTTATGTTATAGACGTTTTACTTCTATTTCAAAATTAAATTGAATAATGAAGAGATGGCTTCCTACAAGCATTTTCTTCTTTTTGAGAACCGCCAATTAGATTATTTTCAAGACGGAATTCCAGCATTTTTAGGAAGCCTTTATAGGAAATATACTGGTTACTAAAGTCTGTTCAAAATCCTTGGTAAAAATATTTATCTTGACATTTCTATATAGAAAACCTAAGAGAAAATGAAGTTTCAAGAACAGCAATAATGCCAGTTAAGACCATGATCGCTTGTAGCAACTGTAAATAACTTTATCTATGAAGTCTCGCTAGACGTGAATACTGCATTAATGAATTAAATCCAGATATTCCCTCAAAGCAATGAAAAAACAGTTTATCGTTTGTTTGGTCACTAAGTCAAAAAAAGGCCTTCTTATTATCGATATGCTCTAGAGTGATGTTCTTTTGAAAACATATTTTGAGGTTTTTGGTACCGA
This sequence comes from Fragum fragum, assembly GCA_946902895.1. Taxonomy (NCBI): domain Eukaryota; kingdom Metazoa; phylum Mollusca; class Bivalvia; order Cardiida; family Cardiidae; genus Fragum; species Fragum fragum. Next base: position 38,442,238 of record OX336376.1, on the reverse strand, counting down.
TTTCAACTCGTGTTCGTTGAGTCGTGGCACCCGATTCTTCATCGGAAATGTTCGCCAATCCTCGACATTGACCGTTAGATGCATAGGCGCTGATGACGATTTCAATAGTCTCCGTGATCTAGCAAAATTGATCGTAAGTTTTTTGAATGACCAGCGAAAGTGACAAAATTTATGGAATATCTTTCGATAGAGTCTTTTATATTTCACACGTGTATCCCTAAAGTAAGAACTTTCAGATTGCCAAGTCCATTACTTCTAGCTAATTTTCATGCAAAACATTTTTTTTTCATTTGCCATCTTTTGAATTTTCACATGTCATCAGTCAAAGCCCCTTTTAGGTCACGTAAAATGACAAATCTGACATTGGTCACAACTTCCATATTTCACATGAATACGCCTTTAGGCTAAATCTTTCAGTTTGTGCAACTTTCAACTACGTGCAATAAGAGTAAAGGATATCACATGATCACCTTTACGAAAATGTGCAGTTGCGAGGGCATTTGTCTTTATCAAAAACACCTTTTCCATTTTGTTACAAATGATGTCAGAAATGGCCATTCAGAATTTCGGAACTCAAATATTTGGAAAAACATTAGATAAAGCCAAGGTTAATATCGTTTCTTATTAAAAAGACAACGCAGAAACTTAGGCAAAGTCCGATACCAACCCGGTAGAAAATGCGGAAAGATACTAAAAGCTCGACCCAAATCAGGCTTCTTGAATCGCGACAGTCCGACCAAGATCGATACTGTGGTACTCCCAAGACAGTTTCTTCACAGGTGGCAAGTTTTATTAATTAGATGCTTGAATAATTTTTAAACGATTTCCTGATTTATAGATGAAGAAACATATACCTAGTGCCTAGGGATTCAACATGAGTCCCTGTAAACGTGAAAGACATTGGATAGTATAAATTTAGTGCTTTGATTGTATAAAGTTTCATACTTCGCAGATTATATTCAGTTATATCTCATCCAAGCTCGAGAACAAATATTTGTACGAGCAACCAGCTGCACATCTCATCATTGTCCAAATGAAACAGGCTATTTAAATAATATTTGCCTCTAAAACAATAGTATGAGTTATAAAATGGTGACTTAGACCTAAAAGTATCCCAAAGTGAAATGATTGAAAGTTTCACTATGATACATAATGATATGATGGTGGCGCATCCCTAATAATTTTTTTTCTAGTTTCATTTTTTCTCATGAACTTATAACGTCACATCAACCTTTTCGGTCTCGCTAATTATTCGAACACCAATCTTCAATCATGGGAGGTCTAGGGCTCCGTCCCCGGCGGCGGCTCATATCCTATCCGACATTTGTCCCTCACCAAAGGGTGGATAATCGTAAACCTAAATGGGATAGCAGCTGTAGACTAGGAAAGGATGTAGTGGTAGAAATGGTTTAAGAAATGCATGTACCAGGAATCCATTGTTAGGTGCTCAACCACTGCGATATTATTGATTCACTGTTAAAAGTGGCGTTAAACCCCATTCAACGAATCAAAATAATAGAATTCCCAAAATTGTATCCGAATATCTTTATGTTTAGATAATAAGACGACTTTTGAATCTTTTAGTAAACAATGTACCATTCGTCAGATGAATTTAGACTTTAAACCCTGTGACAAATATCAGAAAGAATAATGTATAAGCCATAGATTCAGTCTAAATCGGATACATTTATTCATCTGTTTTATTTCTGCCATGAGATACGAGATAGGGTTGATCTTTAAACTTATCAGACTAATTCAATTTTAGTTCACATTTCTTTGCTATTTTGTGAAAAGTGCACATTTCTTTTCTATTTTGTGAAGAGTTTTCTTGAAAAACACCTTGACAGTAAACAGTCATCAAGATTGGTTGGTCAAATATTACAAACAATTAACGGTATTTTGTCCTGAAGTTTTATTTTTATTCCATTCGAAAACTATTTTTGCTGTCAGAGATCTGTCAAAGTTCGGGCCGTTATGCCAAATTATGAAAGGCTTAAGTCAAAATATGTTACATATAATGGTATATATTATCAATTCCGAATGTTTCAAAATAGCATAGACAATGAAATTTATATGTTGCCATCACAGGAATTTTATGGATCTGGTTCAAATTACCGAGAAAATCGAGAAAGTCATGCATATACATGTACTTATTGATAATATAAGCTGTATTCCTTGGCATTTAAACTTGGGATTAATTTATTTTCATAAGAATGTCAACATTGCCAATTTTTAGAGACAGATTTTCTAAAAGTAGAATTTCTGATCCTGCAATGAGTCTAAATTTGGCATTAACCCTTTCCTGTACAATCACTGGTTTTAACGACCTTGTGATTTCATACTTGAGAAATCATTGTTGTAACAAGCAATTTCTTCTTTTCCAACAATGATTTCTACCCTACTGAATGGTTATTTTTCAAATTAAATCCACTTTAAATTTTCGTCTGCAAAACCTTTGAATTTGGACAGGTGCACAAAATTTTTAAACAGGAAAGGGTTAAAGAATTACACAGTACAAATGGTTGCTATTAATAAAACCCACGACTAAACAACACCAACACGTCCGGCCCCTAAAACCAACCAATGTTGTTTTTTTTATATAGCCGTTACAAGAATCACTCTGAATTGTGTTATTTGACATCACATAAGTGCGAGACATTGTTTATATAATGGGATTCAAAGAAATATTTTTAAAGGTAACTACGAACGTATATTTGAGAAATAGAATTTGTAGGTCGATTGTCTTCGACATAATCTAAACTTGATCTAGACTATGATAGTAAGTAATTAGCTCGTCACAAAGGCTATGCTTAAAACTTTGAAATTTCAAATCTTGTCATTCAAGGCTCGGTAAAGATTAGGTCATTCTAAGAAATATCAATAAATTAAAGTAACTAAGAAATATTCGTGACATCAACATATCAGTCAGGATAATGTAGAGCTGAAGTTGTGTCGAATTCCCGACAACGAGTCTCCGGGGTAGCTTTTAATCTTGCTTGAGGGTTGGTGTACAGACGCAGTCCGTTTAACACAGCAAAATTTTAGACTGGTCCAAATTGAAAGAAGCTGCAGACGACAATTTCAAATTGATGGAATTTCGAATTTTTTCATCTTTTTGGATAGAAAACATTGTGGATAATGAAGAAATTGCTTGATACAAGCAATTTCTTCATTTTCCACAATGTTTTCCAAAGCTTTTTTCTCGAGGGGCGTAAAAAGGAGGGATTGAGTTGGAATGGGTTAAAGATATCCCGACGAAAATAAAGGTCACCCAGATCAATTACAATATTGCATAAAATTTGTTACCTCTCGTTCGGTTTTTTTTTTTTTTTTTTTAATTGCTCGCTCGTAGGCTAGTCAAGTTTGATTTTGTGGCGTTTTATGGCAGGTCGTAAATACTTGTGTCACTTCAAAAAGTGTTTTTGTTATTTGTATTCGGTTTTTTTTACGTGAAAAGGTTATAGCCAAGCCCATTTCAAAATATATACTTTGATCTACGAAATAGGCTATCCTATGAACCACGTTAATTGACCAATCGCGGCTGTCCATTAAATAGTCAGTCCACCAATGAAATCTTTCATTTAGACTGGATGTACAGTTTGAACTATCACATTTGCCACATTTCGGTGAATCGTTTATGTTGGTTTGACGTATTTTGACGTCGTAACAACAGCTTATTCAAGCTGTAGTTACGACGTTTAGGTCGCCAAATATCTATTTTACTTATTTGCAACATGCTACTGGCCATACATTTTGCAAGATAACGCCATTAAAAATCGAAGTGGAACTTCCTATCGGAGTCAATGGGCGGGACGAAAGAAGTCAGTGCTTTCTCAAGTATAAATCAAAGCGACATTAAATCCAGGGTTGTACAGAAAAGAGTTAAACCAAAATCTTATTCTTACTGTCATGCGACTCTTCTATATGAAAATGCATATCATAAAGAATTAAACCTGAAACAATTTTCTAATTAAACGCTTGATGAAATATTTTCAAACTGACGTTTCCCCCAAATCTTAATATTCTTATGAATAAATCATGAATAAATCCGTTGATTTTCTAAATAGATTAATTATTCAAGAAAATCAGTATCGCATCGCTGAATACCTGTATCAAAATAATTGTAACTTCTTGAGATAGACTGACGCCGGCTTTTAAAGCAGTACCTTCATCCGTTATCTTAGTATACAAAAATGTTGCGTGTGGTTTGTTGTTGTTTTGTTGTTGTTGATTTTTGTTTCGAAATTTTGGATAATGAAGAAACTATTCATGTAAATACGCCGGTTTTTTTAAAAGAAGTGTTTCATCCGTTATCTTAGTATATATACAGTTTTTTTCAAACTTGAATTTTTGGTAAAGAAAACATTGTGGATAATGAAGAAATGTCTTGTTACATGGAATTCTTCATTTTTTTCAATAATATTTCTCGAAGAGTTTTTTTCTTTAAGGGTTGTAAAAAATGGGAATGGATTCTGAATTAGAGTTAACGTCTCTTAATCGAAAGTGATGTTTTAGTATAATTCATGTAGAATCGACGCAAGTGTCTCACGTAACTACACGTGATAATATTTCGTTAATTAGATTTCCTCACAAACTGATTTAACCCTTTCCAGTTCGGTCCCCGTTTATACGTCCCTGCACATCTATAATTGGGTAAATATTGTAGTAAAAGAAGAATTTGCTCGAAACAACCAATTCCTTCTTTTTCCACAATATTTTATACCCTACTGAATGGTTATTTTTTTTTTTTTTTTTTTTTTCAAATTAAACCCAAAAAGAAATTTTCGTCTGCAAAACCTTTGAAGTTGCGAAGGTTTAAAATTTTCAAAACAGGAAAGGTTTTTTAAAAACGCTGTCATATGTTTTTATCCTATCGATGGAAAGTCTCTCCCTGAAAAGGAGTAATCAGACAACAGTGTTTTATCAGAGGTTGGAACTTAGTAATGTCATAAACTTCGTCATCCTTTTATATTATCAGGGATCAGCATGTGTACTTTAAATTTAAAGAGCATTATCCTTATACTTTGTGCATATCAAGTATGTGGAAATTTACAAGTCCCATTGATTATCAATACGAAACTTGCATTAAATTACGTTCTGGAGACTGTCTTTGACGGGAAATTGCACAAATGCGCTGATAAGTGTGCGTACAAAACAGACTGCCTATCCGTAAGTTTTGGTTGGGAAACAAACGTCTGTGAAATGTATCGAATTAATTCAACCAGCGCAGGACCAGGTGACAAAGTAACGAAAACAAAGACCGTGCTGATAGATATCGGACTTTGGCCACAGGTAAGGACATTTATCATATACCTATAAATGTTTCTAGAAAAATATATACATTCAACACAGACAAAATCGGACACGTCAGAAGAAATTCCCTATCTGATAGTGTCAACTGCCGTTCAATATAAGGCGTCCAAGATGACGTCATTTTCATTCTGTGGATGACGTCAAATTCGATAAACGTAAAGCTGAATGGGAAATTTATTTTCTAACAAACAAATAGGTATATAAAAAATGGAATTTTATGTCAAATCTTCAGTTTGATTCTCGCTGCTTCGGAAAATTTGATATTCCACTCGGTCTCGTGAAATATCAAAATTTCCCCCCGCAGCTCAAAGCAAATACAAGATATTGTATAATAATAATAATAATAACTTTATTTTAAGAAGGTAAAACATTAAGACAGCATTTTCAATTTACAATGAATAAAACATGTCTTTTTTACAATGTTGCCTTCTCTCTCTCATCTCTCTCACATCCTTTCTCTTTCTTTCTCTCCCTCCCCCCTCTCTCTCTCTCTCTTCCTATCGTATTCTTCCCCTTCTCTCTCTCAGACACACACACACAGAGTCTCACTCTCCCTCCCTCCCCCCTCTCTCTCTTTCTCTCTCTCTCTCTCTCTCTCTCTCTCTCTCTCTCTCTCTCTCTCTCTCGCTCTCTCGCTCTCTCTCTCTCTCTCGATCCATTAATAAACGAACGTGAACGATGTAAAACTAAATCGCGAAAATGAAACAAATAATATAATGAGGAGAAAGAATGCTTTGATAAAATTGTCTACGGACAGACACACTGATTTGCAATTACAGGGCTGTATCATTTATTTTGTTTGTCAAGAAGATAAGCTTTAATTTGTTTTTTAAAACTGTATATTGTTTTGGCCTCCCTTATGAAAGTAGGAATTTCATTCCATACTTCCATGCTTGAATATGAGAACGCATTTTTCTTAAAAGTTGTTTTGTATCTAGAGTTGGTAATATCACGACGCGTGTATCTCTATAGTGAAATGATATTTGCTATGTATCTACATCTAGGGACATCCTGAATTGAATTAATCCAGTCATCATCAAGCAGGAGTTCAAAGTTCAGTTCCGTTATAAATGAATGTTTTGATTTGTTGATAGATTCTTTGATGGACAGTCGTGAACTGTCAATTTCAATATGTTCTCAACTGTAGTAAAATTAAAAAAGAAAGACGCGAGGACTTCATATACAATTGTTGTTTAAATGATGTCCCATAAGGAGGCACCCTATTTTAAATTGAGACAAAGAAAAAACCTTGTGATAATCAATAATACAAGGCGGATATTTATTTTGCATCATCTGATGACCATCTTGTTAAGCTTATTAACATAAAGAATGTCCTCTCGGTTTTAATGTAGCTCCACCAGTGCATACCATTTTACATTAAACAAACAAAGCCAACTCTAATTTTTGGGATATTTTTCCGACTCGAGACGACGTTTTTCTCTTTCTTATTCTTTGCCAAAACAATCAAATGTTATGTGCATTTCTATTTTGTAAAATCTAGGAACACAAAAGTATCCTTTGCTCTATGGTTTCGAAGAATTAATTTATGAAGATTTTCATTCTAGCTGAAATGAGAGTCATTTATGCATTTCAATTTTTGGAACCGTTTTTTTGAGGAGCTCCTACCTTACCTTATTTATGTGAGGATTAACCCATTCCCACACAGCAAAATTTTAGACTGGTCCAATTTGAAAGAAGCTGCAGACGACAATTTCAAGTTGATGGAATTTTGAATTTTTCCGTCTTTTTGGATAGAAAGCATTGTGGATAATGAAGAAATTGCTTGATACAAGCAATTTCTTCATTTTCCACAATGTTTTCCAAGGCTTTATTCTTGGGACGCGTAAAAGGAGGGATTGAGTGGGAATGGGTTAACTAGAATTTTATAGCTGTTTTAAGGAGGTGATGATTTTTCAGTATGTGATCATTTATGAACGACGGACAGCAGGAATTCGGAGTTCCTCCAAAGAGCAAGCCGTAGGCATAGCGCAGTAGAATCGCGTGGGACTCCTAGTCATGGGGTCCCGAGGTTGATCCTCGGCCGCGGCAAATATCATTTCCGACATTAGTCTCCCACCAATGGGTAGATAATCGAAAACCTAAATGGAGTTGGAGGCTAGGAATGGACGTAGTAGTATAGTACTGGTGTAAGAAATCAGGAATCTATTTTGAGGTGCTCCAGCCGCCGCGATATGACTGAAATACTGTTAAAAGAGGCGTTAAACCACATTTAATCAATAAATCTAAAGAGCAATTTGTGCTCAGATGAGCTTTAATTGAATGATAGTAGTTCAGCTCTAAAAGCGGCTCATGAACAGATTTTCATGAAAGTTTGATGTAGGACATTTGTCTGCATTTTCAAAAGCTATTCATGCCATTTCCAATATAAATATACTTGTAACAAGCAATTTCTCCATTTTCCGCAATGTTCTATGAAGCTTTTGTCTTGAGAGGCTTGCAAAGAGCGAGATTGGTAGGGGATGGGTAAACCTGTATAGATAAGTATACCTTTAACCCTTTCCCGTTTTGCAAAATTTTAGACCTGTCAAAATTCAAAGGTTTTGCAAAAGACAATATGAAATTGTTTCTATTTGAAAAATCATCATGCAGAAGGGTAGAAAACATTGTGGTAAAGAAGAAATTGCTTGTTACAAGCAATTTCTTCTTGTTCCACAATATTTTACCAATTATAAAAACATTGGGACGTAAAAACCAGGGATTAAACAGGAAAGGGTTAGTGTGAATTTCTCATTTTTATCAATTCTAGTCAAGAACAGGAGCGTGTTGGAATAAGCCATGTGCTGAAAAAACAAGGTGTGTACCGCACGGAGTCTCTTACAGATGTCAACAGGGTAAGTGTGTCTGACTGTTGGAAATCGTGTTCGTCGCTTGTCCTGTTCAATTTTATGTTTGTATATAAAGCTGATGGTATAGTTTTGTGAAATATGTGGCAAGGGGAAAAAAGGACAGATCGTTGTTATGCGACCTAAACGTCGTTATTATGGCTTGAAGAAGACTTCAATTACAATTCCAGACTTGAAAAGAGTCCTGAAGTTCGATTAACAGTTACACAACTCAACCCTTTCCCGTTTTTTTTTTTTGGGGGGGGGGGTGTTTGTTTGTTTGTTTGTTTTTTGTGTATGTTTTTGTTTGGTTGGTTGGTTTTTGTTTGTTTGTTTGATTTCAGACTGGTACGAATTAAGAGAGGTTTAAGACAACAATGAAAATTCGATGCAGTTTGAAATGAAATCATACAATATGGTAGTAAATTGTGGAAAAAGAAGAAATTGCTCCTTGCATGTATTTAATCTTTTTCAACAATGAAATCACAACAACGTAAATTCAGGGAAAGGGTTTATCATATGCCCGACATTTCCAACATTTTTTTATGTGCGTCAAGTATACAGACTGGAATCAGCCAGTGCGTCCACATAGTCTGATCAGAGTCTTTACTCTGTAGATATCCCCAACTTTCTTTTATACAATTAGCGAAAAATCTGCTTGAACTGTGGGAATGTCCAGGCTTCACAATATCTGCACTAACGTAAAACAAAAGTAATGTGAAAATGTAAATCAAAGGCTTAATCAACACGGACAATTAATTAAATGAAACATTCGACTTGTTTCTTTATTCTGTTTTAATTTTCGAGTTTAGCTACCTTATTGGTTCACTGTTTGGTCAGAAGACTTGACGCATTGCCACATAATGCCGCTTCTAAGCGACCTTAAGAACTATTATTATGGAAAATATTTCGAGAATAGGAGAAACGGCCTGTAACAAACGATTCATCCCTTTGTCGCAATGTTTTCTTCCTTATTTGTTACTTATTTTCAATTTTAGCACAACATGTATTGCCGTTTACAACTTCTTTCAATTTGAATAAGTCTAAAGATTTTTTCATTTGATAATTTGTTTATAATGTGATAATTTGTAAAATGAGAAAAGTTTTTACCCTTTTCACATTGCGAAATATTAACCTAGTTGACCAAGGTTAAAGTCTTTAGAGATTCATTCCACAACACTTCATGAATTAACCCATTCCAACTTAATCCCTCCTTTTTACGCCCCTCGAGAAAAAAGCTTTGGAAAACATTGTGGAAAATGAAGAAATTGCTTGTATCAAGCAATTTCTTCATTATCCACAATGTTTTCTATCCAAACAGATGAAAAAATTCAAAATTAAATCAACTTGAAATTGTCGTCTGTAGCTCCTTTCAATTTGGACTGGTCTAAAATTCTCATTGTGTTGGAATGGGTTAAGTGATTTGAATTTTTCCTAGCTATGAATCTGTACAGAATTCGAGTTACATATCGTCAGCGGGCGTCGATAAGCTGTTTTTACCACATTTCGGTCGTGTTATACCTGATTTGTTTGTTTGTTTATTTGAATGGGGTTTTACGCCGCTTTCAACAATCTTTCAGTTATATCGCGGCGGCTGGAGCGCCTAACAATGGAATCCTGGTATTTCTCACACCAGTACTACCATTACATCCTTTCCTAGCCTACAGCTGCTATCCCACATAGATTATCAACCCATTGGTGAGTGACAAATAGTCGGAAAGGATGAGTGCCGCCGTCGGGAATCGAACCCGGGACCTCGAGATTGACAGTCCGACGCGCTACCAACTGCGCTATGACGGCGGCCCGTGTTATACCTGAAGGCCCGTTTATACATTCATGATTTTCTCTATGGACAGAAATGTCTATGGACCGGATTTCTCATGGACAGAAAAATCAGGATGGATCTGGATGAATCGTGGCGATACGTAGTAATATTCAGTGTCACTACGATTCCATTAAGAATGTTAACGATATTAGTACGGTGTCTGTAAGGTATAGTTACGAATCGATGACGATTCATGACCGCAACGCTACGAATGCTCACGGTGCTTGTCTGGTTCGATACGGTACTAGTACGATTTACGGCGGTAGCGACACGAGCCCATCGTAGAGTTCCGAAACAAAACCGTGGATAATTCGTAGGACAACCGTACAAAAATTCGTGGTGAATCGTGAGAATTCGTGGTGCCAAACAGTCCACGACTGGCTACGATCTCTCACGAATAGGCGCGAATATGGCTACGGTATCAGTGCGAATAAGCAAGATTCCGCTAGGCGGCTACGAAATAAGCCATGCCCAATAATCACCACGATTCACCACGAATGTTTTAAACAGTTTAAAACTTCCGTAATGCTACCGTTGAGTTTCCCGAATCATCACGATTCATCAAGATTCACCACGATTCTACAACAAATCACCACGGTACACGAAGATTTTACAAATCGTGACGAATCGTAGCGGTACCGTACCCAAAAATCGCGAATGTGTAAACGGGCCTTAACTGTAGAACATTTTCTTCCAATTTCTAAGTTTTTCATCCTATTTTCAACTTTTCATGCTTTCGTTATTTGCTATTAACGTTAAATTTGTTAATTAATTTAAGCTTGAAAGGCAAGGCAGTTGTAATTATGTATAAAATAGGCGTATAGTGTGATAGGTCAGTGTCGGTTTTTTCTCTTCATTTACTTTATAAAAGACGAAGAAACTGGTTGCAAGCCATATGTTTTGCCAGAAAATGGACGAATTTACGACATCTATGGGCATTTAGAATTGATCACGGGAGAACTCAATCCCATAGGGACAGCGATAGGCCTAAACTGTGAAGAGCCATACTTCACCTCTTTGGTGGACCCAAGTTATTACTGGATTAGTCGCTGTCAAACCAACCAGAAATGGAATAATCAGTATTTCTGCTACACTGGTATGGTATATGTGTGATTTTTCAATCCATTTCCAACAATACCGCATTTTTACGCTCCTCAAGAAAAGGACTTTGGAAAACATTGTGGTAATTGAAGAAATTGCTTGTATCAAGCAATTTCTTCATTATTCACAATCATTTCATGATCCAAAAAGGCTAATTTCATTTTTTTTTTAAATTCCATCAATTTGAAATTCTCGTCTACTTATTCTTTAAATTTGTACCCGATTAAAATTGTGTTGTGTTTGAATGGGTTATGGTGTTGTCCGCCTGCCTATTTCTCTGTTTATCCGTCTGTCTGTTATCCTGCTTATTCTTTCCATACAAGTTCTTTTGACCGATTTTGACAACATTTCCAACACGTGTTCAGCACGAGCCCTAGCTGGGCAAGAAAGAAATAGAAGATATTGAATGATTGGTCATTTAGATCTAATTGACCAATCGCGGCTTTCAATCAAGTTATAAACCGACTAATCATTTACTTTACTCAGCCCGGACCTGAGCTTTTCAACTCCAACATTGGCCGCCATTTTGTTAACCTTTTCTGTTACTTAGACGACTTAAACGTCGTACGTACAGCCTTTTCAAGCGGTACTTAAGACGTGAAGGTCACAAACCAACAGTTTTACCTTCGTTGCATGCGGCTGGCCATAAATATCATGAAAAATCGAAGCGGCACTTCCTGTCGGAGTTAATAGGCGGGGACTAGGGAGTCAGTGGGCGGGGCAGGCGATTGGTCAATTGATTAACGAGTCATCTATAAACCTTGTCGATTTATTATTATTATTATTATTATTTATCTGTTTTAGACGACGAGTTGAATAAATTTGGGATTTTGACCTCACGAAATCGATATTCTATTTATAACATGACCTTAAGTTTTGTATTAATCACAAGAAATTAATAAATATCAGCGATAGATGATATCCCACGAAGCATGTAACGCCCTTTATAAAATGACGCCATTACATACGTTATGACGTCATTTTAGTGGTAACGAAAAGGCGTTTAACATATAGGCTACGGATTTATTTGCATAGTTTTTACGCTAGTGCAGAATGAGCAATATAATATCAAATGGAACTTTTCCACTTCATATATAATATAATATTGATTCAATATGTTTTTAGGTTTAGGAAAATGTTGACACATGAAACAAATGTTGAAAATAAATTTAAGCTAGTGATGTTTGGTACTGTTCAGCACTAGCTGTGTCATTCGACGGTAATGAATACCTTCACGTCGCCTCAGCATTTTAAGATAAATTATGGTGTGGTGTTTTTTTTTTTTTTTTTTATCACAAGTGATTTTCAAAAAAAAAGTCAAATATCAACCAATCATCCTTTAGTGAACTGTGCAACTGTTTTATCAAATCATTATTGTTCCTATATTTATTGGCCACCAGTAGGGGTCACCTCTATGTAATTTATTCCTTTTACGAAAAAAAGCTTGTCCAATTCGAACAAAGCATTTTAAGTATATAATAGCGATTTGTTTGTTTGAATGGGATTTGGCGCCACTTTTAACAGTATTTCAGAAATATCGCGACGACTGGAGACTTAACCATGTATTTCTACCAGTATATCCTTTACGAGCCTACAGCTGCTCACCCCAATTAAGTTAACGATTTTATACTCATAAGGGGGAGATATCTGTCGGAAGGGTTTTTTTTGCCGCGACCTGGGATCGAACAATTTCAATTTTTCATGGATTTTGAATTTATTCAATGAATTTACGCCGTGGCTTCATATGCAAGAGGACGGCAAACGGACGTGTATTCCAATACTAACCTTCCATTTTATACGTAAAGATTGTTAGAATAGCTGAACAATTCATCGTTCATTACCTATGGATTTTGGTCTTTATTAGTTACGACCTTTTGCACGCCGAACGAAGAATTGTATACGCGACGTCAGTACCCTACAGAAAAGTATTTGAGAGAAATAATAGGTCTTTCTTTGAAAAAACGGAAAACAAAACAAAATAATTCTCACAAATCTTTCGTTGTTTTCTATTGCGAGTTGACAGCTATCAGGACTCCAACAGGAAGTTCCACCTCGATTTTAAACAGCGCTAAACTTTGCAAAATTCAATTACAGTAGCATGCCATTAAAAAGTAAAATGTTGGATTGACGACCTTAACGTCTTAACTACAACTTGAGTAAGCTGTAGTTACAACGTTCAGGTCGAAAAACCAACAAAAATATTTCACACAAATAGCCGCTAATGTTGGAGTTCTAAACTCAAGTCCGTGCTGAATAAATAATTTGATTGGTCGATTTATTCCTTGATTGAAAGCCGCTATTGGTCAATTGGTAAGGCTCGGCTTTTAACTTCTCTTTTCTAGAGTCGGTTATGATCAGTTTCTATGAGAATCTCGTAGCAAATTCTGTATTTAATCTTTGCACGTTTTCATTTGCTATAACAGCTTATATTGCCCCCCCCCTTCTTCAAAGGGCACGAATATATAATGATGGCGTCCACAGAATACCTGTTTTTGTGTATCTTCTTTTAACACCCCCTTAAATCTGATTCTCTTGGCAGTGTAATATAATACCCTCTATAATACTGATTGATTGAATGGGGTTTAACGCCACTTTAACAGTATTTCAGTCATATCGCGGCGGCTGGAGCACCTAACAATAAATTCCTGATAATTCTCACACCAGTACTACCACTACACCCTTTCCTAGCCTCCAGCTGCTATCCCACTTAGGTTTACATTTATCCACCCAATGGTGAGAGATAAATGTCGGCAACCGGGGACCCTCTATAATACTTTCCGATGGGGTATCAAGATATAACTTGATATTTTCCCCGAAAAAACAAACACATAAAACAATGCAATTATCAGAATAATAAACTCACTGTTTTGTAAGATGCAGCACAGCTTTCGGCCGATTCGAACTACTCAACCTATTATCAGCGGGACCCAAAAGATGATGACATCATCAGGTTTTCATGTAATTTACATTAGAAATGACGCGCTTATGGAGATTTTGTCCAAAAAAAAATTCACATTTGTCCATCTGTTGTACTATAGAAATAGATTAATTGTTCGTTTTACGTCTAAGGTCGACCTCCATTTACAGTTGATGAGATATGCTTTTTGCCAATACTAGAGTATATGTACCCAACGTATGCGGATATAACAGCGACATCATCTGTCCCAGGTTGGAGTGAAACTGACTTGTTGATGAGCTCTTTGTCAGGATGGATACCAACTACAAACGATGGTCAACAATACTTTCAGGTTTTACTTGTGTTATTTATTTTATATTTTTTCTTTACTTTATATGGAAAATGTGGATCTGCACAAATTCACCAACGGAATATGGACACGGTTTAACCGATGTGTTATAAAGTTTGACCGATTGCTCTCAAAATCATTGGGATTTCGAACCATAGGTGACGAAAGTAATTCCTGTTTCTAGTTATCATTCGGACAAGATATGTTCTCAATATATAATAAAGGTCAATGTTATTCTGACCTTGAAATTTGGTGGATTACTTTAAATTAAAAGAAATTGGGTTCATCAAAAGATGATCATATGCGCAAAGTTTGGCTATCCAAGATCAACTCTTTTCCAAGTCACCATCCTGAGCTCTATATTGCACTTATGTCAAAGGTGACTGTGACGTTGTCCTTTGACGATTTTCTTTCTTTCTTTCTTTCTTTTTGTAAGTCAATTTTAATGATTTTCAAATCGATATAAATATCTTTGCTCAATTTGTAAACTTTCTGTGTCCTTTTATAGAGGTTTTAACTCTGTATTCATGTTGTTCATAAAGTTCAATGTCACTTTTACATTGACCTTTGGCGGATTTCCCGCAAAACATTCCCTGCAGAAAACCTACACTTAAAGATAATTCTCTGTTTCGAATTGGTCAACCTAGGTTTCTGTGTCAGGTGATCATCCAGACAAAGTCTGGTCTACCGACCGACCAATAGACGGACCAACATAAACAATGGAATACATACGAATAATCGTTGAAAGCACATTTTTATCATAATTGGCTATTTTCGGACACAGGCGTTTTTCTCGAGAATGGTCGGTTTACTCAGTTAGCTTAACCCATTCCCACACAAGCCCTCCCTTTTAAGTCCCAAGAAAAAAGCTTTGGAAAACAAAGTAGAAAATGAAGAAATTGCCTGTTTATGTAATTCCTTCATTACCCTCAATGTTTTCTATCCAAATAGACGAAAAAAATATAAAAAAAAATGGATAAATAAATTCCATCAATTTGAAGTTGTCGTCTGCAGCTTCATTCAATTTGGATCAGTCTAAAATTTTGTTGTGTGGGAACGGGTTAACCTCACTTTGAACCGTTTAATACCACAGATCCGGTTTGATAACGTATATTGGTTTGGAGGTGTTGAGACGGCTGGCGGGGATAACGAAAACTGGGTCACGTCATACAGGGTAAACTATAGCCGTGATTGTGTGTATTACAGCTATATGAAGGAACCTGATGACACAACAATAAAGGTAACTTTTATTCTAACCCATTACCAGACGGCAGAATTTTAGACTAGTCCAAATAAAAAGGAGTTGCAGACGACAATTAAGGGTTATGAAATTTTTAGACTTTTTCAACTTTCTATATCACAAGCAAATTCTTTATTTTACACAATGTTTTCAAGATTGTTTTTCTTGAGGGGCGTCCAAAAGCGTCATTGTGTGGGAATGGTCTAAATCAGTGTATAAACTTAGTCAGACTCATTTTCCTTCCAGGTAGGAATATCTAAAGCAATACTTGAAAAATGACATAGAGTATTCTGTCCAGTCCTCTTCCATTGGGTACTCAAAACGTAAAAACAAAAGAAAAGCATTTAGACTTTTTGTCATTTTTCTCCGATTCCTGGTGCAAAGAAGACGTTGAAGAAAGAAACAATCGGTTATAGATTTATATTTCAATGTTGAAAGATATTTGTTCTGAAGTCCTTTGATTAAACAATGACCACAACGAGCTGTGACGTTTCAAGCTACAGATTTCAAGTCCTTGAAGGTTTTGTAGCAAAAGAGAATAGTACACGTTACTTTCTTCGACCTTGGACACAATTCCTGCAAATCGACGGATGCTGGCAACACCAACTTACGTCCATCAGCAAGCTCGACATATCTTGGCAAAATGTAAGACCAGTAAATTGAATTAAAAGTCCATAATACTTGATTTGCGCCCTAAACGTCGTAGCTACGACTCGAATAATATATAATTCAAACGTTTAACTTGCCAAAATTAAAAAAAAAGAAAAAAAAAGGAAATGTAGTTTTAAGATCTCTTCCGGTCTGAATGAATGATTTGATTGAAGATCGGGGTTTTTGTTGTTGTTGTTGACAGCTGCGATCAGTTTATTTTGGTATAGGAAAATAACCTGACATCCGTAACTTTTTTGCGTTTCGTTTTAGCCCACATATAAATTATATATTTGTTAAGTTTTACCTTAATAGTTATTCATACACTACACTTGACGGATCCAAGGCCACGCCGTCTTATCTCCGACAATGCTGTTCAACTGAGATACTAAACGCCATTTCCCTTGAATTCTTATTGCTATTTTTTGTTTGAATAGGGTTTAACGCCACCCTTCACGATGTTTCAGCCATATCACGGCGGCTGGAGCACCTAACAATGGATTCCTGGTGTATCTCGCACCAGTACAACCATTACATCCTTTCCTAGGCTCCAGCTGTTATCCCACTTACGATTATCCACATATTCTTATTTTTGTACGCCCGTTGAAAAACGGGACGTATTATGGGATCAGCCGTGGCGTCCGGGCGGGCGGCACCACTTCTTTGTCAGTGCCATAACACTGGAACCTTATGTCTGATTGACTTGAAACTTGACAGTTGGATTCATTGCATAATTACAAAGTGCAACCTATAAGAACCCTAACTATATTGTTCTTATTTTTGGGGTTATTTCCCGTTTTTTTCAAACTTTTGTTTAAATCCCGCACCCCAGGTAACATCAACAGGGTGACCGGCGTATATTGTGACAATTTGTCGCCCTTTTTTTCATTTGAACTCAAATTTACTTGAAACTTCAAACGACCTACATTTCAATTCCGAAATTTGCTCGTAGTACTTGTATTTTACATAACAATCGATTAAACGAAATGAATGTGAATGAATATTTTCTTAGATTACATTGATACTTTAAGTACTGTAAATCTAGTTTCTTAAATTCAATGTTTCTTTTTTGTACCTTTTCGATAAACAATTTAGATGTCCGCTCGGCCTGAAAAAGAAATAATTGAGCTATCGCTGGCCCCGCCCACTGACTACCTGGGCCCCGCCCATTAACTCCAATAGGAAGTTCCACTTCTGGAACGGCGTTATTTTGAAAATTAATGGCCACTAGCTTTTACCAAAAAAGTAAAAGGGTTAATTGACGACCAAAGCGTCGTAACTATAGCTACAGTTAGGACGCTTAGGTCGCCAACCAGAAAGTTTTAATAAAAATGGCGCCCAATGTTGGAGATGTAGGCTCAGGTCGTGGCTGAATAAATAATTTGATTAGTTGGTTGATTCCTTGATTGACGGCCAAGATTAGGCAATCAAACGAGTCATATATCTGATGCTGGCATATACACTCATATTTGTTACTTTCGTAAATAACCGTAGCTATATATTTTTTATATATTTAGATTTGTTATTCACCCCCCAAAAAATCAAAGGATCTTACATTTAGACAATCTTTGTTGTGTCTTCTAAAGGTTTTTTTTAACATCACAAGAGATAGTATCATTTCATTACAGGACTTTCCTGGAAACACAGATCCTGTGAACATCGTGACAAACTACTTTGCAAGGCCAACCGAAATTCGATGCTTGAAGATTTATCCTACGGGTTATGAAGGGGGGATAACTATGCGTCTTGAAGTACTAGCATGTATAAATGAATTTTCCTAAAACTTGTATCGCCGGTTAGACTTATGATTGACTGATGTTTTGATTGATTTGTCGAATGGATGCTCGATTGATTTGTTTGTTTGTTTGTTGGTTGGTTGGTTAATCGGTTGGTCGATTGATTGGTTGATTGATTGATCGATTGATCGATTAGCCGATCGATTAGTCGATCGATAGATTGATTGATGGATGAATGGATAACTAGGTTTGAGGGTGGATTGATTGACCTTTTGATTGATTGATTGATTGATCTATTTATTGATCTATTTATTGATTGATTTATTGATTGATTGATTGATTGATTGATGTGCAGATGTAATGAAGGTTGTGTGGTATAGAATTTTAGTACTGTGACCAAGGCCTTAATTTGAATAGACATTAACTGCCATATGAAAGAAATAAGATAATAAAATCCATTTGGCCAATCATAAGTAGTAATAGATGCTCACTATACAAAATCAATGTGAGGAATTTGGAAGCGAAAGGGTTTCAGACAATTAGACAAAATTTGATACAAATTTAAAAAAAGTGATTAAGGATCGTAGTATAGCCCAAACCTTGGCTTTTTTCGATTGTAATCACGATAATATATTGTAATTAAAGATTAAAGATTATCTTAACTCAGAGATTGATTCAGTCATAACGATTGACCAATCGCTGGCCCCGCCCACTTACTCCTTTGGCCTCTCCCACTGACTCCAACAGGAGGTTCTGCGTCGATTTTAAATGGCGTCATTTTTCATAATTTATGGTCAGTAGCAGGTAGCAAAAAAAGTGGAATAGTTGGTTGGCGACCGAAACGTCGTAACTACAGCTTGAATAGGCTGTAGTTACTAAGTTTAAGTCAACTAACCAACAAAAAAGGTTAACGAAAATGGCGGCCAATGTTGGAGATCAAAATTCATCTCTGGTCTCAAAGAAGGATTTCATTGGTCGACTGGTTATTTGATTGGCAGCCTCGATTGGTCAATTGATCGAGCTGTTTAACGTAGTCTCACTTTTTGACGCCTATAAAAAAAAAAACCTTGAGAAAACACTGTGTAAAATGTAGAAATTGCTCATCACAAACATTTTCTTTGATTTTCACAATGTTTTCTTTCCAGAATGACCAATATTTTTAAAGCTCCACAAATTTGAAATTGTGGCCATGCAACCAAATATTTTGACGTCTGGTAATAATTTAAGTACTTGAGAATGAGTCATGTGAAACTTCCCAGACGATTTAAGGTGGGCTTCATCTAAAAAATAATATGATTTTTATTCAGCGAAACAAGTTAGCATTTTCTGTAGAAAATTGTCTGATTAAAAATGTCAATCAGCCCATTATCAAACGACAAACTTTTAGACTAGTCCAAAGTAAAAAATGTTGCAAACGGCAATTTTGAATATTAGATGAATATTTTTATTTTGTCTTTCGGGATAGAAGACATTGTGGATAATGAAGATAATGAAAAAAATTGTTGTAACGAGTAAGTTCTTCATTCTCAACAGTGTTTTCAAACAGTTTTTCACGCGTGCATCATATAGCGGTTGTTTTTTTTTGTGGGAATGGGCAAGAAAGTTGATTTGATGAATAATGAGAGTGTCCTGATACCCTATAATCTTTGTCTGTCTGATGTTTTTTGTTGTTGTTTTATTCTAGCTGTAGTTACGACATTTTGCACGGCCAAGGACGATGTATCACACGCAAATGGTGTAGAATTGACACCTTTTCTAGGTTTTATTGAGTTATGAAACTGTATGAGGCTGCTTCTCCTTAATGGGAATATAAATTACAATGTACTTAACCCGTTTCGACTCAGTGGCGCTTTTAGAAGCTCTCAGGAAGATAAGCTTTGGAAAACTTTGTGGAAAAGAAAGAAATTGCTTGTTACAAGTAATTTCTTCGTTATCCACAATGATCTGTAACACTAAAGTAAAAAAAAAATAAAATTCATATGCTCTACATTTTCGGCTGCAACTGTCTTCAATTTTGACTGGTCTAAAATTTTGTTTCGTTGGAATGGCTTAAATACGGGACCTGTTGACACTATATATGCTGTCGTATTTCAAATATTCCAAAGTGATCACTAATATGAAGCTCCTGGGGGCCATCGATGGGGTCTAGCTATGAATGCCTCAAATGAGTTTCGAATTGACTCTTGCTTGCGGTCTTATCTTGGGCGGAAATCGACAAGGAATATATCGACCAATCAAACCATGCATTCAGCCCGGAATTGAGATTTAAACCCCGATAATGGCCGCCATTTTTGTGAAACTCTTTTGTTGTTTGGCGACTTGAACGTCGTAACTAAGGCTTATTCAAGCTGTAGTTACGACATTTATGTCGACAACCAACGGTTCAACTGTTTTGTTGCATGTTACCTATCATAGTGTACATAGAATCTAGTAGTACAAGACCAATTTGTTTCAAAGAAAATCGAAGACTCGAATGAATGACAGCGTTGTAAGTTTAACGAGAGATGCAACTCATTGGAATAGAGACCAGTCTAATTATTGCACGTTTGATTACATCAGTTTTACCGGAAAAAAAACACCCGTACTGGTTGTAACATGTTTAAATAAATGATAACAAAAGGTTATTTTTTATCAATTCTTTGATGGATGTTGTAATTTTCTTTTACATATAAAAGTAGCGAGAGCTATGTTTTTTGTTCATTTCTATCCCGTACTGGCCGTGGCGATAGCGTAGTTGGTAGCGCGTCGGACTCTCAATCATACGGTCCCGGGTTCAATCCGTGGTCGCGGCTAATATCTTTCCCACCAATCGATGGATAGTCGTAAACCTCGTAAATCGTAAGGTGGAATGAGAAGCTAGAGGATCGGTCAATGTAGAGTTACTACTGGTGTTAGAAGTAGCGCGAATCTCAGGTTAAGCGCTCCAGCCTCGGCGATACGACTGAAATACCTTTAAATGTGGCACCAAACCCGATTGAAAACAAAGGTTTCTTTGACCGAACTATATTCATTGGAGACAACTTTGTGTGCGCTTTGCGAATGTTTGTCTTCGTGGAGTTTGACTGATTTATTAAATGGGGTTTAACGCCACTTTTAACAGTTTTTCAGTCATATCGCGGCTCCTGGAGCACCTATCCGTTGATTCCTGTTATTTCTAACGCCCGTACTACCACTACATCCTTTCCTATCCTTCAGCTGCTATCCCACTTAGGTGTACGATTATCCACCCATTGGTGAGAGACAAATGTCGGAAAGGATGTTTGCCGCTGCATGGGTGTCTGCGTGGAGAACAAGAAGATTTTCATTTGTTTCATCCATGATGTCGAGTGTAAGAGCAAAAACATCGTAAATGTACCTCAAATTGATAAGCACTTACGGTGTCATCGAAATATGCAAACAAAACATAGGGAAATAGCTTAATCATTACTTTCAGTCATATTTTTGATTTCATCTTTTTTTTAATCAGTTCACGTACTGTGTATATTGTTTTCATGCGTTGAGTACGTTCTGAGTATTTTCCGACCCTTTAAGACTTCGTGGCTTATCGGTAAACCATAAATCAAACTATAAAGTTTCAAACTGGTCAAATTGAAATAATCTGTGAGTAAAATTAAAAACAAATTGCAAATAGGATGAATTGTCAACCAACCAATCAAATCATTTATTCAGCCCGGACTTGCGTTTTCATCTCCAACATCGTCCGCCTTTTTCTTTAACCTGTTTTGTTGGTTTGGCGACTTAAACGTCATAACTACAGCTTATTCAAGCTGTAGTTACTACGCTTATGTCACCAAACAACAATTTAAATTTTTTAGTCGCTACTGATCATGCATTTCGCAAAATAACGCCGTTAAACTCGATTGGAACTTAATGTAGGAGTTTACCTGCGGGGTCTTTGCAGTCAGAGGGCGGGGCCAGCGATTGGTCAATTAATGGATCACGAGACAAGTCCACTTATCTCCAACAAGAAGTTCGCCTTGGAAATAAAATGGCGTTATTTTGTAACAAATTATGGCAAGTTACTTTTGAAAAAAAAAAGTAAAATGGTCGGTTTGTCACCTAATCGTTGTTAAAAGAGCTGGAAACTGCTTAAAGTCGGACAACGTCGGAGTTCAAAGTTAAACTTCCGGTCAAAATGAATGATGTGATTGGCCAATTGATTCTTTTATTGACATCGCGATTCGTCAATTTCCCTGTGCTGCGACCAATCTGTTTAACTTTCTGTCGCAGACATATTGAAGTTGTTAGAGCATCGGACTCTCAACCATGAGGTCAAGGGCTCGATCTCCAGGCGCGGCATAATTTCTGTCCGATAGTTGTTTTCACCAATTGATGGTTAAAACCTCGGTGGGATAAGCAGATGGTGGGTCGTAAAAGATGTTGTGGAAGTACTGGTGCGATAAATTCTAGTAATTCATCGATAGGTGCTCGAGTCACCGGGATATGACTGGAATTCTGTTAAAAGTGGGGTTAAACCCCATTCAATCAATCAATCAATCATTCATTGCAAACATCTGGGCGAAATCTAAAAACAGATAAACAGTCTGCGTATGCCATTTTAGAAATGTCCTAGTTTAATTTGTTAATCGATCCTTGATTTTCGCAAAACAACTTTTCAGAATATTATACTTAAGCAATATCCGAGAGAAAATGAAAATAATTAAAATCTGCGACTTGAAAAAAAATCAATACCCTTATCAAGTGTTAAGAGAGTTATTTTCATTTAACTGTTCTAGAAAACGGACAATGTCCATATATAATTCTAAATTGTTTTCGGATTTTTTTTCTTCTTCAATAGGAATATAACTTAGTCATTAATTTAATCAAAGAAATTACAGTAATAGGAGGAAATTGAACTAATTATTTCATTTATATATGTACAAGCTATGAAATGAACAACGAGTTATTCTATCTAAATTCGAGCTTTCGATTCACTTGACCAGTCAATTGAAAAATCTATCGACCAATCAAATCATTCATTTAAAACCGGACGATAACTTTGAACACCAACATTGGCCACCATGTATGTAAAGTATATTTGTTCGTTTGGCGAAATAAACGTCGTAACTACATTTTTTCAAGGTGACATAATGACGTTTAGGACGCCGACTTATATTTCATATGAAAGTGGTACTTCCTGTCGTAGTCAGTAGGCATAGCAAACGGAGTCAGTTGGCATGGCAAGAAGAGTTAATGGGCAGGGCAAGCGGATTCAATGGGCAGGGCAAGTAGAGACAATGGGCAGGTACAACGGAGTCAATGGGCATTGCCTGTAGAGTCAATGGACTGGGCCGGCATAGTCAATGGGTAGGGCCAGCGGAGTCAATGGACAGGTCCAACGGAGTAAATGGGCATAGTTTGTAGAATCAATGGACAGATCCAACGGAGTAAATGGGCATGGCATGTAGAGTCAATGGACAGGTCCAACGGAGTAAATGGGCATGGTTTGTAGAGTCAATGGACAGGTCCAACGGAGTAAATGGGCATGGTTTGTAGAATTAATGGGCAGGTCCAACGAAGTAAATGGGCATGGCCTGTAGAGTAAATGGACTAGGCCAGCAGAGTCAATGGGCAGGGCCAGCGGAGTCAATGGGTAGGGCCAGCGGAGTCAATGGGCAGGTCTAACGGAGTCAGTGGGCAGGGCCAGCGGAGTCAATTTGTAGGGCCAGCGGAGTAAATGGGCAGGTCCAACGGAGTCAATGGGCATGGCCTGTAGAGTCAATGGACCGGGCAAGCGGAGTCAATGGGTAGAGCCAGCGGAGTCAATGGGCATGTCTAACGGAGTAAATGGGCATGGCCTGTAGAGTCAATGGACTGGGCCAGTAGAGTCTATGGGTAGGGCCAGCGGAGCCAATGGGCAGGTCTAACGGAGTAAATGGGCATGGCCGATAGAGTCAGTGGACTTGGCCAGCGGAGACAATGGGCAGGTCTAACGGAGTCAGTGGGCAGGGCCAGCGGAGTCAATTGGCATGGCCTGAAGAGTCAGTGGGCAGGGCCAGCGCAGTCAGTGGGTAGGGCCTGAAGAGTCAGTGGGCAGGGCCTGAAGAGTCAGTGGGCAGGGCCAGCGCAGTCAGTGGGTAGGGCCAGCGCAGTCAGTGGGCAGGGCAAGTAGAGTCAGTGGGCGGAGCCAGCGGAGTCAGTGGGCAGCGTAAGTAGAGTCAGTAGGCAGTGCCAGCGGAGTCAGAGGGCAGGACCAGCGATTCGTCAATTAGAAATAACTTTTAAAAGAGACAACCCTTTCAAATTTATGAAGCAGGTATCATTTCAGTCAGACAATCGTATTGCTTGCTTTGAAAAATTATGTTAAAAGTTGGTAATTATCTCGAATATCCTGATTCATACACTAGAATACACATAGATTAAGATAGAATAAAGACGGTTTCAAATCAGTCCATCTAATTCGTTGACTACCTCTGGCTAGTGATGATCATTGACCAATCGCGGCTGTCAATCAAGGAATCAATCGACCAATTAACCATTTATTCAGATTGGAATACAGATTTGAACTCCAACATTAGCCGTAATTTGTGTGAAATATTTTTGTTGGATGTTGAGACCTAAAAGTCGTAACTACAGCTGTAGTTACGACGTTTAGGTTTCACTTTTTGTTACATATTCCTGGCTATGAATGTTTAAAATCGAAGCGGGACTTCATGTTGGAGTCGATGGGCTTTTCAAATGGAGAAAGTGAGCGAGATCAGCGACTGGTTATTATAAATCTACCGAGTTTCCTGATACATTCAGAGAGTAAAGAGTGAGAAGGCCCGTTCTGGTCAGCTTGCACCGGCCGCGTAGGCTGACCTGTTATGGTGTTTTTTTTGTTTTTTTTTTTGTTGTTTTTTTTCACTTCTCCAGGGGTCTCTTTTTGCCTGGTGGGTCACATATTTTTCTATTTCAGATTTCTTTACTCTTAATACCGATTCCTTATTTTCTTTAATTATCTTGAAAGGCTCTTTTATTCTTTTCATGAATAATTCTTTGCTTAAAACAAAGCAAAAAAGACCTTATAAGGATATGACAGTTTCTTACATTTCTTTGTTGAAAGAGGGTGTAATTTGTCTGTCGTAAAATAATTTCACTTTATTTAGGAAGTTCGTTGCATAACATAATCATTTAATATGCTTTGTTTGATGTGTAAGATCATTTTTCTCTGTCTATGCATTTATAAAGTATATGGAAACATACCACTAATTATGAATACAAAACTTGATTTACACCATGTCTTAGAAGCAAATAAAGACACGACATTGCCAAGTTGTGCCGATAAATGCGTGTACAAAACTGACTGTGTATCCTTTAGTTTTAGTCGAGTGACTAAAGTTTGTGAAATGTACAGAAAGTCTGTTGCAGATGTTCCATCGGGTGATAAATATCAGCAAGATTTTACTGTACTTATGGAGGCGATGAATTGGCCGAAGGTAAGACCTTGATTTAACCCATTCCCAAACAACAAAATTTTAGACTTTTTCCAAATTGAAAGAAGTTGCAGACGACAATTCAAATTTGTGGAATTTTATTTATCTATCTATTCATTTCGTCTTTTTGGATAGAATCCCTAGCCGATAAAGAAGAAAATGCTTGGAGCGAGCAATTTCTTCATTTTCTACAATCTTTTCAAAAGTTTTTTTTCTTTAGGGGGCAAAAATGAGGGAGTATGTGAGAAATGGTTAACGAGCAAGGCATGGGCGTGGATAATTGTTGAAAAAGGAGTGCATTTTCAAAAATTTGGGACCAAAATGATTATTTTCATCCAAAATGCAAATTCCACTTTAAAAAATATTATTTTATGGCAAAGAAATTCATGTAGTTACACGTTAGTTACAGTTGCTGTAACATTGTTCAATTTTGTTGCTGCAAAACAATTTTCTATACAATGTATTTGTTTAATAATAATCGAATGATTGCGTATTAATTTGAGTGAGCGAATTAGGGTTTTTCTAAGACTGAATGATATTTGGATTATTATATCAGATAATGTAAGACTCTAGAATGATAACAAAATCGGCGATTTTACGTTATATTTGTCGACCAAAATAGTCCAGAATGTTCTTTCATAGTATC
Organism: Fragum fragum; assembly: GCA_946902895.1. Lineage (NCBI taxonomy): Eukaryota > Metazoa > Mollusca > Bivalvia > Cardiida > Cardiidae > Fragum > Fragum fragum. The sequence goes on along the minus strand of OX336376.1, from coordinate 38,416,226 downwards.
TGATAAGGGTGACCGATTTACATCTTTAAAGGTGTCTTGCGTAAGCTATTCCCACTCACACACATACATTTACATACACACACACATTGAAACACAAACGCACACATAATATTATCACTATTTAACTCATTCTAACATAATCCAGCTTTTTGATGCCCCAAGATAATAACTTTGGAAATCACTGAAATTATTCTTTACATGAAATTTTTCATCAACCCATATTTTCTTTTCAGGAAGATGAAATATTCAGAAGCCTTGAACTTAAAATTGTCGTCTATAACTTCTTTCAAATTTGGCCTCTCTAAAAAGTTCCGTCTAGTATATGGTTAAGCAGTTAATGTTTTCTACTTCACCAGAAAAAATGCATTTTTGATTTTGTGACTTAAAGTATCTATGAATTGCTACCAAAAACATAATTCAATACCAAAATAAAGCCAAAGGGTACCGAGACCCTTTAAGCTTCTATCTTTTAAAAGCAGCGTTTTCGTAAACAAAAAATGCAACTTTATAAGGGAACGAGTGGAATGAAAAATAAAAATGTGCGATTTCAGACTCAAACAGTAAAAATAAAAATTCGCTCTTCACGCTACATGTGCTCATTTCAATGTTCATGTTTCCGAGTGCAAAGTTCTCAATTATAGTTCACATAGTTCATGCTTACGACTCTAAGATTCATACTCCATACAAAATTCTTTCTTCTAGCGTTCCGACTTTTCAAACTTCAAACTTCACAATTCAAAGTTCGCATCACATTAAGTCATATTTCAGATTTCAACCGTAAAACTTCATTTCCTGGTTAAACGGCATTTGAAATTGACATTTCTTGGGTTAAAAGGGTGCTTTCTGTAGATCAATTTCATTTATAAGGAATTTAAGGCCCGTATTGGTTTTTTTGAAAATTACTTATATTTTTGACTAATTAATATTATTATTTTATTTTTTTTTAATTACGGCTCAACATTTTAAGTGTCGAAATGGTTGCTACAAACGTTATTTTACTGATAGACCACTTAGGTATTGCCTTTTTATTATCCTTATGATACAGGAGTTGACTATGGCTATCACTTCGCTCTTATTTGTATGATACATAAAAACAAGGTAAGAATATTTCACATCAATTATTTTACATCAAACAATTTACATTCAAATTTGTTTGTAGTCCATCAATAAGAAGTTCAATCGAGAGTCATTTATTCTCTTTAAAGCGCTTTTCTATCTTTAACAATTTTAAAGTATTGTTCCTCTCCCACTTTTCACGAACGCTGTAGAAACTCTATTACCAAATTCTCCCCTACCCCGAGGAACACCATATATGTATAAACTAATGTATGATCGTAGTTTTGCTGTCCTTTAAGGCTAGTATACATTTAAGTTGATTACAGTTCACTTAAAACGTCATGCAAGTTTGTGTCAATAAAGAATACGTCTTCGTCCCATTTAAGAGATGAAGAGAATATTTTTTGTTTTCATGGAGGTATGAACCGAAAAACCTAATCACACTGTATGAATACGCGAAGCGGATTCATACATTGTGTGATTAGGTTTTTCGGTTCATACCTCCATGAAAACAAAAAATATTCTCTTCATTTCTTATAATTTAATAGCATCGAGCGAAAAAACCAAAAACTTGACAAATGTTTATACCTTTTTGTATATTGTTCATGGAGTTATGAATATTTTTTTTCGACCAATCAGAAAGCTCGTTTTTTGATAGACGAAGCTAAAAATTAAATTATTTCTGTGTTAAGACTCTCAGTTTCATAAGTAATAGTTCGAACTCCATAATTCAATGTTCAATCTACATATTCTATCCTTTCAGCCTGGCTCATCGTAGACCACACTTCCTATTTTCATTGTTCACATTTCAGAGTGCCAACTTAAATGCGGCTATATTTACAAATTAAATACAAATCCAAAACACCATGACAAGCCTTGGTTCAATGAAGCTTGTAAAACAGGCTATCATGGCCAGAAAAGATGGATTAAAGATGTTCGATTAAAGACCAACCACTGAAAAAGATAACGATAAATGAAAATCCCTAAGACAATTAGTCTCTAAACGTTATTGTAGAACCTTTGAAAACACGGAATATAATCAGGATATCTCCAATGAACCATCTAAAAACTTCATTTGAATCCCCTCGAGAAATTAAAGACACACTTGCTGCAATTTTAGCTCAAATGTCTCGTTCGTGTAAATATCACGAAAAAGCTTCAAAAGTTTAAAGCAACTGAAGAAAAAAAAAAGAAATTGAAATTCAATTCTGACATTTCAGAGCATTTTGATGAAACATTTTTGTTTAAAAATTCAAACTAGCTCCGAACAAAGCTTGCGACTCTCTGACAGTTTAACTAGATCTTTTTTGATGTTATCTGTGAGTGAGGAATATTTCCTTTGTCATGGCGAGAGCCTCTTGTCATCCCTAACCCTAAACTAGGGAAGGATGCCAATAAACTTATTACCGTCCAATATTTTCCACTAGCATTCTCTGCAAGACTCGTGAAAGAATAGTAAACGATCGCCCGGTGCGGTTCCCGGAGAAAAGTAGCCTCATTTTCGATGTTCAGACCGGTTTCCGTCGCAAACGTAGTACTTTGGATCATCTAGTTCGTTTTGAAACCCTACTTAATGAAGCTTTCATGACGCAACAAAATGTAGTATCTCTCCTGGAGAGCTTTTACGATACCACTTAATATACGGACTTGCATGATTTTGATCCTAGAGGTCGCCCTTTTTAGCTTTTTTACATAAACGCATTTTTGTATTCGTGCCGGGAAAACTCCTTTTAAAGCCAAAAGAAAAGTTCCTCTGGGTTTTATTCACTCTGTTAAACGTTAAAATCTATGACTTGAAAAAGCAACCAGGTGTGAACTGCTACGTTTATCTTGATGACTGTCTTTTGCTTCAGATCTGATCTCGGAATATGAACATCATCGAGAGGCAGTTCAAGCAACATATTTATAAACTTCAAAACGAACAAATGAAAATAGTTTTCGAAGACAAAATCAAATTGATTGAGATAAAGTATTGAAAAGTCGCCTGGCTGACAAATTTTCCATCTTCTCAACTAAAAACAATATATGTCAAAATACCCCTTTGTTTACTACAGAATGATATAAAAAGGATTACTTAAACAATTGATTGCTTAGGCCTGTAAATAATTTTTTTTTCTATATTGCGCGATTCGGTATTTTTTTCAAATTTAGAGTTCGTATTGCTTCGTCACCAGGTAAATTTATATATTTTCAAAATAGGCTAAAAGAAAAGAACATGGGTCCATATAAAGAATCTGTCATTAGATTTCCTTCTAGAAAAACTGATCTTGGCTGTCTTCATGATATTCTTTAACGAATGATTTTACATGTGCTTTTGACAAGAATATTTTTAATCACTGTTCTCTGCAGAAACAAGGGTCGTTACTTGAGAAGTAAGGATATTACGCACTGATATTGTGTATAATGGCGTGTTGTCGTTATTACTGCATCAAAACTTTGCTTTACAATCTTATCCTTTCCGACTATTTGTTTCTCACCAATGGGTCAATAATCGTAGACCTATGTGGGATAGCAGCTGGAGGCTAGGAAAGGATGTAATGGTAGTACTGGTGTGAGAAATACCAGGATTCCATTGTTAGGTGCTCCAGCCGCCGCGATATAACTGAAAGATTGTTGAAAGCGGCGTAAAACTCCATTCAAACAAACAAACAAATTTACAATCTTATGCCCCATATTCACGCTTTCTCAGGGGAAAGCTTATAGTTCGGATATTCAATGAGTTGTATATGTAAGGAAGGCTAGAAAAGCCGACTTTTAATGAAATGATTTTGAATATAAACTTTATTGTTTTAATGAAAAGTCTAGGACTGGAGTATGTTCGACTAAACCATGTGCAGAAAAAACGACGTGTGTTCCTACTGGCAAAACATACGTGTGTCAAAAAGGTTAGAATTGTTGTTTTTGTTGTTGTTTTGTGCTTTTTGTTGTTGTTTTTTCTTTAGTATTTTTGCGGGGGCGTGATTCATGCCTAAGGCAATTTTTCATATTAAGGCCCATATTCGTGATTTCATACTTTATCTACCTTTCTGTCTTTCCTAAAATAAATTACAAAATTGATCAAAAGTAATAAAATCGCACGTGGTTTAACCCTTAAAACAAGCAAACGAAACAAACAAACAAAAACACTACCCCTAAATAAAATCTTTATCAAACGGCATGCTGCATTTCATGACCACCATAAGAAAACGACTTAATAACAACTGGCGCATCAAATTGTTGCATTATTGCTATCGGGCGAAAGCATTAACATACGTAGATCATCAGATTATAAAAGTTCTGTCAATCCAAAAGAATCCAAGTCAAATTAAGACAAAGCTTTTTTATGCATACATTATAAATTGATATATGAATTGCACAAAAACCTAAGGTCAAATTACGACATTTCGATGGTTCAGCGCGAAACAGTTGTAACTGTATAGGTTTATAGGCAGTTACAACTATTTCGGACTGAACCATCGATTTGGTGTCATCAATACGCGAATTTTGTAAAAACCTGTTCCTAATAAAAGGTACAGGATTTGTGGGATATATTTGTTTGAAATTAAGAAATGAACAGAATAGTTGCTATGGGTGGACCTAAAAGCTTAATCAGGCTGTATGGATGCGCGAAGATTCATACCCCAATCAAAACAAAGGTTATCTTTATTTCTTATACCTTAACACCAACAAGCAAAAGAAAGTAACTATATTTATTTAGTTTTGGTTAACATTTGATGGATACACTTTTCTTTGTTCGCAAGAATTCAAAATAGCTACGTGCTAAAAATTTTTTACCTGGAAGTATGAAAAGAAAAATTCGATCAAACTAAATTCTCGAATCTTATTATACGAAACTTCAATTGAAATCTAGTCTGGTGCTTTAGAAATTTATTTAATTGGGTTACTTTATGCGGAATCTTACACAATAAGCGTCAGCTAAAACTATTTTGATTTAGTGCTCACATAAAGTGCTCTTTGTTTATGGTTTGGCACACACTGTTTTACAACAGTAGTACCGGAGATTTCATTATTATAGTGTTGTTTTCACATATTGCTTTCTAAGTTTGTTCTTTATTCCTCGAAGATCATGTAAAAAGCAAGATTAGATTGGAATTGTATATTATTAATTCTAGACCGATGACGAGATACAGGCTCTCAAGCGTCTCTTGTTTGTATCAGAAAAGGTTTTGAAACTTGAAAACAATAGATAGAGATTAGATATGCGGCACATATGTTGACATTACGCATCGAAAACTTGGTTCAGATCAAGCAGTTATGTGTAAAATTCATTCGAAAATATTTCCATAATAGCAGATATCTGTATATCTCAAATATATCAAATTTTATAGTAGACACTTAATATGATTATTCACAATAAGTTTTGAATAACAATCGTTAAAATTTAAAATGTTTTTTTTATTTAGGTAGCAATTGATTGATTAGTGTTAAACGCCACTTTTAACAGTATTACAGTCATATCGCGGTGGCTGGAGCATCTAACATTGGGTTCCTGGTATTTCACACACCAGTACTATCACTACATCCTTTCCTAGCCTCCAGCTGCTATCCCACTTAGGTCAAGATTATCCATCCATTGGTGAGAGACAAATATCGGAAAGAATATGTACCTCCGCCGGGGATCGAACCGATAATATTCGGTGATTAAAGATTGGGAGTCTGGTGCGCTACCGAATGCGCTATGACAGCGGCTTAGGTAGCATAATTATATTTCAACTATTATATGAAGTATAAAAAATGAAGAAAATATAAATTTCATTGTGGTGTGAACCTAACTTTACACAAAAAACATTTACTCCTTTCTTAAACGTATATTGCGAAGGTAGTAAAATCAAAAGTTTTAAGTTTTTGGCACATTTTACTACATAACTATTTATGATATTTTCAATTTTAAAATGTCTGCCTTAGTCGACAATTGACCTATCACTTGCCCCGCCCTGTGACTACTTTGGCCCCGCACATAGGAAATTCCGCTTGGATTTTTAACGGCGTTTAAGTGTACAATTCATAGCCAGTAGCATGTTACAAATAAGTAAAATTGTTGGTTGGCGATCTAAACGTCGTGACTACAGCTTGAATAAGCTGTAGTCACGACGTTTAAGTCGAAAATCAACACAAATTAGTCACCAAAATGGCAGCCAACGTCTAAGTTCAAACCGAACAGCAGGTCTAAATGAATGATTTTATTGGCCGACTGATTATTTGATTGACAGCCGCGTAGTGCCAATTCTGTACCTCATTAAAACGTTTCAATAATTATTAGTTTCATTGCCACTGACTTGATAATTTTCACACTTTTCGTGTTGATGGTCGTTGGATGTTTGTTTTTTTGTTTAAATGGGCTATAGGGTCACTTTAAACAGTATTTCAGTCATATCGCGGCGACTGGAGTACCTAGCAATGGCTCCCTGGTATTTCTTACACCACTACTAACACTACATCCTTTCTAAACCTCCAACCTCTTACCCAACTTAGGTTTACGATTATCCACTAGTTGGTGATCTACCGCGACCGGGAATCGAATTCTAGGTACCGTGATTGATAGTCCCGTATTAGTCCGACGCGCTACTAGTTGCGCTTTGGCTTCATCTTAGATTTTGGTCTCAAATTTGGAAATAGAAATTACTTTCTGCATTTCAGTAAAACAGAAAAATGCTAAAACATAAAAGGAGATTATATTCTAACACATACATGTAGATGTATCTCTCTTCCTCTTATAGATAAAGAAGTTGGATGTAAGCTATTTCTGCCAGAACACGGGTTTGTTCGCATGAATCCTAAAGAGGGACTTTATCCAATAGGGATCACGATTGGCTTGGATTGCAAACCGCCTTACTATTCAGGACTAGCAACAAGGGATGAGTATTTCAATGCACGCTGTCTAGCAGACTTAACATGGAACTACAGTTATTCTTGTTTCACTGGTATGATCATTTGTTTATGATTTAATTTTTAGTTTTGTCTATCAAAAAAGGGCGTTCTTGTTGGTTCTTGTAATTATTCATATCTCCATGAACAAAATTTTGAGCCCGCAGTTATTTTGTATACTTCCGCACAAAATAGTCCCATTTGTAAGGTGTTTGCTTTTTTGCTCGATGCTATCAAATTATAAAAAAATGAAGAGAATACTTTTTGTTTTCATGGAGGTATGAACCGAAAAAACTAATCACACTTGTGTATGAATCCGCTTCGGGTATTCATACAGTGCGATTAGTTTTTCGGCTCATACCTCCATGAAAACAAAAAAATATTCTCTTCATCTCTTCAGTTTATCGTTTTAAGCGCGGCTACTTTCTAAGAAAATCCGAAAACAAGTTACTATCTTGTCGTATGAGTATGCATCAGTGTAATGATGCTTAAACTTGGCTTTTCGAAGCTCGAAAATATTATTTCTTTTATGCTGTTGTTCAATCTATAATTAAACTTTCATAGCATTGTAACACTTTATATCCCCCCAAACTGCTCATATGACATTTCGCAGGTCACGCCCAGTGTCTCCACTGGCCCCGCCCACTGAGCTCCGACAGCATATTCCTCTTCGATATTAACCCGTTCCAACACAACACAATTCTAGAATGGTCCAAATTGAAAGAAGCTGCAGATGACAATTTCAAGTTGATGGAATTTTAAATTTTTCGTCTTTTTAGATAGAAAACATTGTAGATAATGTAGAAATTGCTTGTCACAAGCAATTTCTACATTATCCACAATGTTTTCGAAAGCTTTTATCTTTTGACGCGTGAACAGGAGGGGTTGTGTGGGAAAGGGTTAAACGGTTTTGTTTTGTAACCAGTTTGTAACATATAACAAAGACGTAAAATGGTTTGGTTGGAGACCTAAATTTCGTAACAACAGCTTATTCAAGTCACAAACACCAACAGAAGTACTTCACATAAATGTCGGCCAATTTCGGAGTCTTAAATCCACTTCCGGTCTAAATAAATGATCTGATTGGTCGATTGATTATTTGCTAGACAAACACGAAGCGTCGATTTGATATAATGTTATTTTCAATTGTCAGTCCTCTTTTGTCGTCGATGAAGCCCCATCAGTTTTTTTTATCATTTCACAAACAACCTTTTCTAAAACCAGAAGACTGACAGTTTTAGTATGTACGATCTCTTAATAGTTCTCTGCAAAAAAAATTAATTCATACCAGGACTCACGTTCTTTTACGTATCAACAAAGAAAGATATCGTCACAAATCTTCTTCACTGTCTGAAACCAAAGTACCTAGGATTATGCATATTTGGTAAGGAACATCTATTTATGAACGCCTTCAAATTTTGTTCATATGATAGCCTAGGTCAAACTTGGACCCCATTCGGATTTCAATTTTGATATGGAATCACGACAGGAAATCTTCAAAATATGTTTCCTTAACCCTTTCCTGTTCAATTCCAGGGTTATACTTGAGAAAACACTGCGGACAAAGAAGAAATTGCGTGTGACAAGCAATTTCTTCTCTTTTTTCACAATACTTTCTAGCCAACTGAGGGATTGATTTTCAAATAAATTTGACCTTAAATTATCATCTCAAATTCTTATAATTCAATAGTTTTACTTGTGAAACAAAGCGTATATAGATTCGGCGCCAACTGACTCCGACAGTAAGTTCCGCTTCGATTTTAAACATGTAAAAAAAATAATGATATGGTTTACTAGTTACCTAAACGTCGGAACTACAGCTTCAATAAGCTGTAGTTACGACTTTTAAGTCGCTAAACCAACCCAAAAAAGTCCAAAAATTATGGGGGCCAATGTCGCATTTGAAAGCTCATTTCCCTGCTGAATGGATTATTTGATTGGTCAGTCGATTCCTTGATTGACAGTCGATTCCTTGATTGACAGTCGCGATTGGTCAATTATTTCATGTTAAGAAACGATACTATACTGACCTACAGTCAGGGCTTTAATTGTATTTCGCCCTTTGCTTTCTGTACAGTTCTGAAAATGATTTTTTTCCAAACGACAAGTATTTAGACATTCCAAATTAATACAGGATTCCAATTCAGGCATTGTTCGAAAACTTCTTTTAACTCTTTTAAAGTTGCAGAATTGTGCACCCATCACATTTTAGAAAAGTTCTACCCGAACCGTACCGAAATTAACGTGACATCAGCAGTCCCTGATTGGAACGTAACTGACGTTTTTCTGACCTCGGCGGATGGATGGAGAGCAGCAACAAACGAAGGCCAACAGTACCTTCAGGTAATTGACAAATCGTGGCTATCTTTCAAGGAAAATATAGACTAATCAAATTGTTCATTCAGCCCCGAGATTAAACTTCGACATTAGCCGTCATTTGTGTGAAATATTTTTTTAGGCGGCTTAAACGTCGTTGCTACAGCTTATTAAAGCTGCAGTTACGACGTTTAAGTCGCCAACAAACGATTTTCCTGGATATAGGCGATGTGTGTTGATGATTATGATTTAAGTGACCTTCATTCAAAATTATAACTGTCATAATTTAAGATTTCAACGTTTTAAAAATAAAAATCGCTTTTTTACAACATTTGCAGTGACAGAAGATGCTTGAGATATCATATATAACTAGACTCTTATAGCTATAAGAGTTAAATCAATTTCCGAATAATGAATAAGTGATTGCTCTAATAAGAATTTGTAATCCAATTATCCGACACTGTATTTATTTAAAGCTCAGGAATATATGACCCTTGGAGGATACGGTCTAGAACGAGGCTTCGAGAAATAATTTAATCATTTTTTGCGTTTATAAAGATTCAAGCGTTATGATTGGATGATTTTTTATACTCCAATGATCAAAAATTCGAAGACACAACTATTTTGTATGCGCAAGTAGATTCATGAAATATTTCTACAAACTAGTCAAATATTGCATTGTTTGCTTGATTGCATTGAATTATGAGAAGAGGAAAGAATAGCGTTTTTTTTTTACATTAATGGTACGGCATAAACCTTAATAATTATCTCTACAATGCGTGAATCCGTTTTCTTATTTTCATACAGTGTGATTAAGTTTTTAGGTTCATACCTCAATGAAAACAAATATTCTTTTTTTTTTTTTGTACTTAATCCGTTTTTTTGTTGTTGTTGTTGTTGTTGTTGTTTTTTTTTCAACTTCATTTTACATTACTTCTCTCAGTTAACAACAATATGTAATGTATACATTATTTGAATTATTTATCCAACAGATATGTCATCACTCATATATGTTTTTGGTGTGACTTTGCTTACTATCCTACTTGCATTGTTTTTGAACGTCTTTTCCGAAATGTAGTATTTAATAAATTTTATACCTATAACACGGTAGGGACTTTTTAAAAAAATATATTAGCAGAGACTGAAGCAAATTGAAATCTTTAGTTTAGGTTCTCTAGCATGCGCTATGTACTGTATAAGTTTTATATTGAAGAATTTTCCGAATTCTTATTTATCATTTTTATGACGGACAGACACCCGGTTTTTTAATTTTAATTTGACATCACGCCATTGAGTAATAACATATCTGTTGCACGCAAATAACTTCATAAAACAACGTACATTCACATTTTTATAGCTTAGTAAATCATGAGTTGGGAAAAATATAAAACACAAACTAGAAAAAAAAAGGTAAACAATGAGAAAATGAAAAAGTGCAATGAGCTAGAAGCACCTTTTTCAACAAAGTGTTAAATACTAGTAACTTCAGTTTTGAAGTTATTATATTAAGGTATATGGCTCTATAGGAAGTATTTTACAATTGCCAAATTTTCGTTTTCAGAATGATTTATATCTGTTTTCTGATAAATATCCCATGCTAACATCAAGAATTTTTTATACCCGTCATAAGTTGGTGCAACTTTTTTAAGTTTACATAAAAATATGTATTTCTTAAATTGAAGAATCACAACGTCTGCCCGAATAAAATCATTACAGTATCCTAAGATAACTCCGGGATCATTGAGTGTGAAGTTTGAATAAAAATATTTTATTTTTCTTTCTAAGATAACTAGAATGTGTTTAACTTTGCAACACTCGCAAAATATATGAGATAGTGTTTCATCGGTCAGTTCGCAAAATGTACAAAGTTTTGTTTCAGAGAGTTTCATCTTAAAAAGAAGTGCATTCGTTGGTAAAATTCTATGTATAATTCTGAATTGAAGCCACCGACAATAAGTATCCCTTGTTATTTTTGTAAGTGTTTAGATGTATCCTATACCAAGAATTTTCAATATTTCCAAAAAGGGACAGCCATTTATTTTCACAAGTGGGAGTATCCCTGTTACTAACCAATGTGCTATAAATGTATCTATTGCAATATTTATTTGTTAGTATTGGATGAAAGAAGCATATAGTGCAAGGGTTGTGATATTCCTCAAGTAAATATGAATCATTTTCAATATTGTAAATTTGCACGAAAGATTGTACGGCCTTTTTAATACTATAATAGTATGAAAACTTATTTATTTTTAAATCGAAAGTATTTTGTAAAGATTGTAAAGACCTAAAAGTTCCATCTGGATTAAGTAATTCTTTTATAAAGCGGATACCCTTTTCATACAACGTTTTATTATAAAAAGATTCAGAATTGATAGTAATAAGTTTATTATGAAATATTGGAGTATGCAAAATATGCGTCCATTTTTTTAATTCAATATTTCAATATAAATTGCGTAAGATTTGATGATGTCTCTCCAAAATTTGTTTTGAATGGTTACTGCTATTTTGTCACAGTAATTAGATCCAAAACTAAGAATTTTATCGATTTCAAAGTAATTATTGGGTAAAACAAATATTCTCATCATTTCTTAACACGACGGAAATAACAATGTCGATGTCGATTTTAAAAACATTGTGAACAATGAAGGAATTGCTTGTAACAAGCAATTTCTTCGATGTCCACAATGTTTTCTACCAAACAATGGAAATATTTTCTAAATTCAACCATGACTTGCTAGCTTACAGTACTTTCGGTACTTTGATTTCATTTTCAAGTATTGGAATCTTTAGATATAATCCATGCTTACTTTAATGTAAACAGATTCTCGATTTCTTTCTTTTGGCAACGTCGCACGTTTAGCTGTCAAAAATGGCGTTGAATGTCCCTGTTTATGACCGGTTTTTGAAATCTAACTTACATTTTGGTCTAGCTAAATTGCAATATACAAAAAATTGTCAGAAACTTCTGTCATGTATTGATTATTTGTGTACCTTTAAGTATGTTGTCCAACCTTTTGTACACTTAAGCATAAGTGCGCAGTATAGGTCGACAGCACTGCAGTACATAGATAGAAAAACGTGATGCATGTTCAATTTCTGTTAAATTAGCGTTCAAGAACTTAGCATTCATTTTCGTTATACGTTTGTGCGTGTAAAAAATAATCTCGCTGTTTGAAATAATATATCTTTTTAGGGTAATTAACACAACTTAACCATAGCTTAGTCAAGCTGATGATATTTGGAATACATCATTCAAACGGCACAATGCAGTATTTGCGATACGTCAATGACCCTTTAGACAATCATGTTCCTCTCTACGCTTGCAGTATATGTACTCAATCGATTTCGATTAGCAAAAGTGTCCGTCCATATGGGACAAGGGTCACCGACGAGTGCCAGAAGACTGCAACTTTACACAGAATATAATGTTCGGACATTTCCACATGGCTTAACTCATTTTCATATGTCTAGGGCACTCTACAGACTGCAATATCTGTCCGTCGGGTCTAGTTAACTTTCGTTCTCGTGCTGCAATATGATCCAAGGGACCAATCGAGTGTTCAATTTAAATGCGATAACGGATTAATGCGAATTGGCAGTCTGAGAAGGCAAGCTCGAAGAGTAATATACTAGAATGACAGATACGGAAGCGAAATCGACCAATCGCTGGCCCCGCCCATTAACACCGAAAGGAAGTTCCGCTTCGATTTTTGCAAAAAAAATTATGGCCAGTAGCATGTAACAAAAAAGTAAAATGGTTGGTTGGTCGCCAAACCAACAATTAAGGTTAAAAAATGGCGGCCAATGCCGGAGTTGAAAAGCTCAGGTCTGGGCTGAATGGATAATTTGATTGGTCAGTTTATTCCTTGATTGACGGCCGCGATTGGTCAATGGAGACACTTTATTTTATACCGAATTGCTTAATCTATCTATTACTCCCTGTTATCCCTACCAAGGTTCAAAGCTGGCTCAAATTTAACAGTTGTCTACTTTTTTTGTTTTTGGCATAAAGTTATTGCCGAATATTAATATTTTCACATAAACACCAATTATTTAAACTTTTAGTCTCAGATAAGAAAAATTAAAACCTTAAAAGAGATTCTTATCATATTTTGAGTTGTATATAAGACGGGTTTATTTCATTCTTGCGTCGAAGGTCATATAGAAAGACATTTTGTATCTTGGTGTATTTAAGATCCGGTTCGATACAGAATACAGTCTAGGAGGTTTGATTACAAAAGGCGGTGCTAATGGCAACTGGGTAAAATCATACAACGTGACATACAGTAGAGAGTGTACTACCTATAGCTCCTTGACAGATTCTGATAATGGCACAGCTCAGGTAAGAAAATCTTGTTAACCCTTTTCTATTAAAACCCTGTTTTTGTAAATCCAAGTGAATTTATAATTGAGAAAAAAATTGTGGAAAAGAAGAAATTGCTTGTTACAAGCAATTTCTTCATTTTTAACAATATTTTCTACCCTACTGAATGGTTATTTTTCAGATTAAATACACTTTAAATTTTCGTCTACAAAACCTTTGAATTCGGAGAGGTATGAAATTTTGCAAAGCAGGAAAGGTTAGGGGGTGGTGGTTGAAACACGCATTTACGTAATGCTAATTTCAAAAGCTAGAGAACGCATAAACTATGTGAATAAAATATGACGAATGCGATGATTGGCTTATAAGCAGTATTTTAATGGAAGGCTTCATCATAGTCTCGGCGTTGTGTTTCATTTAAGAGGGCAGGTCTTCGAATCTATGCTTACAGCGTTTGAATGTTATGAAACTTAACATAAGATCTTTAGTAAAGAAAACCGAGGATTCGAGGGTGGAACTTATTCAAGCCGTAGTTACGACGCCTATGTCGCCAACTAACGATTTTACTTTCTGGTAACCTGCTACTAGCCTTATTTTTTTTATTTTATTTATTCATTTTTTTTTTTCAAAATAACGCTGTTTAAAATCGAAGCTGGACTTCTTGTCGGAGTCAATGGGCGGTACTAACGAAGTAAGTGGGTGGGGCTAGCGATTGGTCAATTGCTACCAGCTTGCTCAAGTTATATTTTTCATTACAGGAGTTTCTGGGTAACACAAACGCTTCCGACAGTGTAAAGAACATTTTCGACAGAATAATCCATACACAGTGCTTGAGGATTCACCCAACAGACTATGAGGGTGGAATATCAATGCGCCTCGAAATACTCGGATGTGTAAACTACTAACTCCATTAATATCAAAGTACTGAAAGTACTGTGAGCTAGCAAAGCATGGTTTTGTTAAGTAATCCTCTTTGTCAAAGGTTATCATAATAAAAAAAACTAGGTTAAAGTAACCAAGGAGTTAACCCATTACAACATGTCAAAATCTTATACTGGTTCAAATTGAAAGAAGTTGCAGACGACAATTTCAAGAAAGTCGAATTTGAAAGAAAACATTGTGGACATTGAAGAAATTGCTTACTACAAGCAATTTCTTCAATGTCCACAATCTTTTCCAAAGGAATTTTCTTGAGATGCATAAAAAGCAAAATTAAGTGGAAATGGGTTATAGACAGCAATATAGTAATATTCTTAAGATACACAAGATCTACTTTTTATGGTGTATGTATTCAAATGATTAGTGGTTAAGCCTCCAGTGGCAGTTTGCACTCATTGAACTTTGAGATCACCTCAGAATTTTGTCTGTTATCTTATGCTATCAAAGCTGACGCTTTGCTAGCTAAAAATGATATTCAGGACACATCTTAGACTTTGGTAGCCGAATATGATCTGCTCCATAGTCATCAGCTTTTTAACTTATCATTAAGCAACAACATTTTAGACTTGTGGATGCAGACGAAAACTCAAAATGCGTCCAAATTGGACAGTGAGAGCGAGAGAAAAGAATCGGTTGCCTATAATAAGAAATCTTTTTCCCCCACAATGTATTTTAACAGCGCGCCAACTGGTGGGATTGTTTCCTAATACATGTGGGTTGAGCAGCGGCGCTTGAAAGCTCTAAAAACCTTCTGTCAAATGAAACTTTTAGTATCAAAAATAAAAATATTGTAGTGGGCATACTTAAAGGTGAAAACGTCAATGAGAAAAGTACATTAATGCTCACTTATCACTATGCTCTTTAAGCATTTATCTAAAAGTATTTATAACTTTCGGTACATTATTAGCGGTTTTGTTGGACAAAACCGGTATTTCACATCGATCAACCGGAAACAAGTTTTCACGCATTTTCCGGTCATTTCCACACATGCTCATAAACTTGAAGTGAAAATCTTTGTGATCGCCTCCATCTTATTTCATTGCTGATGAAGAAAATAACTTACTTTCTGAATGCCAACAGCCTCCTTTTAGTTATGAATATCAAGGAATTTTTTTAAAACTTCGACTTGATTTATCCATAGTTAATTGTCTAATGAATTGTCTAAATGACAGAAATATTTGACACTGTCGGATACGGAATTTTTTTTCTGACGTGTCCGATTTTGTTCATGTTGAATGTATATATTTATTTGAAATATTGATAGATATAAATAATGATATTTGATATCCCAATATAAAATCCTAGACATCAAATTGGTGTTACCATACTATAAAAGGTTATAAGGCACCAATTGAATTTAACTAACCAATTCGTTTCTTTATTTGAAACGTATATCATGCAGAATGACGTTCTTTTGTTGTTATCGTTATTATTTCATTTATTGCACCGATTTTTCTCAAATCGTCGTTTGATATAATTGTAGAATTATACAGTCTTAGTTGACGTTCTTTTAACTTACCTTTCTTAACCTATTCTCACACCAACCCTCCTTTTAACGCGTGTAAAGAAAAAAGGAAAACATAGTCGAAAATAAACAAGCTTGTATCAAGCAATTTCTTCATCACCCACAATACATTCTATCGAAAAAGACATAAAAAGGGCAAAAAAGTCTTCAACAGTCTCTTTCAATTTGGACCAGTCTAAATTTTGTCGTCTGGTAACGGGTTTACGGACCTATATCCCAACTCTTTGATAAATGAACTAGCAATTGGCTCAATCAAACAAAAAGAGACCATTCATAAATATGGAAATTAATTTTTTAAAAATGGAAAAAGAACAAGTATTGGTCAGTAAGAAATTTATTCATATAAACACCGACTCGTCTTTAAAATGCACATTTCGCGCACTGATAAAAGCTAACGCGGTATAGAAAACAAGAAGCCTACAGGGCCTTATCGGTCATCTGAGTCCAAACAGAACAAAAACAAATAAAAGTCCACCAGATTATGCTACATACTAAATATCAAAGCTCTAAGCCTTTTAGTTTCGGAGAAGATGATTTTTAAAAGTTTTCAATAAACAAGCCTATAGTAAACTTGGGACATCTTGGAACGGGCTAATTCTCGCCCTAGTGCCATAATTCATGCAATCTTGAAAGAGGTTCACAAGACGATGCTACATAAAAAATATTAAAGCTCTAGGACCTCCTGTTTGGGAGGAGTTTTGAATTTTAACTATATAAGCCCTATGTAAAATTCGTTACGTCCGGGAATGGGCTAATAATGACCCTAGAGCAATAATTCATACATTATTGAAAGAGATCAACAAGATGATCCTACATACCAAATATCAAACTTTAGGCCATCCTGTTTGAGAGAGGAAGATTTATAAGTTTTCACTAAATAAGCTTATGTTAAAATGACATCCCGAAATGGGCTAATTTTAATCCTGAGGCAATAATTTGTACAATCTTGATAGAGGTCCACAAGAAGATGCTGTATACAAAATTTCAAAGTTCTAGGCCCTCCTGTTTAGGAGAAGAAGATTTTTACAAATTTCAGTACATAAGCCTATGTTAAATTTGTGACATCCGGGAATGGGCTAATTTTAATCCTGAGGCAATAATTTGTACAATCTTGATAGAGGTCCACAAGAAGATACTGTATACAAAATTTCAAAGCTCTAGGTCCTCTAGTTTAAAAGAAGAAGAAGTTTGAAATTTTCACTACATAAGCCTATGTTAAATTTGACGTCCGGGAATGGGCTATTTTTAATCTTGAGACAATAATTTGCGCAATCTTGATAGAGGTCAAAAAGACGATGCTGTATACCAAATATCAAAGTTCTAGGCCCTTCTGTTTGGGAGAAGGAAGATTTTTACAGATTTCACTACAAAAGCCGATTTTAAATTTGTGACATCCGGGAATGGGCTATTTTTAATCTTAAGGCAATAATTTGTACAATCTTGATAGAGGTCCACAAGACAATGCTGTATGCCAAATTTCAAAGTTTTAGGCCCTCCTGTTTAGGAGTAGAAGATTTTTACAAATTTCACTACATAAGCCGATGTTAAATTTGTGACATCCGGGAAGGGCTAATTTTAATCCCGAGGCAAAAATTTGTACAATCTTGATAGTGGTCCACAAGACGATGCTGTATACCAAATATCAAAGTATTAGGCCCTCCTGTTTGGGAGAAGAAGATTTTTACAAATTTTACTATATAAGCATATGTTAAATTTGTGACATCCGGGAATGGGCTTTTTATTCAAATCCCGGGGCAATTATTTGCACAATCTTGATAGAGGTCAACCAGATTATTTTGTATACCAAATATCAAAGTTCTAGGCCCTCCTGTTTGGGAGAAGAAGATTTTTTTTAAAAAAATCACTATATAAGCCCTTTGTAAAACTTGTGACGCCCGGGAATGGGATATTTCTGTCTCTGTGGCAATGGTTTTTATAATCTAGATAGAAATCACCAGATGATGCTACATACCAAATATAAAAGCTCTTGGCCCTCTAGTTTCAAAGAAGAAGAATTTTGAAATTTTCACTATATAAGCCTATGTTAAACTTGTGACATCCGGGAATGGGCTAATTTTGACCCTTGGGATATGATTTATACAATATTGATAAAGGTCTACTAGATAATGCCACATACCAAATATCAGAGCTGTAGGTCTTTTGGTTTGGTAGAAAAAGATTTCAAAGTTGTCACTATGTAAGCTTATGTCCCCCCACCTTCCCCCCCCCCCCCACCTCCCCCCCACCCTCTAGCACGGCTATTTCTGGACAGACTTTTTTCTTGTACAAACTTGATAGTCCTTGCCCTAAAGACTCTTGATACCAAATGTGAATCTAATCTGACAGCCGGTTCGTGACAAGAAGATTTTAAAAGGTATACCATTTTAGGCCCCTTATGGAGCCCCAAGGGGAGATCACTCCATGACGTGTACAAATCAAAAGCGCCTTCCCATAAGGATGCTTCCTGCCAAGTTTGGTTGTAATCCATCCAAGAGTTCTTAAGAAGAAGTCGAAAATGCAAAAAGTTAACGCACGACGCACAACGCACAACGCACGACGCACGACGGACGGACAAAACACGATCGCAATAGGTCACCAAAACCTTCGGTTAGGTGACGTAAAGACCTTCGAGTACAGTGTCTTGAACATATCCTGGTAAAATTATGTGAATAAAAGAAAAGACGTTAAATTAAGAGTATTAAAAAGGTTTGTTTTAGACAATTTCCGCAGGATTTATTGTATTGCAAAATATTAGGATGCCTGACAATTTAAAGTCGAATTTATAAGAAAAAACAATTATTAAGTAGAAAACATTGTGGAAAAAATGGCATTGTTTGTTACAAGCAATTTCTTCTTTTTCTTCAATAATTTCTCAAGTAAATATAAAAAAAACTGCGACTGAACATGAAAGGGTAAAAATAATCAAAATTTTGAAATTACAACAAATGATAAGAATAATGTGATACTAATAAAAAAAGTGTTACATTCTCGTTTCGTCGAAAAATGGTATATTTCCCTCGACACTCAGTTATGTGTCGTATTACAGATCTCCTTCACAGTTCGAATACAAAAATAGGATCACAGGTGTATTATGACTTTCATTTTGTTACCACTCAAGTACAGACGCAAAAGTGGTCGCTGAAAAGAATGGTAGCTTAATACATTTTTTGATGGTAGATATGAAAGTTCGATTTCATACATAAAACATTACAGTATTCTGGCTAAACACTATGTTGTTGGAAATCAATAAAATAGTCTCATTGAGATGATTCTGATGAGTTCAACAACATAGAATTTAGTAATTTTACTTTTGGCGAAATGTCTTCACTTCTTAAGAGATCTTGCTTTCATACAAGGGATATCAATTATGGTCGCATAATGGGCGTGGTCGCTTAATAGACTTGATCGCTCGAGCAAGATCGACCGTATTCAAAAAAAAATATTGACAGCTTCGACTACGAATATCATTCTTCTTTTCTTTTGTTTTGTACTGTATTACATCATTTAAGAGATGAAAAGAATTGTATTTTTTTGTTTTCATGGAGGTATGGAACGAAAAATCTAATCACACTTATGAATGAATCAACGAAACCTCTTAATTTCTTTTAATTAAATGATATCGAGCTAAAAAGCAAGCAATTTACAAATTTTGATACTTTCTTTTTGTTTGGAACTATTTTGTGCGGATGCATACAAATTAGCTTCATGCTCAAACTTTTCTTGATGGAGGTATGAATATTTGTTCGGCCAATCAGAACGTTTGTTTTTGATAGACGAAACTAAATTCAATTTATGTTGTGATGTGATAAAACAGGCTACAACTTTACTTTCTACAGACTCACTGTGCATTATTATAATGACTGTAACGTCCACGCAACCTTATTATTTTGTGTTACTTTTCCTTTCCTTTTTGTCATATTTTTCGACCATTTTACTCATACTCTCTCCTTTTACCTAATTTAATAAGATAAAAACTGTGGCTAGTTCGTGTTGCTTTCTATACACGTTTATGGCCATGTGCTATTTTTACTTGTCTATCAAAAAATGTCTGTTATGTTTAATACAGAAAAACAAACGATTCTTCGTAGCAATTGTTGCCTGATATATCATGCCAGTGAACATGTTTTTGACCAAATGTGCTTTCGCAGCACAAACATTCGGGTTAAGGTCGAGACATTCGAGCTACAGATTGCAGTTTTTACCCAAGTTTGCTCCCAATGCCCTCGTTTTAACCCAAGTTACTTAATATCGAAGATGCCAATGATATCATAGAAGCTAGTATTGTATTAACCTATTACCAGACAACAAAATTCAAGATTCGTCTGGAATAAAAAGGAAATTACAGACGACATTTAACAGCTGATAGAGTTAACCCTTTCGAAGAGATTTTAAGAAATAATTTGTTCATTTTCGACATTGCTTTTCAAATTCTATTCACGAATGTCCTCAAAAAGCGGGAAAGTGAGGAAAATCGGTTAAGTTAAAGATTCATTGAACGATTGGGTGGGATTTAATGCCACTTTTAACAGTATTTCAGTCACATCGCGGCTACTGGAGAACCTAACCATGAATTCCTGGTATTTCTCCCACCATTACTACCACAACACCAGTTTCCGATGGGTATGGAACCAGAATGTAGCCTCTTGAGTAAACACAAGCTATAAACTTTGAAACATTGCTAGACATCATTGAAAAATGAAATAAATCCAACGCATTTCGTTCACGCATATCTTCTTTGAAGGTATTTTATAAAGGTCGACCCATGGATCATTCCTGTGAATTTTGGTTGAATTTTGTTTAGGACTTTCTAAGAAGAAGATTTTATTTAAAAAAAATGTACAAACTCACGGAAAGACGGAAGGACACACGCCCGACAGGCACCACATCATGATAGTTGCCCGCTATTTTCAGCCAGTGGAGCTAAAGAGAGAGAGAGGGGGGAGAAATGAAACATGTAGCTAGGTTGGAACTAAGAGGCTCTCGCGTGTGATGCATGTATTCAGCCGCACAGACCTATTTCGTTATTTAATGTTCGCTTAATGAGAGAGACAGAGAGAGGGGGAGGAGAGAGAGAGAGGGGGGGGAGGAGGTCATTTACCAGGTTATAATATAATTTGCACATTTCAAAAGCGATATTAGTGCTTGCATGCAGACTCGCCTTTAAGCGGACGTATTGATAAAATACTCGAAGTTGTACAATCCGATCTGATCTACTTTTCATACAACAAAAGACTGTATTAACAGCGTTCTATGCTTTCAAATTAAACTGTGCTAGGGTTGCAATTTTACCGTGACAACCTTAGCATCAGATTACTTCCGCAATCGCAGGCTAAAACCTCGATCCAATCCATTAGATAGATACCATATAGGAATTTTGAAAACACTTAAATGGTTCTAGCTAGTGAGATTAAAGTATTTAAGAATAATTACCGGTATTTTCATTGCTTTTATCATTTTTGATTCGATTTGAACAATAAAAAAGATAAATCAAAGGACTACTAGTCCTGAGAGTTACATTGTATATTATGACTATAAACCTCAACTAGAGCATTTCGCTAAAATATTAAAGAGCCAAGCTAAAAGCTTGGCTTTTGAAGTTGTCTTTTACGAATGGAAGTATTAATCACGCGAGACAAAAAAGACTCCGTTGAAATACAGCAAATTATTACAAACTACCGAAGTTATTTTTGATAATTAGAAAATGAATTAATCAAATTGTAGACGTAATAACGAAAAAGAGCTTCTTTGGGTTTAAGAGGCACATAAAATGCTTTACAGTTGTCAAGTAATCTGTCTGTCAAACGATCGAGTAATTTTCTGTTCCCTCTTCATGCTACGTCCAATATTGTGCATTTATCATTTTCAAATTAGAATGCAACAATAATGATTAATTCACGAATTAAAGAGACATTACCTGGGTTCCGGATGAAAAAAAAAGACCATTCTTATTATTCTTATTTTATATATCCATCTTAATGGTAAGACTTGACTTTAACACTTGCCCAGTGCTATCACAGATATTTTCTTCCTTCTCGTAGATGAAAGTACTCACAGGTATGACAGCGAGGAGCAATGACCATTTCTCCCATATTAATAGACAGACGGGTGATGAAATAAATATATCACATGTGTTGTTTTTATTATTTTAGAAAATATATTAAAGCCGTGAAATTATAATAACAATTGAGTATATGTTGACGAGTGTTTAAAATAGTTAATACTCATGCAACGAAAATGAACAAATCAAAAAAGCAAGACAAGAAAACACTTTTCTCACAGTTTAAACAAAAACGTATCAAAATATTTTCAGATTGAGAAAAATGTAAAAGGGACAAAAAAAGCATGGATAGTCATGTGTTTTTAGTCAGATACAGAATCTCGTGCCGCGGTATATGTGAAAAAGACTCTCCCTGACGCTCGTTTCTATTTACAAATACTGTCTCATATACCCTATATTATATACTGTGTCATATATCTACTATATCTATACACTACTTTCTATACACCACGACACTCTTTTCTTTCCTATACATTTAAAAAGAGACAAAAAGCTGATAAATAAAGTTAAAAATCAACAACATGGTAATACATAACATAACATATAGTTTATTCATCTGACTTGAACGTACTCGTTCATCGTCAATACATGTGAATTTACATACAAAACATATAAAACTATAAACATGTAACAATGGCGAATATGCAACTAGATGGAAAATACGTCATAGATAAAGATAATAAAGTCGGGAAATGAAAAGGGTTGGTGAAAACAGTATACTTTATATATTTAGTTTGAGATGTGGTAGAATTTACAGTCATCATGGGTGTGGTCCAAGTATTAAATGGTTTTTCCTCTCCCAATACAACTGCCTTGATAAAAAGTCTCATATGCTTTTGCTTGAATATAACAACAAAATACCTTTATCTTATAGACAGGGGTCTAAAAAAGTTAAAATAGATATTGATATAGATATAGATATTAATGCGATAGCAGACGATAATTGTCGTCAAGTCATTTGTGTCTCACTGACTTCTATATACGTTTTGACCGGGTATTTTTAAATAACTAATTTTGTAGATTAGAAGTAAACGTATCAATTTTTTTATAACCCATTCCCTTACAATGACGCTTTTAGGCGCATCTCAAGAAAACAATTGGGAAAACATTGCTAAAAACAAGGAAACCGCTTGAACCAAACAATTTCTTCATTTTCTGCAACATCCTCCAACTGTAAAGAAAAAAAAAACTTTATCAATTTAAAACTTTCGTCTGCATCTCCTGTCAACTTTCTTCCAGTTTTAAATTTTTCGATCTGGTAATGGGTGAAATTGCCTTAAGGACTAGGCCTGTAGGTTCGGTCCACTCAATAAGACCTTGGCTAAACGAAAGTCAAGATATTAGGCTGGACGAACCTCAGGGATCAGAAAAGTCTAAATGCCGCTCTAAATTGGAAATCACCATTGTATTGTATGCATTATACTGGTATAATAATAGTGGGCTGATAAACCAAAATTATTTGAAAATTCAAGAACTGATGAAACAAAATTGATAAAAGAAATCACTTTCATGATGGCCGACATAAAATTAAAATAAAAATTGCCACTAATAAACTGTCCATTTCTTCTTTACTTTTCATCAAAGAATTATAAAAGTAGTGCTAAGTTAAAGCTCAATTATTCATATTCAATTTGAAGTAACAAATTAGCTAATTAGTATATAAATATCCCTAATATTCAACTTGAATTAAGAATTTGACAAATTTCAAAGGTTTTATGTGTTTTTTCCTCGAAAAACAAAAACAAATATGCACAAAAGAAAATGAAATTATAAATTTACGTTCTGAAGTGTGGGACTTTAAAACTTGAAATGTTATATAGTCTTTTTATTCTTTAAAACTAGCAAAATGTTTTTAAAAAATGTAGATAGCTACCAAAAATTTGCTTAGTATAACCTTTTCATCCTGTGATTTAATTCTCGAAACAAATCGACTCAAAAAATAGTTTTCATAAAAATAAGTTGATATTCGGACTTGGTGACCCTTCTACGAAAATGTCGATTCAGCTTGTGTACTACACACATGGATCTCGGTAAAAGACTTACCCCCTAAAACGTGTTTCATTTTGCCGTGTATCTTCACGTGCTTTAATACATATCACAAAATTTATATTGAGTTCCATTTCAACATGACAGATAGACGTTTAAGGAGACGCAATCTTAGTCAAACTGAGATGAATAGGGGCATTGGGATGTTTCATTCTGGGTTCTCCCAAAGGTATGTTGCTATTGTCCTTTGCATACCGGGGGACGAGAATGTTAAACCAATGAGGTTCAAGACGGATTTCTGGTGGTTCAGGCACGGCGTCACCTTTTTGACAAAGCTGGGACTTCCAGTATGATATCGGTGTCCGCAAACGTACCCAAACCATGAAAAATCGATACTGGCCTGAGGTCAAGACGACCTGCAATCAGAATTCTGTTGACTCAGTATCACGTGCATATGCGTTTACCATGGGCACGGGATCACTTCACTTTGTTTAAAATGACTGGACCCCAGCCCTACCTACAGCCAAGTAAGTTTTGTGTGGATTTTAACGAAAGACGTGCTAAGGTATGAAGAATGCCAAATTGCTCAAGTTTGTGTGGCAGAATAGGCTCGTTTTGGGGGGAGGGGGGTGCTCAGTCATTCTTTGAGCGGAGTGCTCAGGGAAAAACGGACCTCCACGTCATTGACAATAGCACGTTGACGACTTTCGGGTACGTTAACGAGATCTTGGATGTTTACATTTGCCAATATGCGGGTGCTGTTGTTGAAAACATAGATCCCTGAACCTAAATCAAATAGAGAATACCCGAGATATGTTAAAGACATCCGTTTCATCACAACCCATGCAACCAGCCTCTGTAGAGGAGCTAAGAAAGGCTCTTCTTGAAGAATGGGATCAAATTTCACATTATAAGATCAGAAGGCTTATCAACAGTATGCGGAGGCGTTGTTAGGCGGTAATTGAAGCGCATGCACATCAAACACCATTTTAAAGTGCATGGAACTTCTAAATGTTTACAAAATACTGGATTTCTTTACTTTTATGGTGGCACAGAAAAAGTTTGGCGGGGGGGGGGGGGGGGTACCATTACGGCCTTTGTATAACCCTTATTCTCGAAATAACACCGAAGCATCCGATCTCTAACAAAATCTCAAGTTCTAAGAAATACAAAAACACGTGTGTAATTTAACTAGGAAAACGTGATCCTGGCCTATGAAACAATCATCACACAAGTTTGATGAGTATCAGATAGCTCGCATTTGATGTTTTGGTAAAATTAGTGATAGAAATACCCGGAACCAATGGTTAGATGCTCCAGTCAACGCGTGGTCTGAAGTACTGTTTGAAGTAGCACTGAACTCTTATGATTTTTTTTCACTTTATCACTTATCTATCCAAAGAGAACCTGTAAAAGATTGACGTATTTAATTATGGACGGCCCTGTCGTGTTTCAGATGTTCTCAAGATCATGTAGGATAGAGAAACTGAATTCTCAATATGACCTACTATCTAAAAACTGAAATAAACCAGTTGGAAATTTTTTGATAGTACACGGGTAATAATACAATAGTGTAATAACTATGTAAATATGGTAACCATTTTCGTTACCGCTTAAATGACGTCATAACGCATGTAATGACGTCATTTTGCAAACGGCGTTATATGTTTCGGGGAATATCACATATAGATAGATTCTATATTTAGCAAAAGTTGAGGTATTAATGTACATAGAATATCAAATTCGTGTTCATAAAATCCCGAATTTTCTAACCTCCTAATTAAAAACAAATTAAAATTTCGACAGAGCCTCATTTTCTTCTTTTGAAAACATAAAAATATTCTCTTCATTTCTTATAATTTAATGACTTCGAGTGAAAAAAAGGAAATATTTTTACAAATTTTGATGCATTTTTATGGAACTATTTTCTGCGAAATCATACAACATAGCTGCGGGCTTAAAATTTTGTTCATGGAAGTGTGAATAATATTTTTCGACCAATCAGATCGCTCGTTTTGATAGACGAAACTAAACATTAACTTATTAGTGGATACTTAGCATTTAAAAAAGTTTTGAATAAATCATGAACATCCATAACTTAAGCGAAAGTAGGCTTTCCGTGCATGTGCTGTTTTGATCAGTCTATATATAACGTTGTCTGGTATTGGATTTATGAAGGAAAACAGTTGTGTTTTTTTAAACATTTGACAAATGAAAAAATATCTGCTTGTCCAATAGTTATTTATGTCATTTAGATAAAAAAAAAAGTTCAATCTTCGTTTTTTAAATCTGCTAAATTCGCTATAAATTTAATTGGATTCAGTATATTTCTTATAATCCCACTTTAAGACACCGGAATTCATCGTCTATCAAAAACGGACGTTCTGATTGGTCGACAAAGTTATTCATACAACCAAGAACAAATTTTGAGCACGCAGCTATGTTTCTTGCCTCCGCACATAATTGTCCCATACCCAAAAGTATCAAAATTTGTAAAGTTTTTGCTTTCTCCTCTCGATGCTGTTAAATTATAAGAAAAATCTAATAACACTCACGTATGAATCTGCTTCGCAGATTCATACAGTATGATTAGTTTTTTGGTTCATACCTCAATGCAAACAAAAAATATTCTCTTTATCTCTTAAATGATTAGCGATTTTAATTATAAAACCAGGCTAATCTGCTTCTTTCAATATCTTAAAGTATACGAATTGAAATTAGAAAATTGAGATCCAACATTTTCCATAATCTGTGACAGAGACGCTTTGAGATAGTGGCTTTTTTTTATTTTCTTTGAATCACAAAGATAGTTTATCCTAGATATTTTAGTTTGTTTTTTTCCTTTTTTGTGGGTGTTTTGGGTTGTTGTTGTTGTTGTTTTCATTAAGGTAAGTCTTAATAGAAAACGGACTGCATTTTTCTTTAAAAACACTTGTAAAATAATTATGAAAAGAAAGTGAAAATAATTGTTTCAAAATGAATCTATATAATGTTGATCACATGGCTTTGATAAGATCTGTGTCAAAGTGGATATCAGTCAGAATTGCTTTGGTTTCATTTGAGAAAATCTCAGACAATTATAATTCAAAGAAGATATAATAGTTTCAAAAAAGAACACTCTATTTTACAAATAAGTTTTCACAAAATGAATGTTCTCATTATACAATAATATTTTTTTTTCAAATGAATAATTTATCGAAGACATTTCGTTAGGGAATATATTACTCTACAAATAATGAATCCAGTTGGCATGTTTAAAAAAAAACTTCTTTCCGTTGTCTTCTTGTTTCGGTCATATTATTGTCGTTCTGATTTACTTTGGCAGTTTGTATATAATTGGTTAAAGCTGTGATCCTGCTTAGCTTGCACAGTCTGTTGTCCCTTTTCGAGTAACGGATCACATTAATCGATGTAACCATTTAAAAATTCCCTTTCCACCATGTACGTGATATTTTATGATATATAAAGCATATATAAAATGCCATCACAAAATGTTCTGCAACTATATGGTCATTCAAAGACTTACCAGGAAGCTCCATTTGGAAAGTAGTTGACATTTATAATTGGTAGAATTAATAACTTTTAGAGTGCATGGTAACACCTGGAACGAGTTAGAGCCACGATGGAAATAAGAGTTCATCACTTTATCGTGTTCTTCTCGAGATCAAAATGAATAAATAAATAAAATAAGGACAACAATACTACCAGACATCAATGATACAGAGAAAAAAATGAAAATAGAATGAATCCCAAGCATTGCAATTACGCATACCTTAGTTTCCTTTTGATATAGGTTCGATACCCGAATCTTATCAAACCTGACCCATCTATTTGGAAAATTCAATAGAGATAAAGGTAACAATTCACGGATAGCTGCCCGCGCCTATATACTGACTCCGTTGGCCATACCCGATGACTCCGACAGGAAGTTCTATTTCGATATTGAATGGCGTTTTTGTTGTTGTTGTTGTTTTAAATTTCATGGACCCTAACATGTAACAGAAAAAGTAAAATAAACGCCGCCTAAGCAACAAAAATTCTTTGTATAAATGTCAGTGAGTGAGGGAGTTCCGTTCTAAATGAATGATTTAATTGTATGAATGATTCTTTGACTGGTATTCGCAATTGGTCAATTCTAGGCTAATAAGTTAATGCAAATTTTATATAGATTGAAAATATCTATCGTGCTTTTAAAACAATTAGCAGTTTTGGGTTTTGTTGTTGCTGTTGTTTTGTCGAGTGGATTTTATTGTTGTAGTTGTCGTTGTTGTTTCAGGAGGGGTGAATAAGACGTTGTAAGACAAGACGTGCTCCTTTAGATCTCAGTACAGTTAATTGCTCCTCAGAAAACACCATATGAATGGATCATAGGATGAAAGGACCGCGGACTGATTCTTTTAAACGTTATTGTGCGCCTGAAATATGCCAAAATTCGAATACGTTAACAATACGAGCTTGTTTGCTTTTGTGTTTAGGCGACTCAGTTATCTATTATCCGCCATTTCTTGTCAACAGTTATCTTTTTTTGTATTTGTTCCATGAAGAGAATCGGTTATTTGATTAAGTCTCAAAATTCCTTGCCAATACAATAACAGATAATATATTTTTTCTATAAATCTGATAAATAATTCTTTCATATAACTGGAAAATGGAATTCTAAAATTCTAGTCATAAGTGAACAGTCGCTGATCTGTCTTTGCAGAACAATTGTATTTTAAAATTTCAGCTGATAAACAAGTGCGTTTATCTAAAAGTTTCGATGCGAAATACAAGCATTAAAAGCAATGTTTTCTTCGGGCTGTACTTTTCTTTTACTGTGCCTCTATATCGAACAAGGTAGTGGAAACATACCACTGACTCTTAATACAAAACTTGCTTTACACCATGTCTTAGAAGCAAATAAAGACACGACATTGCCAAGTTGTGCCGATAAATGCGTGCACAAAACTGACTGTGTGTCCTTTAGTTTTAGTCGAGTGACCAAAGTTTGTGAAATGTACAGAAAGACTGTAGCAGATGTTCCATCGGTTGATAAACGTCAACAAGGCTTTACTGTACTTATTGAGACGGTGAATTGGCCGAAGGTAAGAGAAACCTTAGTATGATAATAACCCTAATCCCTAATGACAACCCAAATCAACAGGATAACTGTTTAACCCATTCCCACACAGTGACGCTTTTAAACGCCTCTCTATAGAAAAGCTCTGGAAAACATTGTAGATAATAAAGAAATTGCTTGTAACAAGCAATTTCTTCATTATCCACAATGTTTTCTAGCCAAAAAGACAAAGGCTTTAAAAAGCTCAACAACTTAGAATTGTCGCCTGCAACTTCTTTGAATTTGGACCAGTCTAAAATTTTGTCGTTTTGGAATTGGTTAAGTGTAAACAACATCAAGAGTGTCTGGGCCATGAGTGAAATACAGCTTTAGCTTGTAATACAGCTAAAGATACATCGATCTTACACGAAAAAACAAACACTTATTCTAGATTCTATTTTTTTAATGCAAAAAGAGATATTATTTTGTCGTACAAAATCTCTAAGAACGTGTCATTATGCACATGAATTACATAGCAAGATGATGGCACCAGTGGTTTAAGTCTAGCTGCTCGACGCTGAAGTAGCTCGAAATGAACTAAATCAGTGCTAAATCTTTCTAAACAACGTGTGTAGTATATCGTTAATTCCATTGTTTTCCGCAGCGAGAAGTACATACAAAATGGTGTGTCACTATCAGGAACTTACTATTCAACTTATTATATACCTTCTTTTCTTTCAAATAAAATTGTTAAAATGATTTTTAAAAATATCTATATTTCTTCCCTTCTTCTTTACCATTCTTATAACGTTTATTCGCATTATGACGTCATCTACAGATGAAAATGACGTCACCTTAGACCACCTTATATGGAACCATATCTGACACCGTTTTCTGGCATGTCCGATTTTGTTTGTGTGAAGTGTATATATTTTACCAGAAATATTTATAGGCATATAATGAATTATCATGTCGTCATGAAAAACAAAATGATAAAGAAAAATGAAAAAAAACAGCGAAGTCGCTAAATCAACGCATGTTCAATTAGAATACACATCAAAATTTGAGATCGTAATTATTTTTATTGTTTTGATATCAAATGTAATGTTAAAGTGGCGTTCAAGCCCCACTAAATTAATAACTAAAAACCAAATGAATTTATTCAAGCTGTTTCTACGAGGATTTGGTCACCCAACGGCGATTTGTTGAAGTTGTACTGCGGATAAGTCTACCATTATTTCATTGTATTTTAATTTCTTTTTTGGAAAAGTTTAGAACAGGTGCGTGTTGGAACAAACCATGTCCAGAAAAAACGACGTGTGTGCCAGATGGATCATCATTTAAGTGTCACGAAGGTATACTTCTTATTCTTGTCAGATAATTATGGTTACTGAAGTTGTTGTTAAGTCGAAATCCACAAGAGCAGGAACCCACCGTGTAAGAGCGGACCAAATCGAGTAAATTAGCCGGTATTTCTTTTGCGATAGTAGTCCTTTTTAATTTGTAAATGCAAGTATACCAACATTTTTTTTTTAAACAGCCGCCTTTGATTTTATATCACCTATTCATTTGTCTTGCATATCGAAGACACGGTTGAAATGTATAAAGGTCACTAGTTTATCACGCTCTCTCTCTCTCCCTCTCTTTCTCTCTCTCCCTATTGCTATCTCGCTCTCTCGCTCGCGCTCTCTCTCCCCCCCTCTCTCTTTCTCTCTCTCTCTCTCTCTTTTTTTTCTCTTTCTCTCTCTCCCTCTCTCTCTCTCTCTCTCCCTCTCTGTGTTAAGGCAAAAGGGAATTCATATTTCGAATAGCTACATCAAGGAG
This sequence comes from Fragum fragum, assembly GCA_946902895.1. Classification (NCBI taxonomy): domain Eukaryota; kingdom Metazoa; phylum Mollusca; class Bivalvia; order Cardiida; family Cardiidae; genus Fragum; species Fragum fragum. Next base: position 38,385,298 of record OX336376.1, on the reverse strand, counting down.
CTATGTTTTTTTTTCAGCTGCATTATTTTTTTTTCACCGATGATAACTATTTACTGGCAAAATTGCAAAAACATAATCAATAGTGAAAGTTTTATTGTTTAATGAATAACTTGTAAACTAAGGCGGTCAAGATAACAGATTGTATATAGTAGAGATTGATGTTACATTTCTACCACCTTTTAGCTTCGAGATTTTTCTCAGAAACTGAGGCCTAGTGTTAGACATGTCTCATTGGCTTTAGATCTACTACTTGCGTACATGTTTTTGAAAAAAATGTTTGGCATAAAACGTAATACTCATAGTGAATAATTTTTCGATAAATTCTTCAAAAGTTATATCTGCGTCAATTACGCGTCGTAACAGTACTGACAGTACTTTGATTCATCATACTTTAATTCCTTTGAAAAATGGTTTCAGATGGTTCATCTTATTGTTGTATTTATAGATGAAGAATTATGTCAATTTGATGTACTACAAACGCTTATCCCGATGCACGGAGCTATCAAAGTCTCGTCATCAGTAGCATTCTTTAAAGAATCCGACGTTTTCCTTAACACGTCGACAGGATGCGTACCACATACCAATGATTCGCGAGGATTCATCGAGGTGAGTTAACCGATTACAAGACGGCAAAATTTTAGACTGGCCAAATTGAAAGAAGTTGCAGACGACAATGTAAAGTTTGTGATTTTTTTTTTATTTTTTCAACTTTGGGGGTAGAAAACAATGTGGCAATTGAAGAAATTGCTTGTAACAAGCAATTTCTTTATTTTCCACATTGTTTACCAAAGCTTTTTCCTTCGGGGCGTCTATAGGCGTCGGTGAGTGGTAATGGGTTAAGTTGCTTCGTGCTAAATACATGTAACGCGAAAAACATGGAGATGGACCTGGTTCAAATTGAAAAGACGATGCAGCGACAATTCATAGTAGATGGAATTGCCTAGTATTCCATTATAATTTTTCAAGTGATAAAATATTGATGGTAATGAAAAAATCTTATAAAAAGCAATTCGTTTTATTCATTTTAAACAATGTTTCAAAACATATTTATATTTCAATATTTTGGATAGATACAATTCAATAACACAATGACAGTTGAGGGGTTGGCAACCAGAGGCGGCAACGGAACTTGGGTACCGGTATACGAAGTTTCCTTTAGCCCAGATTGTAATCGGTTTGTTTACTACACTGAAGGGGGTGAGACCAGGGTGAGTAGCTCTAGCATACATGTTTAAAGTCTTAACCCATTTCCATACAACAAAATTTTAGACCGGTCCAAATTGAAAGAAGTTGCTGACGACAATTTTAAGTTGATAAAATATTTAAAAACTGTGTCTTTTGGGATATATATATATATATATGTAGAAAACATTGTGGATAATGAAGAAATTGCTTGTAACAAGCAATTTCTTCATTCTTCACATTGTTTTCTACAGCTTTCATATTGAGGGGCGTTTAAAAGTGTCATGGTGTGGGAATGGGTTAACCCCTTTTTTAAAGTGGCGTTCCCTGATAAAAGTTAAAAGCGACCAGGTCATTAAAAATGCATAAACACTTTCTTTTTCGTTGGTACCATTTTAACTTATTGTCGGATCAAAACATTTATTGACCAATCAAATATTTAATTTCTACAGAAAGTGAACTTTGAACTCCCGACATTTATGTCAAAACATTTGGTTATTTTGGCAACTCAACCCATTACCATATGCTATGACAATATTTGAATCTGGTCCAAATCAAAATCCGTTGCAGAAGACAATATTTAGCTGATCAGTCTTTAAAACTCATTGTCTTTTGCGGGAAGAGAACATTGTAGAAAATGAAGAAATTACCTAAGTAGTAAGTTTTTTTTTTCATTATTTTTTTCAAAGTTGTTCTTTCCCTAAAAGGGCATGAAAAGGCGGGATCGTCTTGGAATGCGTTAAACGTCGTAACAACAGCTTAATCAAGTGGGAGTTACGTCGTTTGTGTCGCCAACAAACCATTTTACTTTTTGGGTACTTGTTGCTTACCGTTAAAGGTAGGTATCTATGTTTTTTCATGTTACAGATTTTGATAATTCCTATTCCCTTTCATACACCGTTTTAATGAAATATTCTGAAAAGTAGTTTTGCGAAAGTCATAGAGCGATTATCAGATTAAACCGGGGTATTTAAAGCCTACGTAGGCTATTAAACTATTTTTAGATTAAGCCGAGACATTTGCAATGGATGTTGTGTCATTCACGTGTTTCTTATTGCCGTTTGAATCCCGCATACAGTTAGGATTTAATCGAAACAACGTCAACGTTACGTCATCAGGAGTGATGTTCGCTAGCAGTTCTTCAATTCTGTAAAGATCTGCTCAAAACTTTCGTAAGCGTTAATACGAATATAGACACTTACCCTAGTTTTGCAGTAAAATTTTGATGTGACGTAATTAAGGGCGTTGGTTGTTTCGTTTGTCAATTAGTTAACTTCCATTTATTTTTGGGTCATATGCAAATGAGGCCATGCAGTGTCGACAACCAAGTTCCGCTGAATCTTTCCTACGTAGCCACAAAAAGCCACTTTAAGCCTATCAGATTACCGCGAAGATAACATCGGACCTAAATTTTGAAATTAAATGTTCATTTGAGCGTATTTTTAGCATTCGGCAAAGTTTTCTTATCTTTGTTTCAGAAACATCGATACCTCCCTTCATGCGTTCTACGAATTACATAGAATCATCGTATTACGCTATTTTCAAAATGTACAGTTAAGTGGGAAGAGAGGTTTCGAAAAATCGAACCTAACTGGGCACTACTTCTCTTCTAAATTAGTAAAATTCTACTGGATTTTCCAAACTGGGAAACACTGATGGACGCCCCTATACGGAGTAAATGCTAAACTCGCCATCTTCAAATAACTAAGGCATCGTTTTATGTTTGTTCTAGGGTCGGGTTGGTTAATATTGGTATTTTGTAATGAATATCATCTGTAATGTTTCAGGAATTCATTGGTAACGTTGACGCTTTCACTGTTGTAACAAACTACTTCGAAATTCCGATCGATTTACGCTGTATGAGGGTTCACCCTAAAGTTAGCCAACATGGAATATTCCTGAGTCTAGAGATACTGGCTTGTAGGACAAAGGATGTTGAATTAAATTGATTAAAATAAATAAAAGGGGCTTTAAAGGTGCCATATAGAAATTACTTTAAAAGTATACACAATTGTTATATTTCTTTTCAAGCATGCTAGCAATCAAACTACTAAAGACTTCTAAAACTATTTTTTCTATTTTTTAACTAGACGTTGCGTAAAAATACTTTTTTTAGTAAAATGTTGTTATATTTCTTTTCAAGCATGCTAGCAATCAAACTACTAAAGACTACTAAAACTATTTTTTCTATTTTTGAACTAGACGTTGCGTAAAAAGACTTTATTTAGTAAAAACAATAGTAAATGATACCGATGCTCTAATAAATAGTTTTTTAATCTATAACAAAACTATTTTTCCTGCTGGAACCTGTGTCATTTTCTAAATATTGGACTTTATAGACAAGTAACATGAAGATTAAAATTTTATTTTTTTAAAAAAAGGTTTAACGCCACTTTTAGCACTTTTACTGGTTTAGTAAAGAGTATTTTTCTATTATCTCAGCCCTTGTCATGTTGATTCGGAATATTCCTGCTTTCGCAGGAGGCACAGACAAAGATCAGTGCAGTCTGATCTTAGTTTACACCCCATGTTTGTCCTTTTTAAACTAGATTTTTTTTCATAAGACTAATTCCTAAACTAGATATTGACCCTGCCACCAGTCCTTTGAATTAAATTAATTTCTGATCAAGGATTTTTTTCAGCAGGATGAGGGTTAAGAACTTGACATAGGTAAAAGCTCTGTCATGTTTCACGTAAAAGGAGACTAGATGGTTGTCCCAGGACAACTGCTGTTGAGCCCGCAAAGTTTTGTAGGCATCATGCTCCGGACAAGCACGATTTTAGTGTTAGACCTTGAGCTTTGACCTTGAACTTGAAGCTATCCAAAAAATTCTTTCAATTGGCACATCTACTCATGATGGAGAATAATTGTGCCCGTTTATTTTGAAATCCATTCATAATTGTAGGAGAAATGCTCTTGAAGATCACAATTTTATTGTTTGACCTTAAGTTGTGACCTTGACATTAGAACTATCCAAAAAAATCTTTCAAATTGCACATCTACTCATTATTGAGAATAATTGTGCCAAGTTATTTTGAAATTCACCCATTAAATGTAGGAGTAATTGTCCAGACAAACACAATTTACGTGTTTGGCCTTGAGTTGTGACCTTGACATAAGAAGTTATTTTGAAATCCACCCATAAATGTACAAATGTACAGAAACGGACAAATTCGGACGAACGGACTAACTAACGCACTAACGCACACACACCGACTTGTCATAGTGACAACTAAGTCTCGCTCACCTCAAGCGGGCTCGACAAAAATGATTACAGAGATATTGACAGATGAAGTAAAACAATGGTTGAGTCTATCAAATATGCTAATGTAAGCTGAAACAGGTTTCCTACGATGCTGGATGAAGTAGATATTACATCATAAAAAGGTATTCTGACATGTAAGCTTTACCGAAAGAATTGTGTGAATGTGATATAACACCCAGAGTGTATAATTTGTCGACATATTCCAAGGTTTGTGAATTTTGTTCAGAATGATTTGGTAACCGTGACCTTGAAACTGTTAGCAGCAGACATGTATTATCACGAGCAATTGGCTTGTGAAATTGACGAAACGCTGGCCCCGCCCACTGACACCCAAAGCCCCGCCCATTAACTCCCGCAGGAAGTATCGCTTCATTTTTAACGGCGTTATTTTGCAAATTTTATAGTCAGTAGCATGTAAAAAAAAAGTAAAATGATTGTTTGGTGACATAAATGTCGTAGCTACAGTTTGATTAAGCTGTATTTACGAAGTTTAAGTCCCCAAACCAGCAAAAAAGGTTAACAAAAAATGGCAGCCAATGTCGGAGTTGAAAGCTCGGGTCCGGGCTGATTAAGTGATTTGATTGGTCGGTTGATTCCTTGATTGATAGCCGCGATTGCTTACTTTTAAGGCCATAAGAAAGCAAACAAATTAACCCAGGGCGGTTTAAGAAGTAAATTCTGATCGACCAAGAAACACTCTCCTATATGCGGGTATCCAACAGATTGGAGTAAACGCTTTGGCCGACGCCATAGGGCTAATTTTAACTTAAGGCTTGCCTTACAATCGATGAAATGATCTGACCACCTAAGCGGCGCTCTTATGGATACCTTCGGACATCGTAATGTCAAAGGTCTTTATGAAACCTTCTTGTCGTACCAAGGGCGGCGAACGTTCTACTTATCTAGAGGGTGATCTCGATATCCCTTTACTCGTGAGGATGTTATGTTACTAGCAACCGAGTTAGTATAATTTTTTGTCGTGTTGTAATCGGTTAACTCCTTGGTTACTTTAACCTCGATTTTACCCCAATATCCTGAGGTATGAAGTGAATGCCGCACATGAGCGACTATTCATATAGTCCCGATCGTTGGGAAATATGGATGTTATTTAGTTGAACATATACAATTAATTAACTAAATATCAACATTAATAGCAGATGCCACATTTTTCACAAGAAATAAAACTTATTATTTGAAGACTAAAATAATTATTATGATCTTACATAACTTATTAAAATAACAAAAACGCCAATAATTTAATGATTTATTTAATTAAATTCATTAAGCTTTTCTACATTTATGATTCAATCAGTAATTTTCAATACTTTGTTATGAAATTTAATCAATAACAAGAGGGCAAAAAAGGCCCAAAATTGCTCAACTAGGGATGATTTTAGCTGAGAACCCTAGCCCTGCCACGCACAAGTTTTTATATGAATCAAGATCTCACCTAAGGAACATGCTTGCAAAATTTGGTCCAAGTTGGCCCGATTGTTTAGGAGGAGAAGATTTTTTAGGAATTATTCAATGACTTCCTTATGTCTGATAATCTCCGCTCTACCAAGATTTCACGAACAAGTTTTGTACATGTTCTTCAAAGGAACATTCCTGCAAAATTTGGTCCAAATTGGCCCGATGGTTTAGAAGAAGAAGATTTTTAAAGAATATTTACATGTTTTTTAAGTCTGATAAGCCCTCCCTGCCACGCCCTCGTTTTTTAATAAATCAAAATTTCAAGTTGTGAAAAGGGTCACCTAAGGAAACCAGATTTGGTTCAAATTAGCCTAATGGTTTGAGCGTCAAAGATTTTTAAAGAAATACTCCATGGTGTGTAAGTCTGATAAGCAAGGCCCTGCCAAGCCCACTTTTTAATTTGTTTGGCATTAATTAACAATAATTTCAATTCGATTTTATGACTTCTTTGTAATAAATTGAACATGAATTGTAAGTCTTTGGTGTGATGTTTGTGTCTCTATATTTCGTCTTTTTATAAATTTCATAAATTGTTTGAATCTTCCTTTGTTATATCCATGGTTCCATAATCTGCGAATGAATCTAGAAGGTCAAGTAATCGTTCGTTAGGCGTAAATTTGAAGTTATTTGATAAAATCGTCGACTGTAATTCATCGATAACACTTTCAAACTCTGTTACTTTACTTTCAGCACGTTTAGCCTCAAAAACTAGGGCATTTCGCTGCGGATAGTTCTCTAGTTTTTTCATTCGAGCAAGGGCTTCAGTCACTTCTTTTTTATACTCCGAACAAGTGCTACTGGCTTGCATAAGAAAATGAATATGAGCATCCAGAAATGAATCTCTTTTACACAGAACAGTTTCCACCATTTTATCTAAAACTCTATCGACTTTGGACCTGTAAGCATATATTTGAGCTGTTATTTGTTTTGAAATGATTTCTTTAGAAGATATTCTCTTTTTTAAAAGGGTGCCACAAGATCCAAAACGATTAACCATGTCATGTAATTTTTCATTCAAAGTTTTATAGTCCTCACTTTCTTCAAAACTTTCCGCTATTTCGGATATGTATTTTATGTCGCATCGGCGTTTATGCTGTAAAGTGACACAAACCGGACAATAAAAGTTTTTGTGTTTTGTACAATAAAAGAGTTTTAATTCGCCGACATGTTTGTCACAAATCCCGTCATATGACAAATCAACTTTTTCTGTCGGCATATTGTCACCATGCAACAGCTGATGGTGTTTTGATAACTTGGAACGTTGATGAACTTTGCAGCAAACCAAACATAGAAAGTCATTACAAATTACACAAAATGCCACTGCTTTTTCCATTTCCTCAGTACAGTTATCACATAAGATACCACATTCATACCCAAAAGAGATGTCAGTTATAGCAGCAGAATTTGTAAGGCATACACTTTCAGATTTGCTGTCGATTTCCTTGTCTTTAACTCTCGTTGGTTTTATCTTATTGTTGTCACAGTTATTTAAGGTATTTTTTAATGTTTCTTCTTGGTCAATGTAAAGTCCTCTGTCGAATATACTACTGACAATAGGTCCCAGAGAGGAAGCAACAGCTTCCGGCGCTTTTTCAATGTCACATACATTGGTTGCATCCTTGAATTTGATTTTTTCATTCTCTGATCCCCTCTTTTGCTTTGTCATAAACGGTGTTATATCTTTACCAACTGTATTGGCCAAAGTTACTTTTTCGCTACTGTTGGGTGTACGGTACGGGACATCCAAAGCCGTCTACAATAATTAGAAAACACATGTCACATCAAATTACAATTTGAAAAAATATCAAACGAGAAATTAATTTTGATATTTCTAGACCTCGATAAAATAAAAATATATCATTTTCTGCTGTTTCTTTATATTTTATTTTTATTATTTTTTTTGGGGGGGGGGGGGGGGAGTACTCACCGGATTGTTATATTTGCCTTTTTCTTGCACCTCTTCTTTCTTGGAATGTTCCTTTGACTCATTTGAATTAGTTCGTTGTACATGTACATCTTGGTGGGAATTTTCCAGACGAGACTAACGAATGCATGAAAAATTTAAGATTAATAAATAACTCATACCATCGCTTAGAAAATACTTAAAAGATGAAGAGAATATTTTTTGTTTTCGTGGAGGTATGAACAGTAAACCTAATCACACTTAGCAAAGCTTATTCATAAATACATGTGATAAGGGTTTTCGGTCCAGACCTCCATGAAAACAAAGAGTAGTCTCTTCATTTCTTATGATTTTCTTAAACCTGACAAATGTTGATACTTTTTTTGTACTGAATTATTTTGTGCAGAGGCTTACAACTCAGCTGCGTTCTCAAACTTTTGTTCATGGAGGTATGAATTAATTCTTTCGACCAATTAGAACGTCCTTTTTTGTTTGTTGAAAATTAAATTATTTTTGAGTCGTTTAAGCTCGACAGTATTCGGAATAATGCTTCATATTAAACGTTGGCGTTACACAAAAATTAACGTCCTAATGATCCTTTTCACTGAGTATGTGTCGCTGAAGCTTCGAGCTTATGTTGAATCTCTTAAGTGCAAACACTTTTCTATCACAGGAGGTACTTACAGCATTAATTTGATATCTGGAAAAATTGTGCCCACTTTTCGAAATTTGTGTGGGCATATATTTTTGCGTTGTCCGTCTTTTCACATGTCTTTTCGTCCACCCGTAGGGTCAAAGATGATATCAAGCTTTTTAAATATTTCTATCTATTTTATTTTTTACTGTGTCACGGTTAGTCGTGACTTTGTGAAAAATTTCAAGTTCATACTGATAGGGTGATATAGAGCATTCTTTGTTTTGTTTCGGATGATTTTTTTTATGTTTATTTGTTTTTTTTGTGTGTTTTTTTTTTTTTTTTCGCCTTTGTGATAAAGTGTCTAGCAAAAGTGGAGTAATCTGAAATAGCTATTTTCCTGTATGAATTTATTCACATAAAGATCAGCTAGTCAGCTAGTGGCTCGTATTTAAAGGTGTGGTAATATGTCCCAGTCGCCGCAATATTACTGAAATACTTTTGAAAGGCGCGTTTAACTTCATTCTCACAGACAATACAACGCAGAAAAAATGAAGAAACCAGGACTTGTCACAGCAGGTGACTCAATACCCAAACCGACAGCCTTGCTTATGAAAAACTGTCTAAGTCCCAGTGGAGATAATTCTTCTGTCAGGAGAAGTTGAGCCTTGAAAAGAAGCGTTATGCGAAGCCTTTTTGTTGGTTTGGCAACTTAAACATCGTAGCTACAGCTTATTCAAACTAAAGATACGCCAGCCAACTATTTAAATGTTTTATTACATGTTATTGGCCATACAATTTCCAAAATACGCCGTTTAATATCAAAGCAGAGTCAGTGGAAATGCGTTGCATCATATACTCTGTCATCTAAAAAGGGAGCGAAATGTGAAATAACTGTTTTCACTTATGTCTCTCTGATTACTGCAAATATTAATTTGTTACATATTCTTTTCGAGTTTTTGAAGGGGATAATCAGCACGCCTTTGATTTGGTAATTTACTAGGTCATATCAACAGGGTATTTAGTTTTAAACAGCATTTGGTCATGAAATTTTGCACTATTTTCAATTATTTAGTATTATTTAGTGTTGTTCTAAAAGGCATCCGACAGCCGACCGTTTACGTTACCATTGGTTTTATCCATTTTTGTTGGTTGGTTGTTTTGGGGTTGTTTTTTGTTGTTGTTGTTTCGTTGGTGTGGTTTGGTTCTGTTTGGGTTTCGCACAAAGCCTAAACATCATAGTGTAATGAAGGATAAAACCAATCCTGATCTTTCCCTTGCTAGAAAGGTAACAGCAATAAAAGAAAATGAATCCGTTTACTTTTTCCTTTCCTATCTGGACACCCCGAAACTTACATTGTATGTATTTCACGTGCGAAGTTCATTACTTCATTAAAAATGTTTATTACATTAACCCTTGTCATGCTGAATAAAATCTGTTTTCAAGAATGCTTTTGAATCGAAGCATTGTAAGCACTAGAAACCCTTATAAAGGGCTCGTGTTTCTTTCGAAAATCATTTTTGCAATCAAACGCCGCGTAAAAGGTATAAGCAGGTGGTGTAGACTAAGATCAGACTGCACTTAAGTGCAGGCTGATATTTGACTATACCTCCTGCTGAAACAGAAATATTCCGGGATCAGTATGACAAGGTTTAATACATTTCTTTGAAATGAATTTCTTACACCTTTCAATAGTGGTGCAAGAATAATAGGTATCTTGTATCAAGTTACGCAAGTTGACCAATCGCGGCTGTCAATCAAATAACAAGTCGACCAATGAAATCAATGGGATCAGAAATCAGTTTTGAACTGCGACATCGGCCGCCGTTTTTCTTCACCTTTTTAGTCGGTTTGTCGACCTAAACGTTGTAACTACTGCTTATTCAATCTGTAGTTACGACGTTCATTTTTCCCAACCAACAATTCTACTTTTTTGTAACAAGCTACTGGCCATAAATGTTGCAATATAACACCGTTTAAAACGAAGCAACACTTTCTTTCGGAATCAGTGGGTGGGGCCAAAGGTGAAAGTGGGCGGGACCAGCGATTCGTTAAACCCTTCGTGTCACGCGCCATTTTGGACGTCATCTTGTACATACATTCGACTAGGAGGTACATTTTCTTTCCTTTTAACCCTTGTCATACTGAATAAAATCCTTTCCGGAATTTCATTGAAATCAAAGGACAAACAGTACTGGAAACATTAATTATTTGTCATTATTTCTTTTGAAAATGAATGTAATGAATATTTCTGACTTGAATGAAACAAACAGGTGGTGTATACAAATATCAGACTCCGCTTTTGTACCTCCTGTAAAAATCAGGTTGAAATCCTTTGACCTACCTTAATCATTGTATTCTTAGTTCCATTTTTCTCCGGGGGTAATTTCCACACATACCTATTTGTATATTCCCCATTCTGATTCCTTCTTGGTTCTTCTATTGACAATGCCTAGAATAAGGGGTAAATAGGGTGATAAAGGGAAGAAAAGAATTTTAACCTGTCTGATTTTACGACCATTCTCATTCCATTTATATGCATCTTCGTGTATTTATAGAACATGGCCTGATAATCCATTCTTTTTTAAGTGGAACAATAACACATTGTATATCATAATAATGTCGAATCCTTATGACTCGTTATTAGTCGGAAGCAAACCTTCGCGAAATGAGTATTTGAAATCTGGATCATCAATTTTATCTGGTGAGTGCTGCAAAGCTTTTTACACGACCGTAGGGTCTTATTATGTAATTCGTGTGTTCACAAACCCCTACCACAGTTTCGATTGGAATGAACTGAATCCCTATGATGTTTAGTTGTTCATGATACAAAATTATTTGTTGTCATGGAACACCGTGTTGTAAGTTGTCCGTTAGGTTTGTGCAGTCAATCAAAGATGGCGACAACGAAACAGCATGGGAGGTAGGTGTCTTAGTTTTCATCGATAATTTTCTTAACCAGACGTTTCATGCCTTCATATTGATATCATTTTACATGAGAAATGTATACCTATCCACGGTTCTATATATCAAAGTACCAGTGTTGCCCTATCGCCGTCGGTCGTTGTGCAAACACAGCCCAACACGGAAATTTTTTTTCGAAGCGAGAAAGTTGTCTTTTTAAGCATGATTATATAATAAACAGCGAACTAGGAAACAAAATATTGCTGTAACTTGGATGTTTTTAATATGCCCTTTCCTATGGTTACGGCTATTTTAAACAAAATTGTTCAGAATGGCCACAAACGCTGTCTCTAGAAAATGATCATACAACGGTGCAGTCACAGTGAAAATATGCAGACACAACGGTGCAGTTTCTGTGTGTTGTGAACGGTGTAGTTATTATTTTCATAACAAATTGTGAACGGTGTAGACATAAAGCAATTATTGTGAAAGGTGTAGACATGAAGCAATACAGAACTTGTTATTTCTCAAATGATATTCTTTGTAATGTTTAATGAAATTATTGCCAAATTTCTTCAACAATTATGTTAATACATGACTGATTTGAAAATGCTTTGAAGCAAAGAAGGTGACAATACGTCTGGAAAAAAGAAATACTTTAATCAGAATTGAGAAAGATTCCAGTTTCTTTGCTATTTCTCAAAGCAATTTCATAAGGGTCAAATAGAAGAAAAAATCAAGAATCTGACAGTGTCTTTTTTATTCATTATTTTCATTTTCAGTTCCATGCTGTTCACTTGTTACCACTGCCCTTTCGAAGGAAGTTTTGAAAATGTTGTGAAGCCACATACTGGACAGAGCTTGGCATCCTCATGGAAAAACTCTTCCATTGGATCGATTCTGAAAAATAATAAAAGTGGTTTTGTTAGTGCAAAGGTCTGGTTTGATGTGCATAATCTAAAAGATTTTTTGATGTCAATGTTAACCAAGAAGATAGTAGTATCATGATTATTCAAAAACTATCATGATATAACAAACTTTCATGAAGAATATATTATTTTGATCATAATTTTTCATGACACAACTATCATGATATGACTATTTGGTGTCGCGATTTTAATGATATCCAGTGACATCGAGGTGAAATTCAGGGTTAGCTCTGGCTTGAAAAAAGTTGTCGCCATCACTTTCGCCAAATTAAAAAACTTGGGGCCAAATGGAAAAAGTTGGGGCCAAATTGAGGAGTTGGGGCCAAGCTCGAGGATTTTTTAACTGCACTGTTATTTTCTTAACTTATATGCTGTTAAATAGATAATGTGCATATTGAACAGGTTTTTAATATGGCCATTCGTTTGTTGTTTTGTCTTTAATGAATGTAGCTAAGTCATACACCTACATTGATTTTTACTCATATTTAATCAGTGCTTTCAGTACTTTGATTAGAAAACTTGGACCTAGGTGAGAAAAAAGAGAGAAGGAAATAGTAATAAACCTAGTGAAATATGCTTGATTTAATAATAAAATAATGTAGACTTATGTAATTAAAAAAAATCAGTTTAAGGTTGAACATTCTTGGGTACGAATGAACAAAAAAGAAATGGTTCGTCTGCTTTTGGGAAAGTATAACTTTTGAAATTTCTGTCAAATTCTGACAAACTACCACTGTTTCTATCAACAGTTCATCAGAATATCCTTCTTATTAATTATTGCGATAATATGGGCGAATACATGGATAGCAAACATTCACAGTATCTATATTTAGAAGTATCTATATTTGTGTATATTTGTATATTATGTGGCAGATAATTCAGAATTTTTTCCAATGAAACTGAAATTCAAAATCATCCTGGATCATATGTTGACCAATATAATGTCAGTTTTGTCTTGACTGGTCAATATTTATTCTTTTAGACTAAAAACAAAGTCGAAAACGGCAATTTTGTCAATTCAAGGGCACATAACTCATGAATTTCTGAACTGACCAAACCGAAATTCTGAATCATCTTTAGATCTTATGATCATCAACATTTCATCTTAATTAGTCAATAATTGTAGATGCTAGAGTATACACAAACTCCAAAACAGTCAAAAACTGAAATTTTGTCAAAATCAAGGGCACATAACTCATGACTTTCTGATCTGATCAGTATGAAAATTACACTCATCCGAGATCTTATGGTCCCCAATACTGTTTCCAAGTTTTGTTTTCATTGGCCATGGATCTCATCCAAGATCTTATGGATACCAACATTGTTGCCAAGATTTAAAAATTCAGATTGGTCAATATTTGTAGATGCTAGAGTGTGAACAAAGTCAAAAGTAGCTATTTTTTTATGTTAAAGGGCACATAACTCCCGACTTCCTGGTCCGATCTGAACCAAAATCAAACTCTTTCAAGAACTTAAGGTGAAACATGTTTAGACATAGTTTGGTAAAGATTGATCTATATTTGTGGATGCTACAGTGTTAACAACAAATTGTCAACAAACGGATGGACGAACGGACAGACGACAGAAAAAAAGCAACCACAATAACTCACCTTGAGTACTTTGTACTCAGGTGAGCTAAAAAGTGAGACGGAATATATTGAGATAAGTTTATCACAAAAACTTTCAAGAACCAAAATGGTATTTCCTGGTAACATTATCATAAAGTTATGGTAATTATTTTTAAATTTTCCTAATATCTTCTGGCAGAAATATGCCATCATAAAATAGAGATCTCATACTGTTAACAAGGCATTTCATGGCGAACAAGACAGTCTTTCTCAGAAAAGGTTCAGTCTACACGTAAAAACTGGTTTTGAAAACCCAACAGAATCACAGTGGAAAACACATGTGACTTTTTGGAAAATAACACACCAAAAATTCACCTGCTTCAATCTATTTTTCTCAGCTTAATAGATATATGCAACTAATTTTATACTATCTGACTTCTCTTAGCTGCGATATCGTAGCCACAAACTTGATGTTGGGTATTGGTTTGGTATTGATATTGAAACTCAGATCAAAATTCAAAAGGTTTCGCTGTTTTGATTATATGATTGTAACTAGACTTCTCTAATGTATCATACACACAGTATGCAACTCTTTTCGTCAAAGTTATTTCAGATCATAACTTTATAACAATATGCACACTCACTGCTTAGAAGTCTCCTATCTTTTGTTTTCAGAAAAAGTGTGTGAGTGTTGGTTTAAGCTTTTATATCCTCGATCAACTTTTGTTTTCTTTTTCATTCATAATTGGCGGCATTTTTAACAAGGGAGAGAATTGATTCATCAAAGGAGAGAATTAATTTTAATGGCGGCGTTTTCATCAAGGGAGAGAACTGAGTTTCCTAAGATCAAAGTATTTGAGGGATGTAAATCAGAGATGCAGACGATCTGCGACAGCTAGCATTGCTAGTTCGCTCTATACAACAAATCAAGTCTGCACCGTTCACAATTTGTTATGAAAATGATAACTACACCGTTCACAACACACAGAAACTGCACCGTTGTGTCTGCATATTTTCACTGTGACTGAACCGTTGTATGATCATTTTCTAAACACAGCGTTTGTGGCCATTCTGAACAATTTTGTTTAAAATAGCCGTAGCCATAGGAAAGAGCATGTTAAAAACATCCAAGTTACAGCAATATTTTGTTTCCTAGTTCGCTGTTTACTATATAATCATCTTTAAAAGGGCAACTTTCTCGCTTCGAAAAAAAATTTCCGTGTTGGGCTGTGTTTGCACAACGACCGACGGCAATAGGGCAACACTGGTACTTTGATATATAGAACCGTGGATAGGTATATATTTCTCCTGTACGATTATATCAGTATCAAGACAAGATACGGTCATTTAAGGAAATATTATCGACGAAAACCTAAGACACCTACCTCTCACGTTGTTCCATGGACGCCATTTTTGATTGACCACTCAAAACCACCGTACAAACTACACAAATCTAACGGACAACTTACAACACGGTGTGGAAGTTTGAACCGAAAAACTAATCACACTGTATGAAAACGCGAAGCGGTCAACGAAAAAAATATTCTTTTTATTTCTTATAATTTAATAGCATCGAGCCAAAAACAATATCTTTGCAAATTTTGATACTTTTTGTATGGAACTATTTTGAGCGGAAGCCTACTAAACAGCTGCGTGCTCAAAATTATGAGGTGTATATTATTTTATTTCGACCTATCAGAACGCACGTCACAAGGACGTAAAAACTAGTCATTGTACAGGAAAAGGTTAACCATAGAATTCATATAACGATAGAGAGAGAGAGTAGTTCATGACAATTCGATTAAGCCCATGAATTTTGGTATAAAAAGGAACAATCGACCAATCAAAATATTCATTCAGCCCGGACTTCAGATTTGAACAACGTCATTGGCCAATCAAAGCTTGTTCAAGACATTTAGGTCACCAATCTATTGTTTCATTTTCTTTTTCCACGCTACTTGCTGTGAATTTTATAAATTGACGCCGTTAAAATCGAGGCGGGACTTCTCGATGGAGTCAAATGAATGGGCAAATGGAATAAACGGGCGGGCCAGCGATTGGTCAATTCTACGGCGACCATTTCTCGGAGTATAGCATAAGAAAAACTACCCAAATGAGCAATTCTTGAACTATTATCTGGAATCATTATTAGATTTCATCCAAACACATAAATTCCCTTCCGGGCCTCACAGATTAAGGAAGCAGCAGACAACGACGAGGTACAAAATAACGAGGCAAAATGCGGTTCGGCAAAGATACACCTATAAATCCTTACGAGCTGCCAACTTGTAGTCACTCCATTTGCACCGGTTTATTATTCATCGAAATTCGAAGATACTCGTAGTTTTGATTTATTTATTTATTTATTTTTAAAGAACGTTTTAAAGAACACTTTTTATGCCAGCTTCCATGTTTTAACTTTTTTATCTGTTCATAAATTGTTACAATCCGTAAAGTACCGCGAACCGTTTTCAGCATCCGCGGTTACTATTCGCAAAAATCATTAAACAAGTCCCAGTTTCCAAGAAATTAAAGAAAAAAAAAAGAAATGTTACTATCAGCAATACATACAATGCATACCATTTTATGCGTAGATAACTTTCAAAATACCCTCTCTTGTTTTCAAAGAAATTAGGCTATCCAAATTCGAAGGTTTGCAGACAAAAAATTTAAAGTGGAACTAACCTGAAAAATTACCATCCAGTAGGGAAGGGAATATTGTTGAAAAAGAAAAAAATGCTTGTTTCAGGTAATTTCTTCTTTTTCTACAATGTTTTCTCAATTATAAAATTACAGGGACGTATAAACCAGTGATTGAACAGGAAAGGATTTAATTTATCATATAAATCCTTTGAAAACCTCAAATACATTTTGATAATCAGATTCAAGCAGAGATTTTTTTAAAAGTATGCAGCATTTTTCAAACGGGTTAAACAGCGGCCATAACGCCCGAAACCCCAACCCTTTTTACAACAGCCCAAGTCATAATTAAATCGTTCATTGAAAGGGGAAGTTGTTTATCAATCTATATCAAATGTGAGTGTCATCTTGAAATGTGATGACAAAGGTAAAGATATCAACACATTGATAGAATAATCATAGCATTCTTTTAGATCGGCAGTTAACTTTAGACTCCGATATTGGTCGAAATTAATATGAAGCATTTATTGTTGGTTTGACGAAATAAACGTAAACCATTTCGTAAACGATTTCACTTTTTTTATTTTATGTTACTGGCTATAAAAATGCAAAAATAACGCCTTTTAATATCTTCTTCTTACTTCCTGTCGAAGGCTGATGAGAGGATACAGCGATAAGTCATATCTATTAGGCATTTGATCAGCTGTTACATGTAGGCTTATCATACCAATTAATCCGATTCCATAGGTACATAACAAAGGTATCTCGGTACTCGAAAGCGACTCGACAATACACCGTTAAATAAAGAAATCGGAGTATTGAAAGCATAGTAACCCTGCAAAGCATGATTTTGTTAAATAATCTTCTTTGTCAAAGGTTATCATGATAAATAAGTTCAACTTGGTGGAAGATGGCAAAAAATATCTAGGAGATTTATTGTTTGTTTGAATGGGGTTTTACGCCGCTTTCAACAATTTTCAGAATATATCGCGGCGGCTGGAGCACCCTGGTATTTCTCACACCAGTACTACCATTACATTCCTTCCTAGCCTCCAGCTGCTATCTCACATAGGTCTACGATTTTCGACCTATTGGTGAGAGACAAATAGTCGGAAAGGATGAGTGCCGCCGTCAGGGATCGAACCCGGGACCTCTATATTAATAGTCCGACGCGCTACCAACTGCACTATGACGGCGGCTATCTAGGAGATGAACTAACAGGCAGAATTAGCAATTATCCTGAAATAGATAAGAAATTCTTTTTATGGCGTAGGCATTCAATTTATTCAGTTGTTAAGCCTCCAGTGCCAAATTGCACTCGTTGAACTATGAGAAGCCCTATAAAATTTTGTCTGTTATCTTAAGCTATCAAAGCAGCTAAAATCAATCATTTAACACAATTGGAATTATTTATCATACAATGTGTCTTCTTACTCCGTCTGATGTTTTGCTTTGGCCTGTGGCGTCTTACTTTCTGTATGTCCGTATATATGATCAAGTTAATAAATGATCTTGACAATTGCCTAAGATCTTAAACTATTTAGATAGAAATTTCTTGTAATAATCGTTCGTCCAACTTAGCAATCTTTCCAAGGCTTTGATTTCAAGGCGCCCTGAAGATTTCGACAAACTCGAAAAATTCGAGAAACAATCGTGCCCTAAACTGCTGTCAATGTATACATGTATAACGCTATAATCTTTGTCCAATAGAGAGCCAGCGTGTCTGGTTGATTGATTGAATGGGGTTTAACGCCGATTTTAACAGTGTTTCAGTCATATCGTGATGGCTGGAGCACCTAAAAATGGGTTCCTGGTATTTCTCACACCAGCACTACTACTACATCCTTTCCTAGCCTCCAGCTGCTATCCCACTTAGGTTTACGATTATCCACCAATTGTTGAGAGACAAATGTCGGAAAGAATATGTGCCGCCGCCAAGGATCGACCCCATGACATCCAATGATTGAAGATTAGGAGTCTTAATTGGTTTGTCAATGAAGCTGTTGTACATTATGTTTTATAACCCTTATGTCTAAACGAAGCCAATCAACCTCGAAAAATTCAACGGCAAAATATTGAAGACAGAAATTTCGGGTTTATAAAGGGGTTGGGTCCCTTTTTTAATGAGGTTTTATATCTTGTTGTACTACTTGTACTTGATAATAGAGCTGGGAATTGAAATTTTAATATTCAATAGCTATGATTTAACTACCTATCAAACATAGAACCTTCTGTGAAGGAGTTTATGTCTGGTGTATTGTTTTCATGTTGTAAGTCTTCGTCGGAAAATAGCGTCAGATCGCTTTAACCCTTTCCCGTACACTGATTTATACGTCCTTGTGATATCATATTTGAAAAAAACATTGTGGAAAAAGAAGAAATTGCTTGTTACAAGCAATTTCTTCTTTTTTCAGAATATTTTCTATCAGAAAGAGGGGGGCACTTTTTGAAATGCACTTACTTTATAATATTGTCTTCTACTCCTTTTAATTAAAAAAAGTCCAAAATTTCGAAAACAGTAAAGGATTTAATGTTGGTATGGTAACAGAACCGACTATGAATAACATTTGTATCTTGTATGTTAGCAATTTCATATACGGTAACAAGACACCACTTTAAATGGAAAACTGTGGTGTTATCATTTTCTGATGAGTATCCTCACTTGTAGATGGACATTCATAAATGGTATTAAGGGGGAAAGATTGATTTTTTTTTTCTCTCTTTTTTATAAATTGACCAAAATACTGAGAAAAGTTTTAATCAAGAATAAGGTTCGATTTGCTCATGAATTCAGAAATAATTATTCCCTTTTCTATCCATCGATAGATTAACCATTCATGTTGAAATTGCAATTTATAAATTACAATTTATGTTTCGGATGAGGCATGTGTTAAAATCTTATATGTATCTAGGTCTATACAATTGTAAATGATTACAAAATTCAGATTATATTGGTAAAAATGCCATTTTGTATTTTTGAAACATCTGATATAAAACAAAAGTACTTTTGATAAGTGTTGTGACCCGAGTTTTCGATTGACAGGGACGGTTTGTCAACCTTGAGGACATATTGTACATTTATGTGACTTACTTTACTGATGAAATCTATTTCTTGGAATATTTCAATCCAAGAACACCAAAAGCCAATTTTCCTCGCAGCTGTGCCAAATCGATAGTTCAGCGCACAACAGTTGTAACTGCCTATATGTTTATAGGCAGTTACAACTATTTCGCGCAGAACAATCGAAATGTAAAATATATATTAGTATCTTTAGTTCACGAATGATAAATCGATCTTACACAGAAAAATACTTGGTTTCTTCGATGAAAGATTTCAGTTTAATTTCTATAACACGGGTGATTATTCATACCTTGTCTAAGATAATTTCTGGATAATCAGGTAGACCGGAAGGCCGGATTCTAGCTGTCGGACAACTTCTGTATTGAAGTAGGGTATTTCTGTCGTATGTTTGGCGCTGGTAGAATTCTAGATCGAACGGATCTAAAAAGAGAAAAGGAATTTATTATAGTTACATAACTTATTTTGATCGCTGCTGCCAATCAAAACATATACCGGAAGTGAACTTTCAACTCCGACATTTTGGATGTCAAGTTATATACTTGGTCTTGCGACTTTAAACCTTGTCCTGCTGGACCCGGAATATTCCTGTTTTGGCAGGAGGTAAAGACAAAGATCAGCCTGCACATAGGTGCATTCTCATTTTGGTCTATACCTCCTGCTTGTACCTTTTCAGCCAGAGTTGTTTAAATAAACCATTTTCAAAAGAAAATTGACCCTCCTTAAGACCTTCCAGTGCTGCCAGCCCTTTCATTTAAAAAACAAAGGCATTCAGCATGACACGGGTTAACGTCGTAATTACAGATTAATCAAGATATAGTTACGAAGCTGAGTCTAACAAAACAACCCTGTCGGAGATCAGTGGATGTTGTGAGCGATCCGTCAATTGACCTCCTCCTGCCATTTAAATAAACTGATTATTTGTTGTAGTTGTGACGAGGTCGTTTTCATATTTCCACCATACACAAAAATATTCTCTTTATCACATGTAATTTAATATCAGGTGTCAAATGAATAAAAACAAAAACAAGTTTTTGAAATTGAGTGTGTTTTCTGAACTTATTTACATTAAGAACTGTCCATCTTTTTTGTGTCTATCAAATTTCCAGGATTTCTGAAAAGTTTGCTCAGCGGCTTCACACGCGAGAAAAGTAAAACTTTGGAAGCATAGACGTCGTAACGGTGGTTTAACCATTTCCTGTACAATCCCTGGTTTTTACGTCCATGTGAATTTATATTTGAGAAAATATTGTCGAAAAAGAAGAAATTGCTTGTAACAAGCAATTCCTTCTTTTTCCACAATAGTTTCTACCCTAATGAATGTTTTTTTTGTTGTTGTTGTTGTTGTTTTTTTTTCCAAATTAAATCCAAACAAATTTTTCGTATGCAAGACCTTTGAATTTGGGCAGGTCTAAAATTTTGCAAAACAGAAAAGGGTTAAAAAGCAAAACTTACGATGTTTTACTCGCCCGAACACGAAAATTTTTTCTATTAACCCATTCCAACACAATGACGCTTTTAAACACCCCTCAGGAAAATAGTTTTGGAAAATATTGTGGAAATGAAGTATTTGCTTGGCGTTTTTCTCTCATTATTATTCACAATGTTTCTAGTCAGAAAGATGAAAAAATCTAAAATTTCGTTTACTTTATTCTTATCGTCTGCAACTCCTTTCCATTTGGACCTGTCTAAAATATTGTCGTCTCGTAATGGGTAAAATGATTATAGTATTGATTCGATCTGACAAAGGATTTTTGACAGGCAATAAAAGCAATAATAATATGCAGTCGTACTTACCCGCCATTATTTCTAACGTTATTAAAATATTTAATCAGATAATGGACTGCTTTATACTTATACTGGTTGGCTGATCTCATTTGATAACTACTTTCGGTTTCTTTTAAGGTTTAATGAACAATTGCACAATGTAGTCAGCATTTTAAATTGATTGATAAAAGGCATTGATAATTATTTCCTAAATATTTAACTCCCCTTTCTCTCTGTGTCTTTCTCACTCTCTTTCCATTTCTTTCTTAAATATCTATCTACCTGTCTATCTATCTATCTATATTTCCATCCATCCATCTATCCATTTATCTATGTATCGAACTATCAAACAAACATTTTAGCGTGTATAAAGCCAACAGGTATGCTCTTTCGGGTTGGCCGAAGTGAGGCTGCGGCCATGGTGATAGCTCGCAGGACGCCTGGTCATGCTGTCCGGGGTTCGATCCCCGGCAGAGGCAAATTTCCTTTCCTACATTAGTCTCCCCCCAATGGATGGATAATCGTAAACCTAAGTGGGACGAGCTGCTGGAGCCTCGAAAGGGATTTAGTGGTATTACTGGTGTGAGAAATACCAGGAATATATGGTTAGGTGATCCAGTCGCCGCGATATGACTGAAATACTGGTAAAAATGATGTTGATCTCCGATCAATTAATTAATCAACCCTAAAATTGATCCCTATGGAAGAGTTTGCACACACTATACATTCTCTGTGTGTTTCCCTATTTTCCGCCTCTCTCTGTCTCTCTCAGTCTCTCTCTTTCTATCTTTCTCTGTCTGTCTGTCTGTCTGTCTATCTGTCTGTTTGTATGTATGTATAAATTCATCTCTCCCTCACTCTCTTTTTTTCTTTCTTTCTTTTTAACTCTCTGTCTCTCTGTCTGTCTCTCTGTCTCTGTCCCTCTTTCTCTCTTTCTCTCATTCTCTCTCTCTGTCTCTCTGTCTCTCTCTGTCTCTCTGTCTCTGTCTATCTGTCTCTCTATCTCTCTCTATCTCTTTGTCTGTCTGTCTCTCTCTGTCTGTCTCTGTCTCTCTCTCTCTCTCCCTTTCTCTCTTTCTCTCCCTCTCTCTGTTTCTCTCTGTCTCTCTCTCTATCTATCTCTCCGTCTCTCTCTCTCTCTCTATGTCTCTATCTCGCTCTCTCTCTCTCTCTCTCTCTATCTATCTATCTATCTATTTATCTATCTATCTATCTATCTATCTATCTATCTGTCTATCTATCTATCTATCTATCTATCTATCTCTCTTTTTCTCCAAAAGTTAAAGGATTGTAAAAAAATATGTTGAAACTTTTAACTTTTGATAGCAAAGGGTTTATCAGTACATTAATCATTTCTAACGACACTGGTATTGTTAAATTCAAACAATCGATAGATGCGTCTTGTGTTCAAAGTTAATTCCCAATTCTGAGCAATACGAATGCAATATGAATACAGGTGTTTTTTTTTTTTTTGTTTTTGTTTTTTTTACGAAACACTTTTAGTACTGTCCATATTTCAATCAAATTTGCCTTGAAATTATTCCTTAAGATCGAATTGAACTTTGAACCCAGACGAAGGTAATCGATGTGAATCGCTGCATTGGTTTGGGGACTTAAAAGTCGTAACTACAGCTCATCGAAGCTGTAGTTACGACGTTTAGATCGCAAACCAGTCATTTTACTTATTAGTTAGTCCTGATTGAACTTCAAACCCCGACAAAAGGTAGACGATGTGAATCATGGCGTTGGTTTGGCGACTTGAACGTCGTAACGACAGCTCATCCGAGCTGTCGTTACGAAGTTTAGGTCGCCAACCAACCATGTTACTTTTTTGTTACATGTAAATAACCACACGTTTTGCTAAGTAACAATGTTTAATACCTCATTCGAAGTTCTTGTCGGAGTTCGTTGGGTGAGGTCAGTGACCCGTCAACTCCTTTGATGCGACATCTAGAACACGATGGTCAATGGTAAGTACGCGATAATACGGTAACGTTAACAAGAAAATAAGAGACCACGGTGATCATGGTAAGTTAAAATATAGTGTCCCAATTGACGTTCTAACGTGTTCTCGACGTCATATTTGCATGTTCCAACTGTTGTACCACATAATGATGATTTCATGTCATATTGCATCCAATTTTTATTCTCGTCTGCAACCTCTTTCAATTTTAACCTGTCTAATATTAAAAGAAATGGAAACGGTTAATTTCTTGTCGTTGTATCTGATGGAATTATTTATAATTGAGGTAGTCTAAGATGACTCCATTTTCATTTTATATCTGTATACGTCATAATGCGATTAAACGTATTCAGAATAGAGAAGGAGTAGGGAAATGATTGTATTAATAAAGTTTTTTTTATTATTATTTCATCAAATTCATTTTATCGGTTTATTGCAGATTTTTAAGTTATATTGGAAGTAAGATAATCAAAACACGTTTTAATTTTATACTTGCTTGCGTTGTCTCCCTTTGTTATGGTGAGGTAAACTGCAACATAAAACTTCAAGCAGGACCCTATTTGTTCACTGCCCCGGTCTATCCATCCCTCCGTCTGAAGTAAACTGCATCATGAATAGTAGATTTTAACTTCAAGCAGGACCCTATTATGTCACAGCCCCGGTCTTCCGTTCCTCCGTCTGTCCGTTGCGAACTTTAGGTCGCAAACCAACCATTTTATTTTGTTTAATTTACAGTCCGTAAATATTAAAAAACCGCGTTTTAATATTCAACTCGATCTTACCGTCGGAGGTTAGTGTGCAAGCATATCGAGCCGTCATTTTATCTCGCTCTTTTATATCGAAGGCGCTGAGACTCTCTGAACCAATCATCTTACAATTTGTCCTTTATAGTAATTTCAACGATCTTAGCGAGCTGTATACCATTTTACTATGTCTTATTCTTATTTATACGCAATTTAAATCTGGTTGATGTTTTAGTTTGGATGTAAGCTAAAATTAAATGGGGTATTTAAATTTACTGATCCCCTCTTTTAATTATTCTAGAGATGAAGATAATATTTTTTTGTTTTCATGGAGGAATGAACCGGAAAAACTTATCACATTTATCAGTGCAAACAGGTTTTTCGTTTCATACCTCCACGAAAGGAAAAATATTCTCTTCATTTCTTATAATTTAACAGAATCGTGCAAAAAAGGCATTTTTTTTTACAAATTTTGATACCCTTTTTGCATGAGACTATTTTGTGCGGAAGCATACAAAATCGCTGCGTGTTCAAAATTTTGTTCGTAGAGTTATAATTAATTTGTTTCCACCAAACAGAACGCCCGTTTTTGATAGACGAGACTAGAGATTAAATTATCAATCGATCGACCAATCAAATCATTCATCTAGACTTGAACTTTGAACTCCTGAATTTAAGGAGTAAAGACGTTCAGACCGCAAACCAACGATCTGCTTTTTACTGAAGTCATAAACAACGTGTTTTACAATGTCGTATATATTATAACCTACTGCCCAAACTTACTGTGAAATAAACCCGGTGAGTTTTTTTGAAATTATACATTTCACTAGTGTAATAATTATGCGAAGCCACCGTTATAGCGCATTCGGAAGCGTGTCAGTCTCCCAATCTTCAATCACGGGATGCCATTGGCTCAACCACCCGTGGCGGCACATATTCTTTCCGACATTTGTCTCTCACCAATGGGTGGATAACAGTTAACCTAAGTGGGATAGCAGATGGAGGCTAGGAATGATCACTCATTCAATATCCTCTCGACTATACGTCAATTAATGCATTCGTAAAATTGACAGATTTTCTCAACTTCACTGTATTGTTTGTTTGTTTGTTTGTTTAAATGGGATGTAACGCCACTTTTAACAACTTTTTAGTCATCTCGCAGTGGCAAGAGCACCTAACAATTGTTTCCCGGTGTATTTCTCCCTAGTACCACCATAACTACCACTATCCTAGCCTCCTGCTACTATCCAACTTAGGTTTACAATTATCCACCAAATGGTTGGAGACAAATGTCGGAAAGGATATGAACCGCATTTGAGGATCGAACCCATGACGCCCTATGATTGACGATTGGGAGTCTGGGGAGCTACCAACTGCGCTATGACGACGGCTGATAAATGAATAGGTTTACTGAATAAGTATTCTAAACTATCAACGGGAGATATCCGTCAATCTTTTGCAAATAGATTATTTAATGGTATAATTAGGACATTCGGTGGCTAACAAACTTAATTCGTTTCTAAAGAAGAACAATGCTTGAACCAATCTAGAATTGGCGGTAATGTATTTGCCAATCGATTTGGGTCTTTGGAAAGCACTTATGGGCTTTTCTAACTGATTTCTTTTACAAATATTTACTCAGCCCAATGAAAACATTGGTTTGTATTCAGAAATTCTTAGAAACAGAGCCCCGAGTGTTGTTTTATCCAATTCTCTCGTTAATAGTTTTAGGTTTGCCTTGTTACCCGATCAATTTCATCATGAATAGGCTTTCTTTGGCTGGCACGGCATCAATATTGCCTCATATTTATTCTAGACAGTCGTATCTACAGCTTTGATTGAGATGTTTTTACGATGTTTTAGACGGAATATAACGAAAGCTTAAATGAAACAAACGATGTTGTTAAAAATCTTGTAGTTACGGATTTTTTGTTGTTGTTATTGTTTGTTTGTTACTCTCGTCGAACCTTTAAGCTGTATTTACGGTATTTTTAGTCATCAGACTTCGATATCGTCGGTGTTTGATTAAAACCTAGTAACTACACTTTATTCCTAACAGTAGTTACGAGGTTTTGGCAGATCCTTTTTTTATTGATCATAAACATACATGTATATATTTGAAAGACTTTTATAACGGAAAAAGCGGAACTGGTTTCGAAGATAGGGGGTTCTCTGTTGATGATCGTTAGGAACGAGGTAGATATTTGAATTCGAAAAAGCCGACCCAAATATTTATCTGCAATATAATTGCAATACTTCAAAATAGAGTATTTTCATTGGCCCAAATCGTATCACGTGATCAAATCAATTGCACTTTATACCTCGATAAAATGCAGAACTATTTTCGACAAAAATAGAAACAAACAAGGTCAGGGATTTCCGATATTGGGAATTTACTTCTAAGAAATACCAAACTTGTTTTGTTACTATTTATAGTCATCACCTTTTGAATTTCGATTTCCTCGAATTCCTTTATACTTCCATGGATTTTCAATAAATAGATAAAAAGAATAGTGTCCTTATAACAATTATAATGTTCGTTTTAAACATGAAGATTTCGAAAAACTCACATTTATTAGCCTTAAATCCGAGATGTCGAATCGGCTTCGCCACATCAGCATGCAATCGTGTCCATGTGGTAGGTTTATATTTCTTGTCTATTACAAAGCATCTATTCATAATTCTAACTGTTATCGACAGGTATCATAATTTACAGAGTTTAAAGTTAGTATTTCCTCATAATAATTCCAAATAAATCCAACGAATGTTCGAATTTCCATTTCAAAAATCCAAAGCGACGAAATAAAATGTCCGCCGTTACAACGACTCGAGCGATAAACTGTGTCAATGTATCCATACGCCTGTCAAAGAAAAGTAACTCCGCCCACAGTTCGTTTATTTGTTTTTATTTTCATCTCTCTATCCGTTTCGGATTTGAAAATAGACGCATTGCAATTATATGGGCCGAGTGTATTTTTCACTGCAATTATTATACCCTACGGGCGTTATTTGCCATGTGCTAAGGCAATTGCACTTTATACTCCAATAAACGCAGTGAAAGATACACTCATCCCTATAATAATTTAAACGAATTGAGAGTCAATTCAATGAAAAAGATTTACCATCTCTTTTATCGTCGTATAAGATTTGTAGTTAAGTAATCTAACAACAATGTTTATTCTAATTTACCGTTTTCTATTTCTGTTGATACATAAAATGGAACTATCAACTATGAAATTGGTCACACACATATATGTTTGTGACCAATTTCATAGTTGATTGTTCGATTTTGTTTATCAACAGAAAAAGAAAACGGTAAATATCTAAATAAAACATAGAAGTGTGATTATGTTTTTATTGATTCCTCAATAAAAATGATATCTTAATTCCTTAAATATAACATGTATCCAAAAAAAACTCTACCGGTTTGGGTATTAATTTTTGATAAAACACACTTTAAATCAAATTAGTCAAGGATCATCAAAGCTTGTACATTCAATTTTGTTGTATCGATAGTTTCTCTGATGAAGCTTATCGCTTCTCTTTCATAATCAAAAGATTTTTCATGAGAAGACGTAGCTGTTTTAGTGGCCTCTGAAAAAGAAAACAACAACGCTTTGCTGGTGGTCTTTTATTAAAAGAGAATATTGATTTGAAGAATAGATAAAACCCTGGAATCTTTGTGAATTTTGAAAAGAATTTTCGTTCAGTGATCTTTGTATCGCTTTCTTTCCATTTCAAATGATATGCACTTTAAGATCAGATAAATTGCCTTTCCAGCGGTCGTTTGGAATAAAGCATAAATACAGGACTTAGCGCAAGACTGTGGTAACTGCCTATATAAAACGGTACCTACGACAGTATTGTTCTAAACCGTTGAATTTTAAACGTGTACATGAATGTGATCATCGATCGAGTTCGCTGCCAGGGTAAAGCCATGTCGAAAATCAAAGTACTGAATGGATTATAAGGTAGCAAACGGTTA
Organism: Fragum fragum; assembly: GCA_946902895.1. Taxonomy (NCBI): domain Eukaryota; kingdom Metazoa; phylum Mollusca; class Bivalvia; order Cardiida; family Cardiidae; genus Fragum; species Fragum fragum. Next base: position 38,357,261 of record OX336376.1, on the reverse strand, counting down.
CACCAGCAGATTATCAGAAAGAGGGCTACGATATCGCAGCTAGCTGATATTATACTTGAGAAAACACTGTTGTAAAAGAAGAAATTGCTTGTTACAAGCAATTTCTACTTTTTCCACAATATTTTCTATCATATAGGATAGCTACGTTTTAAATTGTACTTAATTAATAATATCGTCTTCTAAACCTTTTAATTAGGACAAGTCTGAAATTTTGAAAAACGGTAAAATGTTAAAGAACGTTCACTTGTCTTGAATTTCACTCTAGGACAATTATACCATTGGGTATAGGCTTTTCAATAAATTTGCGTCGAATACAACAACCACAGAAAGTTTTTTCATTCGGGAAGGCCTAACTCGGAGGGGGCAGATTTCAAACCACGTCACTAAATAACAAATATTCCCTGCAGAAACCCATTCAGCATGCATAGGTGAAGCACAGCAGCGCTCTGTCACTTCTAACTATCGCCAAGACGCGAAAATGAGAATGATGAATTTCAATGGTACTACTTTACGGTAGGACAGTTAGGCTAAATTACGGATTGGAATATTTCTTAATCTCGTTAATCCCCAAGAGCCGACATTGATTTGTTTTCAAATAATTATTTGCGGTTCTTTCCCTTTGTACTTCTCCAAAAAGGGTATCAACCATGTAGTTTCATATTTATAGCAAATTTTGTTGTTTTTTGTTTCGTTTTCATTTGCAAAAACTAGCGAACGGAAGGACAGACGAATGGATGGATAGAATGATTAATAACATTATCTCCGGACGAAATATTGTTGACGAAAGACAAATAGTTGGGATAGTTGGCAATTTCTTCATTTTCCGCAAAGTTTTCCAAAGCATTTATCTTTGGGGCGTCTAAAAGCGTCACTGAGAGGGAATGTGTTAAATAATATAGGGATTTCTCCTTACTAGATATAAGGGATTTGTCGTAAAAGGTCACCCATATTAATCATTATCTGAGTTTGACCATCTTGCATCAAACTAAGAAACTATTTTATGATCACGAAATTATTGCACTGACGGACTATTTTTCCTGTGCAATTATTCAGTCCTTCATATGTGAAGTCTCCTCCGACAATTTGCACTCGTTGACCTCTTGAAAACTTCAAAATGTTCTCGTTGATTTAAGCTAGCAAATCTGTGCTTGCCTGGTAGATAAAAAGACAAGCACATCATTCATAAAAAGTTACTGAAAAAAGAAGTTTTGAAGACAAAAGCAGTCTTGGAAGAGTCCATATTTTAGATTTTCGGGGACAAAGTATCCAAAAGGGTGAATCAGACATTTAAAGACCATATTTAATCATTGCTTACATCGACAAACAAACATCAAAACCCAAACGCTTAAACCATTCCCACACAACGACGCTTGTTGGCGCCTCTTAATTTTGAAAACATTGTGTAAAAAGGAGAAATTGCTTATAACAAGCACTTTCTTCATTTCCTACATTGTTTTTTACCAATGAAACGGAAAAAATCTAAAATTTCACAAACTTTTATTTGTCGTCTGCAACTCCTTTGAATTTGGAACAGTCTAAAATTTTATCGTCTGATAATCGGTTAAAGAGAATCGACAGGTAAAAGAACCGTCGAATTTGAAAGGTAAAAAATGAAAAAGAAAATATAGTAAAATGGGTTACAGCTCGCTTAGAACAGTGTATTTCTATATGACAAAATGTAAGATGACATGTTCGAAAAGTATGAGCGCATTCAATTGAAATTGAATGACGGATCTCTAGCCACGCCCACTCACCTCTAACAGGAAATTCCCTCTAACAGGAAATTCGACTAAGATACTAAACGGAGTTATTTTGAAAAATAGAGTATGGTCAGTAAAATGAAGTGAAATTATTGGGTAACGACAGTTTGAAAAATCTGTAGTTGAGGCGTTACCCAACGGTAAAATTTTAGACAAATCCAAATTGAAAGGAGTTGCAGATGATAATCTAAAGTTTATGAAATTTCAGATTTTCCCACTTTCTATTGTTACAAGCAATTTCTTCATTTTCCACACTGTTTTCCTTATTATTTTTCATGGGGGCCTTCAAAAAGCGTCACTGTGTGGGATGGATTAAGGCGTTAAAGTAGCCAACAACATTTCCTAACATAACTGTCCACCAATGTCGGAGTTTAAAGTTCACATCCGGTCTGAATGATTTAATAGTGTCAGCCCGATTAGTTCAGTTGGTAGAGCACTTGACTTCAAACCTCAAGGTCACGGGTTCGAGCCCTGGGCTGACCATATCTACCAACAAACTAATTGTCTTTCGGATGAGACGTTAAACCGACAGTGCTATCCACCGAGCACGTTAAAGAACCAGGCGGAGCTCTCAGCAGTTTCTTCCTGTATCCTTGCACCATCCCCCGTAACAACTAACCGTCTTCTGGGGGCGTCGCTCATATGGGCATGTGCTACGGTAGCGACGATAAATAAACGAAAATACACACAATGATTTAATTATAATTCCATTCTTTGAACTACAGCCGCGATCCGTCAATTACGTACTTGGTCAAACATTGTTACCTAGGTCGATATTTCCTATCGATGATCGAGTACATATATCACTTTTCCCCCGTCTCGACGTTTTCGTGATTAGTGATGAAGTAAATGATGCATGTCGCTAACACTGTTTATCCATCAGCTCTAATACAAGTGATCAATGAAGGGATAAAGTAGTCACTCTATAGACCTACTGCCAAGACAAACGCTTTAAAAGCCAGCGTTTACATTCATGTGGTTTTAAATGTATGGAATCATGTTGGGGCCTACATTATGAGATTTGAAAGTAGAAATAATCCTCCGTACAAGACAGGCTTTTCAAAATCATGTTTTACATTCAAGTGGTTTTAAATCTATAGGCTGAAAGATTGTTCATTCTGTACAAACGAATTATTAAATGTATGGTTTCTTGTTAGGACAATTCACATCCTGTTAATTGAAAATATAAACCATCGTTCAACTATGAAAAACGATTCAAAGGTTAGACAGTGTCTACACCGAGTCCTTTGACGAATGTGTACTCTGTACTGGACAGTCACCATCATCTGTTTTTGTGGTTATTTTAAGATTTCTTTTCACTTAGCCAGCAAGAATATCTGTGTAAACATAAGTAATCTCCCAATAATACACAAAGATAATGTGTAATATCTTCAATTTCGATGCAGTATTTACTGAGATATTAGTGGAAGGGTCAATTCGAAATAAAGTCCCCTTTTTGCATGGAATATATATATTTTGAGCGATGTCAGTATGATGCACATAAAAGATTTATGTTTAGAAAACTAAATGCCTACAGTTTATAAATGTGAACGCTATTCTCTATGCATTAAATTCCAGATAAGAAAAATATTTACAATATGATGGTACTGTATGACTGATAAAAAAGATTTGATCACTTCTTTATGAAATGTTCGTCTAGAAACTGTGTTTGGTTATATTTGGAGAAATCAAGGGGACGATAATATAGTATGCGCCCTATCTAGATATTATGAAATACTTAAATTTGAATCCATTTATGCAATTTCTCTTCAATTGCGAATTCTATCACGACATAAGGATAATCTTACACCCTAAAAGAATATTACACCAATATTAAGAGATGTAAGTTTAACATTATCGTTTCAAATAAAAACGAAGCTCTAGTTTAGTAAATGGCAACATATTTAGTACATGTGTTTAAACTAACGCAATGAATTCCGAAACGATGCATCAAACGGAATCCAAGTCTTCTACTTTTCAAGTATCTATGGTATCATAGTAATGTGTTAATATCACTAATTTTACTTTTCCTCCGAAAATATAGTAAACAACATAAACCTTACATCTAACTTTTAAAATTGCCTATTGTTTTTCCGAGTTGGTCTTAGATGCAGGGTGTGTACATGCAGATGTCAAATCATTTGGTCACTCGGTGTTACCGTGATTTATGAATTGTCTGTAAAATGTTGCTTATCTTTGTGTGAGCCGGAGGCCTTAACACAAATAAAACTATTGTAAAAAGGTTATTGATATATATAAAAAGGTTTAAGATCATAGGAAGTTGAAATTAGAACAGGGCGCGTTTTTGAAAAATAATCAATTTTATTATGAGCTTACTTAACTTTAAAATGCTTTTATCGGGCTATCATTTTCGTCTTTTGTCCGTATACTATTTAAATGACCAAACGTAGGGATTTAAACAGATGGCTTTATATCAAAACTACATTGTTCAATCAATTGTATATACAAGCAATGAGGTCTGTCATAACCATGTGGGGAATGCTGTCATAGTTATGTTAGGAATGCCAAAAGGCGCGGTATTACGTGAACTTTGACAAAGATCTTACATGGCTTCAAGCTGCTGTCAAATTCCGTACGTAACTTTCTAGGACCGACCCTGGGAAATTCAGAAAAAAAAGCGCTACAAGCCTATGTCATGTCGCGTGTAATAAAACAATAACGCATCAAGATTCTATCTGTGGATACTACATTCGAGCCTTCTGTGAAAAAGAACATTTGAAAAAAAATAGAAATGTTATAACAAACTGCATTTTCATACAATATTTTCTGTTATTTTAGCTTCATATATTTCAATAAGTACTCACTATATAAGTCCAAAATTTGTTGTCTTGAAATGGGTTCTGGCATTTGATTCTCATGTGCAGTATTGTTTTCCCTGGTAGTGTTTAACAGCAATTTAAAATGATTTGTATATCAGTGAGTTTTGTATATCAATGAGATGGGTATATCAATGGATTAATCACTATCATTCCGTCCAGTTTTTCACTGGATCATCTTAGTTCTCTTTCAGGTACATGTGTAATCTGGAAATGAACGTGAAATTTGATTCTTTGAATGTTACAGTAAATTGTATACCAGTCTATCGTTACCGTTACTTCTTCAAGTGGGTTTTCTAAAAGAAAGTAGAAAAAGTCCGAGGAGACAAAAGTGTGAATATTGCGACAGAATTATGCGACCCGATAAATTATTTTACGGACATGCTAGTGGCGGGCGTACCCAAATGTTGCAACAAGTAAAAGTATAAGAAAATGCGTGAGCCAAACAAAAACGTTTACTACGTTGGAAGAATCAGTCCTTCACACCCTATATAGACTAACCTTTTTCGAAGAGCCAAAACAAGAAGCTTGATAGATCTACAGAAATTGTGTGAAAATTGTGCAATAAATCTTCTTTTTTTTTTTTATTGTTTTTGTTCGTCGATTTTTTAGAAAATTGGGAAAAGAAGCAACTGAAATTATACATATACTCGATTAAGTATTTCCCTTTAATAATAAATCTTCCAAAATTAATTCCATTATTTTAAACCAATCAATTTCATTAAAAGGGTTTAGTTATGAGTAATACCCGCCACATGTATTTCCAAGTAAAATTTGGTTCACATCCACTCGATACTTTCCGAGAAGATATTCAAAGTTTTCACTATACATACCGTAAATCGAAATTACCCCACCCCGACACCCATAAAATCTATGCCTTGATCTTGTCGAAAGTTTTGCAGTAGTCGAATTAAGGAGCAACCAACTATTGTGCCATTGTATTATGAATTGTTCCTGTGAAATAGTGTTATAATCCAGCCAGCTGGTTCCAATGGGATGAGTTTTCACTATATACCATATACATTTACATTATATTCGGAAGATATCCTTTTTGTATTTCATCCGGTCAGAATTTCCTGAAGAAATCTGATAGAGACTCAATTCCAGCGAGATTTTGTTAATATGAAGCCAGTCTTCTTTGAGAAAATGTTATTAAAGAAAAGGATTACGAGCGGACAGACCGAAACAAGCATGGACAACGGACACAGCTCGAACAGTTTTAGATTCCCTTTAATATAGAATAGTCAATATAAACAGGAAAATCTCACTTGATATTTAAAGATTTATATACTTTATTCTATATAAAAAAATGACCACGCTTTACAAGTATTTGATTTTGAGACGAGAAAACTAACATTAAAGTTACAAATGAGCTAACAATGCTAATTTTGCCAAAAGTGATTCTTTTCGTTTTGGAAATATTAAAACTTTTGCCTGCTACTGAGATAAAATTATTGATAAAGCAATTCCTGTGATAACGGAATAATTCTAACTTAACCCATTCGAACTCAATCCTTCCTTTTTAAGCCCCTCAAGAAAATAGCTTTTGAAAACATTGTGGAAAATGTAGAAATTGCTTGTATCAAGCAATTTCTTCATTATCCACAATGTTTTCTAACCAAAACGACGAAAAATTTCAAAATTCCATCAACTTGAAATTGTCGTCTGCAGCTTCTTTCAATTTGGACCAGTCTAAAATTTTGCTGTGTTGGAATAGATTAAAGAAGAAAAATAGGGATAAAGTAAATGATTTTATTTATTCATCAAATCGAAGATGTTTTGTTTATCATATAGGCTACCAGTAGGTACAGTGTTGTCGACTAATCCTGCTCATTTTTCCTTTGGTGTTCAAAATTGGTGCGAATATATAGCACGAGAAAATCCATTCAATGCACGTTTGACATTGAACGAAGCTATAGATACGAAATTTGGTTGCTCGTCGACGATATATGTATCAATTTCAAATTGAAAGAGTCAGTTACATTCTAGTTTTTCTAGACTGTAAACACGCGGTAATTTTGCAAGAAATAAATTATTAAGATATGCAAATGCGAAAGACGGTTACAAGAAATTTACGATTCAATTATTTCTATAAAAAATTTAAATCAGGTGTTACTCTCAATCGTTTGCGATGTCGTATGGATCATTATTTATAAAAGAAATGTTTGCTTGTTGTTGGCGTCGTTCTTGTTGTTTTGTTTTCAAAAGAAAGAAAAAGAAAAATCATTAAGCACGGAGCTACATGTAATTAAATGTAGTTCTAGATTTTCTTTATTTCAAATCAGACCGCCGTCATAGTGCAGTTCAATCATATGTTGCAATGGGTTCGATCCATGGCGGCGGCAAATATCCTTTCTGATGTCTGTCTCTCACCAATGTGTGGATAATCGAAAGCAGATGGAGTCTAGGAAGGATGTGGCGGTAATACTGGTGCGTAATATACCAGGAATCCATTGTAAGGTGCTTCAGCCGCCGCGATAAGACTGAAAAATTGTTAAAAGCGGCGCTAAACCCAAATCAACCAATCAATCTTTTTAAATCAGCAAACATCATGTAACAAATAAATCAAAGGACTGAAAGAACTGAGATGTTGGAATGCGCTGAAAGGGTCATAACTGTGGAATTCGGTTCAAATTCATTTATTACTTTCCGAGTAAGCCTCCCTCCTTTAAAATTAAACTAGCATTCCGATTCGTGTACATACATGTATGTGCGTGTATAACGCACAAAAACATAAATCCAAACACAGATATCAAAAACTAGCAGTTGTCTTAACCCATTCCCAGACAGTGACGCTTTTAAATGACCCTCATTATGAAAGCTTTGGAAAACATTACGGAAAATGAAGAAATTGCTTGTTACAAGCAATTTCTTCATTATCCATAATGTTTTCTGTCCAAAAAGACAGATTCATTTCACCAACTTACAATTATCGTCTGCTACTTCTTTCAAATTGGACTGGTCTAAATTTTTATCGCGTTGGAATGGGTTATAGGCTCGTGTCACGCACAGCAAATTTAGAATTTTCAAGCATAACAATCTCCTTTTGATCAACTGTAATACGTGAACTCCTTTTAGAATCTTGAAAAAAGAGAATAACAGCTAATACAATAAGAAATCAATGACCTCTATGATTATTTGACCCTCAACTCGGCCAATACTGTAACGATCATACTAAACTCGCGTAGGTTTTCACTTCAAGTTTATGAGTATACGTGGAAATTTGCGGAAATGCGCGGAAACTTGTTTCAGGGTGATCGATTTGAAATACCGGTTTAAACGTAGGAAAAAAGAATATTTAAAGCGTTGTGAGTAAAATTCAAAAGAAAAAAAAGGCATTAACGTTACTGTAACGTTATTGTTCGCACATGGTAGTTTTGACCTTTTTCTAAAAAGTCCTATAATATGGTGAAGATAGTAACAAATTATCTTCGGCGCCCTGTAGTCGTGCGATTTCCTTATTCGTTATTCGGCTTTAGAACCGTAAAAAATCTTAAGTAAATAGGACCAAGCTGAAAGCTAGATGACACTTGTTAAAGGTTTGATGTGTTATTATTGATTTAAACTTGTACATAACGACATAATCTATCTATATATACTGTCCAACTCCCCTGTCGGGTATTACTGGCAGGATAATATAGAATATATATAATAAAGCGTAATCATTTGATAAATAAGTAGAAACCGGAAGTTGATATGTTTACATTCTAATTTTCAAAATCTTCTACTTTCGTTTTGCATCTATTTGGTTTTTATTGAGTAAAAGCTGTAAATCCCACAATAATCGCGTTTGCCTGATGCCTACGACCCCCTTAATTGCTGTAGAATGTATTAACGCACTGCGCGGTGTGATTATTGTAAAAATGCATTTGCGATCTGAGCCATATTTGTAAACATTGCCTATCTATGGTCACACGACTACCACGTGTCACTTGAGACCACGTGATTACCAAACACGGGACGGCGAATCACAAAAAAAACCACAAATTACTGCGCTGCTTATTACCTTATTTTTCAATAATTCAAAGTAAACTAAAGCATCATTAGAAGTCTCTAAACGAATGCTTATATCATCCTTTACATGTGCCATATTATTGTCTTCGGCTACAACTAACTGATTGTCCGTGGCAAGTTGAGATGAGGATTAACCCGAGGTGTATTCGTATCTAAGATATTACGTGATATGTGTTATCAAGAAATCCGAAATGAAATTGTCTTGTGTTCATTTTGCGATTTTGTTAAATCTAAGTTGGAATTGCTCCGCATTCCAACTTAAAAATTAACGAGAGATTAATATTTACCCAATCTGCAGACGATAGAAATGTCGACGAAAAGTCGCCAAGCGTAAATTATCACTTAACTTACATGAAGTCTAGGCAGTGCGTACGACGTCCCTACACTCGTCACTAGGAGACGATATTGTAATATTGTAAGTACAAATTAAATAAGTAACCATCCTATTTGATAGAAATATTATGAAAAAGAAAAATTGCTTGTTGCAAACAATTTCTTTTTTCCCGCAATGCCTTCTGAAATATGACATCATAGGGACGTAAAAATCAGGCATTGTACGGAATTGGTTTAATGATATTATAAGACCATACTTTGGTCGTATAGCATATAGATACTCCGAAAATATACTGCGTGGTTGCTTTACGAGTATCACATGATGATCGTGAGATACTTACTCTTGGTAGAAACACCACATGGTCGTCACATATCCGCCTTACGACAGCCACAACCTCTACGCAAGATCTAATTGGCATAACTCATAGTGGAAACACAGGGTTTTACATTTGATCACTTCAATCGCAGTTTTTTTGGTATCTCAAGGAATATTTGCAGATGATATCTTACTTTGTCAAAAAATATCCCATAGAAAAATCGTAGTCCGTGATGTCGTATGTCCTCCTTGGCTTAAATAGAGGATAATCGCTTGTTTCAGTATACGATCGATTTATCTTTCAAAGTTATATTTTCACGAGTAGCGGAAAGATGGCAAACTATGACATTTTTTTTTTAAACCTTAAATCTCAAAAGTGATTATATTGCGTGGCAACATGAAACCGTCAGCCGTGTCTTGAGTCCCGCTTTGGTGACATACAGTAGCTGAAAACGAACGAATTCTTCAAAACAAGAAAATCCTAGTTCCTATTTGGCGTACGGAGCAAAACTTACCATTACTAATGCATACGGCATTCCTTTAATTATATGAATGTTTTACGAGTGTTACCTATCAGGCGAAAGGGGACATTCGGGGTGTAGAATACGGAAAATGAATCATGGTCCAGCACAGATCAATTAACCAATCGCGGCTGCCAATCAAAGAAAAAAAGGGCTAATATCTTGAACAAAAATGAAAATTGAACTCCAACTTTGGCCGACATGTTTATATAGCATTTTACTCGGTTCAGCGACTTAAACATCGTAACTACAGCTTAATCAATTGGGAATGTATTCAAATAATGGTTATCCAGTTAGGTAGAAGAGTCTAGCTACATTCAGAATGTAAAGTTTCGGCACTTGTCAGATTCAACTATCCACACGACCTGACCGGGGTCTAAATTTTACGTTCTGCCGAGAAGGCCCCCTTTCAATTTACGGGTCTCATTTAGAATATCCTTCTGAAAATCATAAGCGAAATACAAAAAGAACTTTAAGCTTTGACGTTTTTCTTTCATGTCCTGTTTTGCAGAAATCTAACCCTCTCGAAATTCAAAGGTATTGCAGAAGAAAAATTAAAGTGAATATAATTTGAAAAAAAACATTTCGTAGGATAGAAAACAATTTAGAAATAGAAAAAATTGCTTGTTACAAGCAATTTCTTCTTTTTATACAATGTTTTCTCAATTATAAAATCACAGGGGTGTTAAAAGGGATTGAAAAGGAGAGGGTTTAACAACAAATTTTGGCTAAATATATAAACCTGATACTTTTCGCCATTTAAAACTGATAATTTCACTGGAAAACGTTATTTACAGAGTATCGAATTTAAGTTCAATGAATTTTCATCGTTTCGTTTGTAATGTATTCCGGAGTTAGTTGGAGATGCAAACATGCGCGTTTAACTGTTCCAAATTAATGATGGATTAGATGTAATTTTGGTGTTCTTGATTTCTAATTGAATTGCGAACTCTCCAGTTTTGAGAGACAATTTTATTATCCTCCTTGACTGCTTTCGGTTAAAATTCAGATAACGACATTAAATCCTGCCCTTTTGGTTTATTAAAAAATACCTCGTCAGTATTCAGCTTGCTTTGAAGAGCAGTATCGCTATCATAAAAAGGGATAGAAATACAGCTTATTTTTACTTTGTTGCTGTTGTTTCTAACGTTAATCGTCTTGTATTTACAATATCTTATCGCATGCACTGAAGCCAATCCGTTCCATGAAAATCACGTGATCATTTGAACTCAATAGTATCCAATATATAGAAGCATTTAAGAAAAACAATATTATTATTATATACCACTTTAATACAATTCTTTTGCTATACATGAGTACGTTTAAAAGCGGTTTTCAAAATCAAACTGAAATAAAGTACACATATTAACAGAATAAGAAACATTTAAAACATGTAAATCACATCTCGAAAAAATCAAGATGGGGTGGCTTGTTAAGGAAATACTCAAAGCAACAATACTCATTGGATAAAAGATTACCCGCACAAAGCAAATACATTTATTGAGTTAAAATTTGTACAATTTTCGTAAATATGTAACAAAGATACGTCTTCGTTGTTTTCTTAAATCATTAAGAAACAATGACGCTTAATGTCCCCCCCCCGAAAAAGAAGTAGGAAAACATTGTGTAAAATGTGCAAATTGCTTGCAACATTGTATTTTACCCCGAAAATTGAACAAATCTAACATTTCATAAACTAAGAATTGTCATCTGCTCCTTTCAGTATTGACCAGTCTAAAATTTTGGCGTCTGGTAATGGGTTTAAATATGTGTTTGTCGGTAAGCATCTTATTGCGGATGGTTAAAAATTCCACAGTGATGGAGCGACGGTTATGAAACTGCGATCTACATACGTCCTTGTACGGCGTATTTGGTACCACAAGAGTTACGCCGTTCGATCCGGCTCTAAGTTTCATGGCTTGACGGGTATCTGTTTATAGGCTATGAGTTGTATCCCGGAGATTGTCCGTGTAAAGCTGTAAAAGTATATGCTCGTAGGTGCACAGGTATCTAATGTAACTCTTTCAGAACTGGAGTGATATGATGGTATATCGGTGTTCTGGTGATGATACGAGCTGAAGTATTCTACACTATCTGTATCTAAATCAGAGTTTGGTATTCCAAACAGTACAGAGTTGCAATAAGCTAACCTTCAGGTAAAAGTAGAGTTTACAAGAGTCTTAATAATGAATCTATTTAGACAATTTATGAAATGCCAATTCTGGCAAACCTGAGAATTCCAAACACTATTTACGTGTGATTCAATGATTATTTGAGGGTTAAAGAAAGATCCATAATTTCTGAAAGATATTTCGGATTTCAGCTCAGAAACGCCAGCTTTTAGTGATATATCTGCCGGTTGGTTTTGTTTGTTTGTTTGTTTAAATAGGGTTTAGCGCCGTTTGTATCAATTTCTCAGGCATATTGCGGCTGATGGAGTACCTAACAATGGATTCCTGGTATATCCGCACCAGTACTATCATTACATCCTTTCCTAGCCTCCAGCTACTATCTCACTTAGGTTTACGATTTCAACCCATTTGTGAGACCACATTTCGGAAAGGATATTTGCCGCTACCCATGACACCCCATGATTGGAGATTTGGAGTCTGATACGCTACCGACACGGCCTTAAATCGGTGAATTTATCTTAAAGGCGCACCGGCCTATAGCCGCGGCTTTTGTCATAGAAATTCGATTAATGACCTCCATTGACTAATGATTAACCATGTATCAAACGAGAGCTTCCAAGACTCGTGTATAGTGAGTGAAATAGCAGAGGTTATTTCAAAGTGCAATTTAATTGAGGGAAAAACTATCCTTTGAAACATTGTGATTAAAAGAGGAATTTATTGTAAATGTTCGTGCCCACCAGGTTCCAATAATTGGCCAATCGCAGCTGTCAATCAAAGAAGAAATCGAACGATGAAAGGATTCATTTTGACAGGGAGTGGATCTTTAACTCAAACATTTCCCGTCATTTAAGTAAAGCATTATATGAAGAAAGTTGGACTCAATGGGAGGGGCAAACGGGGTTAGTGGAAGAGACCAACGATCGTCCGATTTTTGTTGAACCGACTCGAACTGTGTTCGAACGGAGTTGGCCAAGTAGAAACCCTTTACGATCAGTCTACCAACTGTATGAAAAGAGGTAGAACGCAAACGTCATAACTGCTGAAAAGCCATCTTCGAATGCACTGTCCTGTAGAAAGACGGAGTCAGAACGTATTGAAAACAAGTTTGAAACGCTGCAAACGGAATAGCCGTACTTCGATCCCGGACGTGTGGATAAGTCCTCAGGATTGAGTCATTGCTTACCCTGTTGAAAGAGACACTTTTGTAGAAGTAAAATATGGATTCAGGTTGAGTTGGAATGAGCTTGTTGTGCTGCAGAGAGGGAACACCTCGCTATAAAAAACCCGAAGACTAGAAGACTATTTTGACGCACATGTAAATGATCCCGGAGATACAGAATCGTCTTTTCTTGACCCTCTGTTCCAAGAGACTCGATAACGTTTGACTTGCTTCAGTGGAGATGCAGCTCTGATACATAGAGGCAGCAGGTTCTCTTATTCATACATCTTTGCTATGGAGGGAAAACGGGAGTAAGCAAGGAGCGATTACAACAAAATCAATCATAGATGAGGAACTGATCTTCACAGCTTGAAATATTAAAAGTAATGAGAACGGACAAAAGTGTGCTGCAGTTTTATAGCCGACGAGCAAGGAAATGACTTGATATTAAACCCAATATCACTGCAAAAATACAGTAGCGAAAATCATGAAATTTATGATCATCTCACTCAATTTCATTCAAAATCACTCATTCACCGCTCCATTCATTTCATTCAAAAGCTTTCTCAAATCTTCTTAGTATTTCACAACTTCACCAAACATCCCCCCTTGAGTCCACTGGCTTACTTTATTTGAAGAAATCTGATTTAGCCGAGGGAAAAATAATTCTGTTTATAGAACATTATGTACAATTTTATGAGTACACATCGTTCAATTAAGTAGCCCCATTAGCTCATATAGTAGAGCTCTTGACTTCAAACATCGAGGTCTCGGATGTGATCCGAAAGCTGACCAAATTAATAAACTAAATGTCTTTCGGATAAGACGTTAAACACAGGCTCCGTGTGACGGTGCTATCGATCGAGCACTTTAAAGAGCTAGGTGGTGCTCTCAGTAGTGTCGTCCTGTATCCTTGCACTATCCCCTACAAACCCTCTTCTTGGGGCGTTTCTCATATGAGCATGTGCTACAGTAGCGACGATAAATAAACGGAAAAATACTCATCGTTCATTTTATTCTAAACAACAATTCGTTCAGAATTCGCTCAGTTCTTTCAAAAATCAATCTCTTTGCCAAGTTGCTGATGTTTTTAACTGTAAGACGTCTCGATCCGTGGTCCAAATGGTAAAACACTATAACGTTTCAATTATATCGTCATCTGATGCCAAATATTACTTAGCAGAAGGACAAATCACCGGGATAACGAAAAATTTATTGCCACAGAATAAATTCGGGAAAACTTGGTTTATAGTTATTTTAATGGTGGTCTCGTGAATCTTAGTGTAAAAAAACATAAGTCGATGGGTTAAAGCTTCGTAATTTGAACAATTGCGAGTGTCAATCAAGGAATCGACCAATCGAATCATTCATTCAGCGCGGAATTCAGATTTGAACTCCAACTTTGGCCGCCATTTATGTAGATCATTTTTGTTGTTTGGGCGACCCTCTCAGAATAAGGGACCGAGCAGTCCTTTTATCTTATCTTTTTTTTTTTTTCGATCGATCAGAAGGAATGCTTAGTCACTTTGTTCACTTTAGTTAAATATAAATACACTAAATATGCTTATGTGTGTGCTTGCGCCTGTATATTTGTATGAATCGGCGTGTGTGTGTATGTGCGTATGTACGTATTTGTGCAATTGTTTGATTTAAGTTTGTGTATGCTTTTGTTCATTGTTTTATGTGAAATGCTCGCCCCAGTGGCGGAGAAATAAAGAATATATATATAGCTTGTTCAAGCTGTAGTTACGATGTTCAGGTCGCTAACCAACTATTTCCCTTTCTTGTTACATTCTACTGGCTATGAACTTTGCAAAATAACGCCGTTTGAAATCGAAGCGGGTCTTCCTGTTGGAGGAAAAGGGCGGAGCTAACAGCGTAAGAGAGCGGGCCCAGCGATTGGTTATTTATAGGCACTTGCTACAATGCTTCACTTAGCGTTCGAACTGTTTGCAGTTTTACCTATACACCTTTATTAATTAGATAGCCGGATTTCAGCTTCTGTATGGGTGAGCTTATTTGTGGGTACAATTTATTATGGTCTAACCCATTCCCCCTCATTGACGCTTTTAGACGCCCCTATGGAAAAAAGCTTTGGAAAACATTGTGAAAAATGAAGAAATTGCTATCTGCAACTTCTTTCAATTTGGGCCAGTCTAGAACTTTGCCGTCTGGTAATGATTTAATATAGTAGCAATGTTACAAATTTTGTGCGCAAGATTTGTGAATTGTTAAACTGACGCCGTATTCTCTATGAGAAATATTTCTTTAAAAAAACACTCCATCGCTTTAGTTCTTGGACAATATCATAGAAAAGGGATATCGTAGAAAAGGGAGAAGTTAATTACGACAAGTTTTCCCTTTCACTACGACGTTTCTAGAGACAGATTTCATACGTTTGACTTTTCACCTTGCTTTGGCAAAAGAAGCGCTTAAAAAAATTGTGTTACGAATTTATTTACCAAATTCTACAGACAAAATTTCCAGTCATAAGGTATTTGTTTTATTTCCATTATTAGAAACATTAGTAGAATCGAGTGTAGATGTAGTTTTATTATATCGGAGGATCAGGGACTCTTATTTCCCCAAATCATTGTTTGGTAAAAAAAAAGAAGAGAACTACTGACCAGATGATATTAAAACACTTTAAAGTTTTGGCAATTCACTGTACGTAATTGATAATATACGTTTTTTGATGTCAAATTTAAATTAGGCCTCTTGTTTCGGTCTTATTGTGTTTTAAGATGCTTTAAGTTTTTCATTCCAAGCCCTGAATACACGTACATGCAACTTACTTTTTCTAAGAGGAATGATTTCTTTTCCAGCTCGTATTAACCGTCTATAATCCTCTCTGTCCAATGTTATTAATCTTATAAATAGACTATCAGCAAAGTAATTGAATGAAATGGAAAGGGTGAACAATTTCGCAGCCAAAGAGATTCAGTATTAAACCCATTCCCGCGGAATGATGCTTTTTAGACACCCATAAAAATATGGAAAATATTGGAAAACATTGTGTAAAGTAAAGAATTTGCTTTTAACTCTTTCTTTAATATCCACAAGTTCACAATTTTCACCCCAAAAGACAAATATTTGAAGTTCTATCAACATAAAATTGTCGTTTGCAACTCTTTTTAATTGGAACCAGTCTAAAATGTTGTCGGCTGGTAATGGGTTCAACTCTTTTGTGTCTGAATTTTCAAGCACCCGTCGATTTCATTAAAGAGATGAAGATGTCAGCTTTTGTTTTCATTGAGGTATGAAGCTAAAGATCTCGTCACATTGTATAAAGTCATGAAGAGTATTCATACAGAAATAATTTAATTTTTAGTTTCGTCTATCAAAAATGAGCGTTCTGATTGGTAAAAAAAATTATTCATAACTCCACGAACAAAATTTTGAGCGCGCAGTAATTTTGTGTGCTTCCGCACAAAATAGTCATATATAAAAGGTATCAAAATTTGTAAAGATTTTTTTTCTCGATGCTTTTAAATTATATACATGAAAAGAATATGGTGGTATGAACCGAAAAACCTAATCACACCTATGTAAGAATCCGCTTCGCGTATTCATACAGTATGGTTAGTTTTTTCGGTTCATACCTCCATGAAAACAAAAAATATTCTCTTAATATCTATAATGTGATGAGGTTTTAAGTTTCATTTCTTAATGAAAATAGGACTTCTTCATTTCTTATAGTTGCAAGTCATACATCAATAAGAGATGTCAATTTAGCAAAGAATTAACAAGTTTGGTACAGTTTTTCATTTAAGAATGAATAATCTTTTTCAGCCATTGAAATAGACAAAACTTAAACTGAATTATATCAAATCTATGTATACGAACTTTCAATCGCAGCTGTGCTTTGATTTATACTTATAATTACTAAAGAAATTCAAACGAAGGTTAAGCGATAATTAATGAAAAAATCTGTGAACAAAAGTCAATATCGTTCATAAAAACTCGCCCCAGTTGCTGTTTAATCTCTAAAAGGACGCAATTTATATCAAACGATTCTTTTCCAGTCAAACTACCTTAATCAAAACGGAGTTTCAATGGAATCCGATAAGAACAAATGAATAACATATTGATGTTTTAATTGTCCGTCGAACAACTATACCACCTTTTTGACGATCGACTCAATTTAGTAAATCAACAATTCCTCACATGTTGATCTTTTTTCCAGATTATATCATTACAGTTATTTGTCGAAATCGAAGTGGCGCTGAAAAACTAATGGTAATGTTATTATTATGCAAATCACGTGACCAACTAGATGGCCTAACGTCCTAAGTGCTGCGGGATTATGACTTGTTTCTTGGAATGACTTGGAATAAGCTCGAAACTACAAGTTCGATTTGCGCTCTTAAACTGTGACATTGTGAAAGAATTTTGTATCTCGTGCTTTGTGAATTAACGGGAAAATAGTAATTTAAACTTTGATATTAGTTTGATACCGGACTTTTGTGTGAACTTTTATAAAGAATAAGGTAAGGATAATACTTTGATCATTTTTGTTTGAATTGGGTTTAACGTCGATTTTAGATCATTTTTGTAAAACGCAATTTGTGATATATCCAAAATTCTGCATAATTAAATTTATTCTTTCGTAAATGAATGTCCATGACCATCGTACTATTGCTCTGTTTTTGTTGCTGTTGCTGTTGTTTATTCTATTTTTATTTATTTTTCATTTACTATTATTATTGTTCTTTTCTTTTTTTTTTTTTTTTTTTTTGTGCAAGTGTTTGCCTTTCAGTTCAATTTCTTTGAAATACAGAAAGAAACTTATAGATAAGACTGGTTGCATCTTACATCGACAGTTTCCTGCTTTTCAGACATGTTGCCGTTTGTTATTTTTTTCCCGAAATATTTCTCATACTGTATAAGAACTAGAAGACAGCTAATTATTTTTTTGTTCATACTGAATAGTTGTTGTGTGTTTTCTCGCACAATAAAATTAACCCTTGTCATGCTGAATAAAATCATTTACGAAATTGTGCTAAATTAAAAGGACTGAAAGCACAGACAGTACTAATTTGGGTTGGCGATTATTTAGAAAAATAATAGAATACACAATACTGGCTTTAGATGGACACGAAGGAGCTCTAGACAAAGATCAGACTGCACATATGTGCAGCCTGATCTTTGTCAGACCTCCTGCTAAAACAGGCATAATCCGGGCTCAGCATGGCAAGGGTTAAAAGCACCATTTCGTCCCCTTGTGTATTTATTAACCCTATCCGGTACCATACCTTCTTTATGTCCCTGTGATTTTATACTTCAGAAAATATTGTGCGAAAAGACGAAATTACTTGTTTCAAATTGGACAGGTGTGAATTTTTGAAAAACAGAAAAGGTCTTATTCATTTATTCGCTCATTTTTTATTTGTTTATTCATTTATTTATTTATTTATTTACGGGGTATTTTATATTATTCTATTCTATTCTTAATTCAAATATTTTCATAACAGCGTCATATTGAAAACATTTTTCGTGAATTCGTTGTGTTACTTTTGCTTTTTTATACGAGTGCATTTCATTTGAATCTCAAATCAAATATATGTGTATATTTTTATACCCATCCGTTTTTTATATGAGTAAGTGGTTTGATACCAATATGAGTTGGCGATTTGCTACAAAAAACAACAACAATGAATAATCATTTTATTTTTATGGATGCGAGTACCGTTGTACTTTTGTGGTCTATTCAATTCAATG
Source organism: Fragum fragum (assembly GCA_946902895.1). NCBI lineage: Eukaryota > Metazoa > Mollusca > Bivalvia > Cardiida > Cardiidae > Fragum > Fragum fragum. The sequence continues at coordinate 38,338,465 of OX336376.1, read as the reverse complement.
AGCATTGTCGGAAAGTCATTGAAAGGTCAATGGAAATAAGAAATGCTCCACCAATCAAATTTCCCGTTCTTACATTTGAGAATTCAATAATTTTCCCTCCAAATGTTTTAGATCGAACTGCACGGTTTGTAACTCTAAATATGAGGATTAAGAGTACGTGGGAAGCTTTTATGCATGAATTAAATTCCTATGTATATAACGATGGTTCAGCGCAAAACAGTTGTAACAGTCTATATGTTTATAGGCAGTTACAACTGTTTCGCGCTGAACCATCGATATGGGATCTATCACGAGGTTTTGTTGTTGTTGTTGTTGTTGTTTTGTTGTTGTTGTTTTAAGGCGGGGGTGAAGCTGGCCTTAACTGCGTCTACAAAGGAAAACTAAACAAACCATTCCCACTCAGTGACGCTTTTTTTGCGACCTTAAAGAACATTAATTTGAAAAACATGTAAAAAGAAGAAATTGCTTGCTACAAGCAATTTCTTCATTATCCATATTGTTTCTAGTTTCTTCTATCAAAAACGAGCGTTCTGATTAGTCGAAAAAAATTATTCATAACTCCATGAACAAAATTTTGAGCACGCAGCTATTTGTATGCTTCCGCACAAAATAGTCCCATACACAAAGGTATCAAAATTTGTAAAGCTTTTGCATTTTTCGCTCGATGCTATTAAATTTGAGAAATGAAGAGAATATGTTTTGTTTTCATGGAGGTATGAACCGAAAAATCTTATCACACAATGTATGAATCCGCTTCGGTTCATACCTCCATGAAAACAAAAAATATTCTCTTCATCTCTTAAATAATTAAAAAGCGATAATGCACCACCTGAGGATGACCAACTTGCGTCTACGTTCGCATAATGAAGAAAAAACTGAAAGCTTTATAGCTTATATATCGAGAACACTGAATAAATATGAAACCGATAGACTCTTATTTGTTACAACAATACTGTCGCCAGTGATTTTTGTTTGTAAACAAGTGTCAATGTATCCCCGGTGAAGTATAAAGAAGGGCTTAAACCAGGGATGTTACCATCTGCATGAGAAAGATGCACAGACAACACAAATCTAGACTGTTCAAAATTGATTGGACTTACAGACGACAATTTTTCGGATGATGACCTTTTCAAAATATTTCATGTTTTGGGTGGGAAACATCTTGGACAATGTATAAATTGTGAAATTTCAAAGCTTTGTTCTTGAGGGAACGTAAACGATAGAATTGTTTGCAAATCGTTTAAACACACTCAGAACGGACATACTAAATACTCCCTGTAATTTTTTGGCTTAGTACCTAAGTAGTATCTGAGAATATACTGAAAGCCGACTGACCTCCGATTGTTCAAGGTTTTGTGTAATATCAAAGTATTATATACCAACAATTTTTGGCTAGAAAAGAATCTAACGAAATTCGTCTAAAATAAATCCTTTTATAAAATCGCAATAACGTTATTATTGGTGTGACGTTTGTTTACCGGTAAAATGACGTCATTTAACCATACCGTATCAATTTGGTATACATATATTACGGATTTTTTTCTGTCGATTCCGAGTTTGTAAATACAATGAATGTATCTTTCGGTACGTATATAATAAATGAAAATACGCGCCTTGCCTGCAAATTCACGCCTTTCTTAAAACGTCTCGTAGACATTGTCTCGCCAAGAATCTCTAGATACAGTCAGATACTTTAGTGCCTGAAAATATTCACTAGTGAATCAAGATAAAATCAGATCTCAGTATCATTGTAACGGTCATTCTGGCATTCTTTGGGAGTTTAACAGCATGGGGGCAATAAAAATATTCTAACCGACCATTAGATCAACAATCCTGATAACAGGAAGTCACACATTTGGGCTTATCAGTGTTACAATTCATATTTGTTCTGTTGATTTTATGTTTCTCCAAGCAGACAGATTTTCCATTTCAACCACACTTTTACTGTATCAAGTGATTTTGGACTATTGAATGTATATTTTTTAAAAAGGTTACACCCTGATTTAATGATATGTCATGTAAAATACAGAGGTGCATGTAAGGTACCTGCCTTGGTTTTAAGTCTAAATAGCCAGCCCATAATTCCTACTTATATGCTTACATTTACCCATCTTATTAAAGATTTGAAACCATATTGAAAAGTATTTGCGAAGATAATACTTATATTTATTTTCCAGGGGGATTACCTTCATTACACATGGTCATTCTACTTTACTGTACAATGAGTTTGTGTGTTTGCATTGACTAAACTTGACAAGTAAAGACTCTCTTTGATCCAACTGCTTGTTGTAATCTTAAGATGGTTCTTTTAAGTATAATGGGTCATTCATATTAAATTTGTTCTTATCTATGTCCTGTATTGTGGGGTAAATAGTAAGTACTTTATTTTAGTTTGTTACCAGACGGCAACATCTTAGACCGGTCCAAATTAAAAGGAGCTGCAATTAAAGGACAATTTAAGATTTGAGAAATTGTAGTGGCTTTTTTTCAAACTTATGGGTATAAAATGCATAGAATGCTTGCGACAAGCAATTTCTGCATTTTACACAATGTTTTTCAAATTGCTCCTCTTCATGTGCGTCAAAAAGCGTCATTGTGTGGGAATGGGTTAAACAATTATATCTTTGGTATATTTCAATGTCTTTAAAAATTAAGTAAATCTCATTATGCAACATCTTTTGGTAAAACATGGGTTTAATAAACCCTACTCTTCATAAATTTTAAGGCTCTCTTCCTCACAAGAGACCCATCAGGGCCTGAGGCGCTCTACTGACCATCAAGTTTTCCCTTAAAGTAACATAAAATTTAAGGAAGCTAATAGCTTAAAGAAGAATGCATAAAATGAAAATAACTAATTGGACTTTATCCCCTTTATTATATTGAGCAACAATCAATATGGCCCCCTTTCCTTTGTTTTCTTATAGACCTATTCTATTTCCGAAAGAAACTTTCTTTACGACCCTACAACTGGTCTGTGAAATTTTAAAGACAATCTGGTGATAATTGTGGACTTCATCGCATACATTTTAAAGATTATTTTGAATGATAATCTATAAGGCCCCTCTTCAAGTGTTTCCAGTACCACAATTATTCCTTGCATCTTTGAAGAGAATCCGATTAAAACTGTGAACATTATTATGTTATAAGGGTATTTCAATCACGTTTTCATAAGGCCCCTTTTCCCGTGATACTTTATTAGCCTCACCCATCTAGAAAATCAATTCTTAGGATTATAAAATCATTCTGTGAAAGTTTGAAGAAAATTCGATGAAAACTGAGGACTTTGTGGTGTAAACAAAGATTTTGTGGTGAAATTTCCGTTAAGTCCCTTGTCCCATGATTTTGATTCTTGATTGGTCAGACCAAATTTCTAACAGATCTATCCTAATGTTAAAAGTAAATCCGATGGAATATGGGGAATTCATTGGGTTAACATGTTGACAAATCCTAAAACAGGAAGTGGACCTAAATTTGGTAAGCGCATTTGAGAACCCCTAGATGAACCGCTTCATCAAGTTTCAAGTCGATGCTGTCAACAGTTGCTTGACATTATAATCATCAACCAAACCACTTCAAACTTTGTATATTTGATGAAAATAGCCCATATTCTAGCCTGTTAGTTTCTCTAAAGTATCATGGCATCATTTTCCACAACTAATTTTTGATGGGCGTAAACAGGGGGAATTGTGTGGGAATGGGTTTATTGCTTTGTTACTTTAACCTCATTTCTTTATCATGATAACGTTTGACTAAGAAGATTATTGAACAAAACAATACTTTGCTAGCTTACAGTACTTTCAGTACTTTGATCTACTATAAAGTAATGCTGTCTGTATTAGTCTTCGGTTTTGGAGATTTCTTTTAAATTATGAATCTCCAGATATAAGAAATCTGGGATCTCGCAACAAATAATTTATATGTTGATCTAAGAATAAACATTTAAAGTATTTTATTGCAGTACCAACAGGGCATAAACTGAAATCTCCTGGCCTCATGGTATAGGAAGGTTATTCAAAGATTCATTTCTTCTTCAATTCGAGACACAACAACATAGGGCTTAAGTTTATAAAGAAAGTTATATACCTGAAATATATTTGCACTATAGGGAAATGCTACATGCAAAATTTGGAAGCTCTGCAGGTTTCATGGTTTCTGAGGAAAAGATTTTTATAATACGTCCTTCTTTTTCTCTATGTCAAATCTATGATCCCACAACACACTGGGCTTACGTTGGTCGAAGACTGATAGTTTATAGTACTTTATAAAAATACCATAACTTGATAAGGCGATGCTACTTACAAAATTTGAAAGCCAAATGCCTTATGGACTGCAAGGAGAATATTTACTAAGATTTGTCCGTTTATCTCTCAACGGCGGCGGCACATACTCTTTCCGATATTTGTCTCTCACCAATGGGTGGATAATCGTAAACCTAAAGGGAGAGCAGCTGGAGGCTAGGAAAGGATGTATTAGTAGTACTGGTGTGATAAATACCAGGAATCCATTGTTAATTGAAAATTTCACCAATTATTACCGAGGGCTGAGAGACCCTGTGATTTAATACAGCTAGGGTTAACAATTTGTAGTAAAAGTATTTTAGGCTTGTATAAAATTAAAAAAAGGACCATGAGGGTCCTATATCGCTCCCCTGAGTATGATGGCTCCAGGCTTTATGTTATGTACAAAAGATCAAAGCCCTCTGCCTATTCATTTTGGGGAAGAAGATTTTCTCCTTTAATATTAAGTATATTGAATATCCCACCAAATAGAACTAATTTCCAGAGTATGGTAATTCTTTGAAATAATTTGATGAAGGGTCAATAGGAATTAATACATACCAAATATCAAAGCCCTATGCATTATGGTTTAGATGAAGAAGAATTTCAAAGATATGTTCCTTTCTAAGATCAGGAATTGCACAGAAAAAAGGCTATTTTCAGAATACGGTAATTTTATGAAGTAATTTGGTGAAGGATCAATAGGTAATATTAAAGCTCTGGGCCTTATGGTTTGGAGAAGATTTTCTTTTTATGTAAAATCAGGGATCACACAAAAATGGGTTCACTTTTAAGATACGATTATTCTATGAAGATTTTTGGTAGTGGTTCAAAGGGTTTTGATATACACTAGATAATACACATCTAGGCCTTATAGCTTTGTAGAAGAAGATTTTCAAAGATGTCCTTCTTTATTCATATGTAAAAACAGGATCATTTAGAAAAGGGCTAATATTCAGAGTAAGTTAATTCTTCCAAGTATTTCGGTAGAAGGTCAAGATGATGATTTATACCAAGTATCAATGCTTTGGCCTTATGGTTTGAGAGAAAAAGACTTTCAAAGATTTCCTTCTTTATTTCTATGTGTTTTAGGGAATGCACAGAAATGGGCTAAATTTAAAGATACGGTAATTCTATAAAGTATTTTGATAGAGGGCCAAAAGATGAAGATTTATACCAAATATCAAAGCTTTTGGCCTCATGGCTTGGGAGAGAAAGGTTTTCAAAGATTTCCTGTATAATCAGGGATTGCAAAGAAAAGGGCTTATTTTCAAGATACGGTTATTCTTTGAAGAGGGTTCAAAAGATAATGATTTATACCAAATATCTAACCTTTAGGCCTTATGCTTTTGAGAAAAGGGTTTTCAAAGGGTTCTTTCTTTATTTTTATGTAAATCAGGGATTGCAAAGAAAAGGGCTAATTTTCAAGATACGTTAATTCTTTGAAGTATTTAGGGAAAGGGTCAATAGATAATAATTTCTAGCAAATATCAAATATCTTGGCCTTATGGCTTGGGAGGAGAAGACTTTTTAAGTTTTTTTCACTTGGTTGCCATAGCAACCCACAGTTTTACATGGATATCAATTTTTTGAGGTTTTTTGAAAGAGCAAGACCTAAGGATTATTTCTGTGAGATTTAGTTAAAATTCCATGATAGTTTAGGAGCAGAAGATTTTTTTTTAATTATGAACGGACATACAGACAGACGGATGCCGGACGATGACCGATCACAATAGCTCACAAAGAACACATTTTGTGCTCAGGTGAGCTAAAACTACCAAATACAGCATTTTAAAAAGCATTCAAATTGAAAAATGTCATTTATGTAAGAAACATTGTTTGAAATTGAGAAATTGCTTCTTTTTCAACTCTACTTTTCCAAGCTCATATTCTTAAGTTTGTCAAAAGGGCAAATTTTGTGATAATGATTTAATATGGAATTGCTGATATGTACAGAGTGAATGTTTCATTTAGAATGTAGTTAGGCTGATAAAAGCCTCTCATGATCGAGAATTGGATTTATCACCATTACAAAGTTAATATTCAAGTTACTCAAATTACATCCTGGGCTTATCAGTAAACATACCAATCTGGTGTCCTGGGGGTGATTTGAGGGTCAGTTTGCATATTTAACTGACCGCAGAAAATTCATTTACAGTTACTTTCTCCAGGAAATTTCTGGCTTGAAGTCACTTAAGTGTAGGACTGGATAAGATCTTTCCGTCATGGTATACATACGCCTACCAGGCTTTCTCAGCATCTAGATTATGAATTTCATTGAAAGGTGTACCATTGGTAGACATGAGTCTCCTTTAATTAAAGCTGTCGTTGTAAAACTTTAAACCCATTCCCACACAAAAACGTTTTTGACGCCCCTAAGATAAATGCTTTGGAAAGCATTGTGGATAATGAAGAAATTGCTTGTTGCAAGCAATTTCTTCATTATCCACAATGTTTTCTACCCCCCACAGGAAAAAAATTCCACCAACTTAAAATTGTCGTCTGCAACATCTTTGAATTTCGATCAGTCTATATTTTTGTCGTCTGATAATGGGTTAATTGGGCTTAAAAAATCGTCTGATTGCTAGCCCCGTCCAATGATCTCCAACAGGAAGATCCAAACGCTGTTAGTTATAGTCAGTAACATGTAACAAAAAAGTAAAATGGTAGGTTGGTGACCTTAACATCAAACTACAGCTTTAATAAGCTATAATTACGATGACAAACAAAAATGCGTCACAAAAATGTCGGCTAACATTTGTAGTTCAAATTTTACTTCCGGTCTCAATGAATGATTTGATTGGTTGATGATTATTTGATTGACAGTCGCGTACCAATTGTATGAATGGAGACACATGTAAGATTGAATAAGTTTCAAAAAAAATGCAAAGAAAGAAGGTTTTTATTTCCTGACTTTAATTGTTTCTACTCGCGACATTAAGACAATCACACGAGAGTTTTACGAGTTGTTTTAGACCCTGCCCTAATGTATTTTAGGGGGTAATTTGTCATTAAGGTTGTTAAATACACTTTTTATGGAAGTTGTTTGTATCCTAAACATTAACCCTATTTGTAAAGTTATTTGTCTAGTTTGAGAGGTTAATCAATCTGATAGGTCATAGAGCATTATTATACATGATAAACCAAACGAAGAGGACTAAGTGGTTTGTTTGTTGTTGTTGGTTTTATTTATTTTTTGTATTTCATAATTATTTTTTTTTGTTGTTGTTGTTGTTTTTGTTTTTGTTTTTGTATTTTGGAGGGTGGTGGTGGTTGATATGTGTCCTTCCATTTATTGGAACTACGAATTTGATATTTGAACCCCCCTATAACTCTTTGAAAGTCGTGAAAGGTACCAATCCTTGTTATTCTGCGCTGATTGCGCAGACTGACCTTGATCAGAACCTTTCTCTCTCGTTTATCGGTGTCATGCAGAATTTTTTTTTTTTCAATTTGCATAACAAATAATAGGCTGAAGGCAATGAAAGTAATAGTTATGCGTGAATATTGATTTTGAAAGTATTTTAAACAACTCTGATTAAAAAGGAACACACAGGTAGTGTAGACTAAGATCAGACTGCACATCTGTGCAGGCTGATCTTTGTCTATACTACCTTCCGAAATAGAAATATTCGAGGTTCAGTTTAACAAGGGTTAATTAATTCTATAGCGGACATTCTAACACACTCTACCCCTTTCTGTTAAAAAAAGATGTAGATAATTGACCAAAGCTGAATCTTTTGTTAGAATAATTGAAAAAAAGCTCAGATATTTACCTCAACATGCCCGCAACATGCAAATATGTTACATGAAAATGACATCGTTAGACTTGTTCAAAATTTTAAAATGATACACACGTTATTGCAAACCGTGTGAAAATTAGGAAAAAAACGTATAGCGCAGAAATCATTTTTAGGGGAGAAGTAATTGCTTGCTTCAATTTCTTACTTCTCCCAGTTTTTCAAGAGCGTTTTTTTTTTCAAAGCGTGAAAATGTTGAATTTGGTGGGAATGTGTGGCACACTGTAATGGATTGAATTAACGACCTTGACTTTGGAACCTGTTCAGGCCGCATTCCTTTATTTTCGATGTTCGGTATAAAAGGGTTGGGCTTATAAGACTTAAGATCTCAACTATTTTTCAATTGGTCTTTATTTTTCACCATGTATGTGGTCAGCTGTTTTTGTTTTATCTTTGATTGAAGGGATGGATCATATCAAAACATTAAGATACAATTTCATAATGTCGATAATCATTTTGAAGTAATTGAAAATTCATTTTAAATTAAGATTTAAGTATTTGCCCCAAGCATTTTCAATTACAAATACATTAACATTAATATATTGTGACAAGTTGCAATACATGTATTTATACAATACAAGTTAATGTTTCACAAATATTTGACGGATCGCTGGTCATGACCAAGGAGCTCCGACAGGAAGTTCTAGTTGGATATCAAACGACATCAATTTTCAAAGCTTGTGGCCTGTTATATGTCATAAAAGTGCCTTATTCGGTTGATGACCTAATGTCAAATCTGCAGCTTCAACGAAAAAATTGATTTGTAAATTGCTGCGAACTCTCAATTTGGACGCGAAAACTCAGAAATACTTTGTTGGTTCGGGACCTATACTGGCGACTTGACCAGATAAAACGATCTATCATCCATAAATACTCGAAAATCATGTCAAAATTGGTGATTATCGCGTGTTCTGTAGAATCTGTTAGCTCAGCCCTGCACGCAAACCAAGAGTCTCAAATTGTCACGAATATTTGACTGGGAATGATGGTGCAAATAAACCTTAACCAATCGACATCATACATGACGTATTCTGAGTGTGTATTTCCGTTTATTTATCTTCGCTACCGTAGCACATGCCCATATGGGCGACGAACCTAGAATACGGTTAGTTGTTACGGGGGATAATGCAAGGATACAGGACGAAACTGCTGAGAGCTCAGCCTAGTTCTTTAACGTGCTCAATGGATAGCAATGTCACAGTTTGCCTTGGTTTAACGTCTCATCCGAAAGATAATGAGTTTGTTAGTTTATATGGTCAACTCAGGTTATTTTCCAACAATTTTTTTACCCTGTGTGTTGTACATACTTTTCGAATTGCACTCACTTTTAATGGTTGTCTGCAACTTCTTTGAATTTGAAGTCTAAAATTTTGAAAAAAGGAAGGGGTAAATAACATATTAATTGGCCGTAGAAGGAAGTAACAAGTACATTTTATCGTAGAAACGCGAGTTCGAATCGGCTTTCTCTTTGCAAAATCTTAAATGTCGTTCAGTGCAAATGACGTTAGGACTTTAAACATGAGAAAAGTATATACCCTATATTAGACTCGAACTCAAACGAAAATGCAGCCGATAACACTGTGTATGCCCTCTGCGTTATTTCCACAAGGGTATACTCGGGAGTTCTGGAACAGCTGCTCTTTTAAATATGATTATTATTCAAATAATGAACAATGGATGGTGTCACTTATTAACCCATTACAAACAATGTCTCCTTTTCCCACAAGGTTTTCCATCATTGCGTTTCTCCGGGGCGTCAGAAAGGGTTATTAATTGTGTAATGAGTTAATACTGATTGGTCATTTCGATTTTCTACCCTATATTGTATACCCTATTTTTTAGTTTTCATTCACTCTTAAATGCCATCTTTAAAATTTGACCAGTAATATTTTTGTTTGGTAATTAGTTTAATATGTATGGCCCATCCGGAGACTTCATGACAATGCCATAAAGTAAAGAATAGGTTCTGTGCAAGTATAACAGAGTTGATATATCGAAAGAACGAGCGTAAAGATAGTAGGAGTCAGATTTGCCATTTCAAATCCATAAAATTTGCTTGACGTATTCCTTCGTCGTGCTGCACAAAATATTCTGTTAGACCGGAACTAAAACTTACCACTCTTCCAAGAGGGTTCCCTTTTTCATGGCTGGTCATAGTGACAGTGGCAAGAATCTTAACCCATTACCAGATTGATAAAATAGACTGGTCCAAATTCAGTGAGATTACAGATGACATTTTGTAATCAGCTGTAAGTTATTCTGTCTTTTGAGGCTGAAAGCACTGTGGATAATGAAGAAATTGCTCGGAACAAGCAATTTCTTCATTTACAACGATGTTTTCATAAATAAAATTTCTTGTGGTCGCCAAAATGCGTTATTGTTTGAGAATGGGTTAAGATGTTAAGATGTATAGGAAAAAAGGGGAGAACAAAACTGCTAGCGAGAACGTCAAATTGAAGTGCCAAGATCATGATTCCTTCATTAAACGGTCAATTACCTTAGTAACGCCGGGTTCTGTTGACCGTACGTAATTCTGGTCAGTTGGTCTGTCTAGCCCTATCCTTCTTTATCATAATTATCGACGACTATTGGAAAGCAATGGGCCCAATCAGAACTGCGCTTCATTTCTCAAACCGTGTTCCGTCTACAAATTAACCCACGTGCATGTAGCAGTAGCATCCTTAAGCAGCTGATGCCACTCACGAAACTTTGATGTTTCTAGAAATATATTGACGAAAATTAGACCACTTTATTTGATGCATAATTTCAAACTGTATATTATTGTTATGTGTTTGTACAATACCATTGAGCCATATTCTCATGTTATATATTTGTAAATGGCCAATGGCAAATATTATGCCGACTTGCCTAAATAAAAAAATGAAATGGTGAAATGAAATTGATGTTTCTAGAAAAATATGGCCGGCTTTTTAACCATGCTAAGTTGCTATTTGAAAAGTACCACTTCAGCCGAAGTTATTTGGCCGATATCCTTCGATTTTGAATGGCAGGCGTTTTAAACCATGCTATGTTGCTATTTGAAAAGTACCATTTCAGCCGAAGTTATTTGGCCGTTATCCTTCGATTTTTGAACGCCAAAAGATAGTTTACAGCAAATATTTTCACGAGACTTAAGTTGGTTTGGGGTAACCCGGACAAAATTGACGGATCGCTGTTATCAGTTGAACTACCATGTCGGAGGTCAATGAGGCGTGGTCAAATTTTTCGCTCTGTGTAGATTTTCTGAATTCAGAAATGCTACTACATTTAATTGACCTATGCTTAGCCATCTTTTTATTTCAAATATTTTTTAAAACAATTACCAGGCGAACCTTTTTTGTTCGACGGGCTAAACATATAAATTATGATATGATGCTTTGAATTAATAACGTGTACAAAGGCTTTTCCGAAATCACAATGCTCTTTTCTTACCATATACAAGTCGGCATCCTGAGTATAGCGCGAAAAAATATTAACCCTTGTCATTCTGAACCAGGAATATTCCAGTTTGGGCAGGAATGGTAGAGAAAGATCAGCCTGCACATAAGTGCAGTCTGATCTTGGTCTACACCTCCTGCTTATAATTTTCCTAACAGACTTGTTTATGAAATTGATTTCTTAAAGAAATACTGAATTTTGAACATCAAGTTTTATCAGTGCTTTCATTCCTTTGATTTTACTTCAATTCAGAAAGGTAATTTATACAGCATGACAAGGGTTTATCCAATCTGTCAATCTGGGTGACAATTTCCGAAGCAGAAAACATTGTCTTAACCCATCCCACACATTCCGGCTTTTTACATTCTTTAAGCAAAAAAGCTCAGAAATGATATTGTGGAAATCGAATACATTGTTTTGACAAATAATTTCTTCATTATTTACATTGTCTTCTACCCATATAGACATAGATTTTTAAACTTTCACAAACTCAAAATTGTCGTGTGTGTATTTCCGTTTATTTATCGTCGCAACCGTAGCACGTGCCCATATGAGCGACGCCCCCAGAGGACGGTTAGTTGTTACGGGAGATAGTGCAAGGATACAGGACGAAACTGCTGAGAGCTCCACCTGGTTCTTTAACGTACTCGATGGTTAGCATCGTCACACGGGGCCTCGGTTTAACGTCTCATCCGAAAGACAATTAGTAGAGTTAGTAGATATGGTCAGCCCAGGGCTCGAACCCGTGATCTTGGGGTTTGAAGTCAAGTGCTCGACCAACTGAGCTAATTGGGCTGACAAAAATTTTCGTCTGCAACTTCTTTCATTTTGTACCGGTCTAAAATTTTATCATCTGGTAATTGTCCCAATGAAGATTGCGCTGTGATTCATTTAAGTACCTTGTCACAGTACAGATGTATTAGAGACAGTGACCTCTCTATTGTAAATACATCTTAACGTTCTGTCACAGAATGGTTGACGACATATTCGAAGTCCCAGGACATTCCTGCCATATGCAAATGAGCTGTTAGGTGTCAACATATCCCTAGAGTACTCTTATTCTACTTAATATTTAGCATCTCAACGGTTTGTCCCCAAAATATAGTAAATGGACTACTTTCAAACCTAGTGGGTACATAATTCAGGAATCCGACCAAATATTTATTATTTATGTATATTGAGAAATACAATAATAAATTCGTTTAGCGCTAAATAATGACCTTTTACAAAGCAATTATTTTTCTTTGAAACATTTTCAATCTTTTATGAAAATACATTATACTTGAACGTGTTAAACAAGGAAATTCAACAAAGTTCTCTTCCTTTTTTAAAAAAAAAGAACCGTTTATTAAAATCATAACTGTTTTCGCTCCGGGGACATTTTGAAATACGAAAACACGAAGGATCGCTAACTACGCCGACATGTTTGGACTGAAGTAAAACTGTTTAATATAAATGTCAAAGTTCAAAGTTTACTTGCGGTCAATCGAACGATTCGATTGTTCAGTCGATATTTTGTTTGACAGCCGCGATCCGTCAGCTATACGTTAACTCATAAATCAAACATTTTAGTGACTCTAATACAATATACGGCCCGGGGTTATACCCGCTGAAGATTTATTAATACACGGATTATATAACACTAGCGTAATGACTATGCAGATGAATTCGAAGCCTATAGTAAAGCATTTTCGTCACCGCCAAAATGACCTCATAACGCATGTAATGACGTTTTTTTACAAATGGCGTTATATGTTTCGCGGAATATCATTTAAGATACGAAGAGAATATTTTTTGTTTTCACGGAGGTATGAATCGAAAAAACCTAAAATCTAAACACAAAATAATCAAACAACCGGATTTAACTGTATCTTTTGGTAGTCCCTGGGTCTTTCTCTCTCTCTCTCTCTCTCTCTCTCTCTCTCTCTCTCTCTCTCTCTCTCTCTCTCTCTCTTTCTTTTTATATATGGCAAATAATACAAAGTGAAGCGATAGAAAGTGGCATTTGCTTGACTAGCACAATTCTTGATAAACTAAGATTTATTATTCATACAGTCTTTTTGACGACGTATTGATCTGTGGTCAGTGCCTTAACGAAGAAATGTGTCACCTGACCTGCTTTCTTCTCTTAGAGTTTATGTCCTTGCTCTTTGAACATTGGTCTATAGAAGGCAGTATGTATCCGATTTTATGAATACTCCGGGCTTTGTACTCGTGCGTTTGGACATTGGACTTTACGATATCGACCTTAAACCGCCTCCTATCAAACAACGCAATTTCCATTTACGTCCGGAAGTGTTTGGTTCTTAACGACTACATCAAAAGGGGTCCAAATGAACTTTAATTATGTCGGTGATAATGGCTGCATTACCTCTATCGGCTGAAAAGAATACATTCTTTTACTTTCTTACATCAAAACTTCCGATTTTATTGTCAGATAAATCTGCTCGCTTATCAAGCTAAATGGAAGAAAATAACATATACAGTATATTTAATGAGTGTTAATGTAATATCGAATTTATTAAACAAGGCAAATGGGCGAAAATTGCGATTAACGTCGACTTTAAATGATGTCATCGCATGCATGTCGACGTCATTTTAGAGTTACTATAGGCATTGTATTGACTAAATATATTATGCCAATAAGTCGACGTTACATTGATAGAGAAAATAGTATTTTTTTTTAAAAAAAAATCTCATTCTTTGTCATACAATAGTAGGGGTTATCTCTCAATATTTGAAAAGAAGGGCCTGTGTTGAAAATTTGGTGCTTTATTTATATTTACCCCGTCCCCCTATATAAGTATACTTTATTAACCCATTTTGGAATGATATAATCGACTTTTTTCAAAGAATCTTGATGAAATAAGGATACTCATAACATGTTTTACCTTAGATGCCCATCAACTTCCATACATTAAAATGGCGATTGATTATTGCTCGTTCGTAAGCTACCCCAGTTTTGATGTTGCAACGTTTTGCGGCATGTCGTAAACCTTTCGTCTTTACGAAACGCTTACCTCATTACAAAAAAAGCTTAGCGTATTTTGTTGAAATACTCATTTGGCAATGGCTAATATTCGTATATCTTACATTAAAAAGCTCATTTCGAAACATATTTTCAGACTAAGCTTATTTGTTATGAAGTGGCATCGTCTACAGCTAATACTGATTTGCGATAAAATGACGGGTCGCTTCTGAGGCAAACTGGCCAGCGATGATCAACTTATATATATCAAACTTCGGTATTTTGCAGAAATGCTTGAACGAGCCGTAGTAACGACGTTAACGGTACCGAACCAACAAATATGCTGAACATAATGTTGAAGTTCAAAGTTCACTTTCGGTCAAAATGGATGAGTTGGCAGGTCAATTCATTTTTTGAAAAAACATTACAGCCGCAATCCGTCAATTGACCAATCGCGGCTGCCAATCAAGGAAAAACCGACCAATCAAATAGTTTATTCAGCCCGGACCTGCGCTTATCAACACCAACATTGGCAGCCAATTTTGGTGACCTTCATTGTTGGTTTGGCGACTTTAAAGTCATTTTATTCAAGCTGTAGTTTCAACGTTTAGGTCACCAACCAACCATTTTATTTTTTTGTTACATGTTACTGGCCATAAATTTTGCAAAATAACTCCGTTAAAAATCGAAGCCGAACTTCCTGAAGGAGTTAATGGGCGGGGCCTAGGGAGTCAGTGGGCGGGGCAAGAGATTAATCAGTTATCCTTACTTTGAAAAGTCCTTCCATGATATAACCAGGTATATGAAAAATGGGAGAAATCGTCCATTCAAAAGTGCACAGTGTTTAGAATAGGCCCAAAATCTCACTTCGGCTCGGGCAATAATCGAATAAAGCGGACTCACAAAATGAGAATCAGTTGTACTTAATTCTTCGTTTCTGGATATGGATTCAATGCTCTTGGCTTAATTGCTAAAAACCGTTAGAAGGAATAAAAGTCTCGACAGATCTATAAACAAATCAGCGATAATGTGCAGACACTCCGATTTATTTACTTCCGTTTCCGGGTGACCTGATTGTAAAGATTCGCTTACAAACGCGAAACGGCAGGTTTTACTATAGAGTAAAAGATCGAAGTCAATAAGGCGCTTAACATCAAAAGAGTTTAAAATCAATTAATCCCTGTTAGATTTTTCATTAAAAGATTGGTGTTTGTAGAAAACAAAGATTTTGATGCATAAATAGACATAGTCAGCGGATGCATTGAATTAGAATTCCTGAAAATTTTTAATGGCAGTATCATCCCAAAATTTTTTAGTGGCATCGTAAAATTGAATCTGCACCTATTTCATGCTTCGTTTCAAACTTCAATAATTTGATTTTTAGTTTCGTCTATCCAAAACGGGCGTTCTGATAGGTAGAAAAAAATATTTATGAGCAAAACTTTGAGCACACAGAATTCCTGTGCACAAAATAGTTCCATACAGAAAAGTATCAAAATTTGTAAGGTTTTTGCTTTTTTGTTTGATGCAGCTAGATTTTTGAGAGATGGGGAGAATATTTTTTTATTTTCATGGAGGTATGAACCGAAAAACCTAATCAAACTTATGTATGAATCCGCTTTGCGCATTCATACAGGGTGATTAGTTGTTTTCGGTTCATACCTCCATGAAAACAAAAAAAAAATATATTCTCTTCATTTCTTAAATGCACAAAAATTTGAGTACGCAACTTCTTTGTATCGCGGAATCATACATTAGTCTGGTTAAGTTTTTAGGTTCATACCTCCATGAAAACATTTTTTTTCTCCATATCTAAAATAGTATAAGGTCCGTCGGCGATTGCAGTTTCAGAGAATCTACAAAAAGCTAAAGGGTCCAACCATTAGTCAACCTATGCAGTCCGCGCAGTCTGACCTTGGTCTATATTTTGCGAACTTTCTAAAAAAAGTTCCTTTGCGATTTATAGGTCAAATACTCTAAGCAAATGAGCATTTCAGAGGTCATCAGCCAAAAATAATCATAATTATTACATTACTAAATAAGATCATTCAATTTGTGAAGTACTGCCAGCTATTCGTGGTTTGATTTTAGGTCTATCGCAGATAATCTAGGTTCAATATCATAAAAAAGGGTTGTGATCGGATAAAATAAATATGTAAACAGATTGAGCAAGGTACTAAATTTCAGGCGGATCAAATGATTTAATCTACAGCTAGATCAAAATGTGGTGCATTTATATTATCATTTAACAAATGAGAGTTACTTCCGGATTTAAATATTAATATTTATTTTGTTTATTGAGAAAAAAGTACTTATGCAATACTTTTAGAAACTATAGGAGGCTGAAAGTGAGTCTGTATGAGTAAGAAATTGTGGTCACTGCTATTTCGGTGTTAAAGCTCGCTATCTTCATTCCTGGAGAATCGAAACGTTGTAACAAATTATCATAGGGTCTATGTGTTCATTTGAATAGATACCGTTTCTTACATACCTATAAATAGTTTTAGTTAGATATCGGACACGTTAGAAATAAAATAAAATAACGTATCTTAACCCTTGTCATGCTGAATAAATTACCTTACTGACAAACTGTCAAATCAAAGGGCTGAAAGCACTGATAGAACTAATCGTTCAAAAATCAATATTTCTTTTAGAAATCAAATTCATAAACTACTCTGGCAGGAAAAGTACAAGCAGGGGGTGTAGACTAAGATCAGCCTGCACATAAGTGCAGTCTGATCTTAGTCTACACCTCCTGCCAAAACCGGAATATTCCGGGTTCAGCATTACAAGGGTTAAAGTGTCAAATACGGTTCCATAAAAGGTACTCTCAGATGACTTCATTTTCATTCAACTGATAACGTCATAATGCGAATATAGCAAAACTAATGCTAATAATATTCCCTATTAATTTTAGACACCTCTAAAACATAGACCAAAACGACCCGGGTGACAATAAAAGTTGAAATTTCCAATAAACCAAAGTAAATGAATGGTTATTACTAAGCGTCGTTTGATTTGTATTGTAATTGTATCGTTATCTAGGATCAGATTTACTATGCATTGTTATTAATTGATCATATAGGTCGATGGGACACCAAAATGTCCTAACTACAGCGTTATTCAAACTGTAATTACGACGTTTTGGTTACCGAATGGCGATATGGATATGGGTTTCCCGTCGAATGAACTTGACCGGTAGGACACTGTCAATGACAGTGAATATAATGGTAGTGATGTGCATAGCCCTTTCCCACTTAACCCTTTCCAGTGTTTTGGAAAATTTAGACTAGTCCAAATTGAAAGAGGTTGCAGACGACAACGAAGACTGGTTGCAATTTGAAATGAAACCATCCTTTGTGGTAGGGTATATTGTGGAAAAAAGGAGAAATTGCTTGTTACAAGCAATTTCTTCTTTTTCCACAATGTTTTTCTCAAGAATAAAATCACAGGAACGTAAAGTCCCTTGATTGAAACAGGAAAGGGTTAACTCATGAATTACAACGAAATCCTCACAATTGACCAATCGCTGGCCCGCCCACTTACTCTATTTATCACGCATATTGAGACCAGCAGGAAGTCCCGCTTCGATTTTAATCGACGTTATTTTGGTACTTTAAGTTAAGTATAGCATGTAACAAAAAGATAGAATATTTGTTTGGAGACCTAAACATGGTAACTACAGCCAGAATAACCTGTAGTTATGACGTTTAAGTTGCAAAAACAACGAAAAAGTTAACAAAAATGGCGGCCAATGTTGAAGTTTAAATCTCAGGCCCGGGCTGAATAAATGATTTGATTGGTCGGTTGATTCCTTGATTGACAGCCGCAATGGTTAATTGCATTGCTGATAATTTACTGATTAATTGCAAATGACCATGCACAAACAATAAATTTATAGAACAAATGACTCCTTTTAATAGAAATTTATGGTTAATTGCAAAAAATGTGACAACTTGGTGTTGTTATTTCGTGATTCCAATGTACATTGAAATGGCTTGACTGGGGGTCAAGATTAGTTTTAGTCATGAGGGATGTCAACAAAGCGGGTTTGTGTGAAAATGGGTTAAGAAACGAGATTTTTGAGGGGCTTTTCTTGTTGTTGTTGATGTTGTTGTTGTTTGTTTTGTTTTGTTTTATTGAGGTATGAACCCAAAAACTGAAATTTTAAAGAATTTACACGAATAGGAATACACAAAGCCGCTGCGCTGCTTTCGGCATGCTTCTCAAAATAAGAACAAGTGTTGTTTTCTGGAAATACATGTAGCAAGAATGTCCAAAAATTCGATTTGTGACCGTTTACACTAATATACAGATACTTTCATTAGAATTCATACTTTATTTCTTCCGTAGGTTTGTTGACAAGTCAAATAAGGTTCAGAGTGAACCCGTTTGTATGACGTCACCCGTTTTCGGTATGGTAATTCAAAATTCTTGTAGCTGAAATTTATGTCACTCTTTCTGAAGTATATAAATGATATAAATTGCTGGATCGCTGACCCCGCCCAATGGCTCCGCTAGCTATGTTCACTGATTCCGAAAGAAAATCCACTTTGATATTGACCCTTTCCCGTTTTTTGCCACATGCTACTTACCATAAGTTACTTGTATGCAAAATAACGCCGTTTAAAATCTAAGCGGGATTTCCTGTTGGAGTCAATCGGCGAGGCCGACAAAAGTATATGGGCGTGGGCAGCGATTTGTCATTTGTATCCTACGAACCAAAATAAATAAGTACATTAATCATTTTTTTCTGCTGCTGTTGGTGATTCTGATTTTATTAGTTAACTTAGGAATGTGAAGTGCTTCAGTTCAAAGGTATCTGTTGCCCCTTTTCTATTTTTTTCGGCGATTTAACGTATGCCTACACCGTGACGCTTTTTGACGCCCCACAAGAAAACTGATTGGGAAAACATTGTGTGCTTGTTACCAGCAATTTCCGCATTTTACAAAATGTTTTAACCAGAAAGTTGAAAAAATATAGAATATCATAAACTAAAGCCGTCTGCAATTCCTTTCAATTTTGACCAGTCTAAATTTTTACCCATGTGGTAATGGGTTAAAGGGGAATGAATTCTACTGACCGATAGCGAATGCTGAAAATTTATATTATCTTATTACTATTCAGTTGGGTGTTAACATAAGTCAAATATGGAGAACACCTGGGAAATCTTCAGATTATAAGACGTTCGAGGAGCCTAGCCCTGGACTGATTTTTTCTAAATCTAATTTCGTTTTATGTAAAGCAAATTAACAAAAATACATAGAAACCGTCTTATCTCACACAATCCGCCTTTATGCATCTAAAGCCATTTGGTGATAAAATATCAGCATTTCTAATGTGTAAGGAAATGGCACAATTTTCCAGATAACCAATTTATTTCAGAAAAACTCAAATTTCACCCAAAAAAGATAAGGGGGTATTATGAAAATCTATTTCGGTTAATGCATTCAGATGCTCATCGATAATAGAAATTGATGCCTCTTCTCTTGTTTGAAATTAGAGATAAGTAGTTCGTCTACCTTTAATGAAGCCGCGGCCATAATGCAGTGGTTGGGCGTGGTCAAGGGATCCCAGATTCGATCCCCGGCCGTGGCGAATATTAGGCTTAAATTGTCTCCCACCAATGGATGGGTGATAGTAAACCTAAGCGTGATGAGCAGCTGGAGGCTTGGAAAGGATGTAGTGATAGTGTTGGTGTTAGAAATACCATAGCCATCGCGATATGACTGAAATACTGTTTAAAGTAGCGTTAAACCACATCCAATCACTCAATCAATCAGCCAATCAACTACCTTGAATAAACAGCTGACAGCTCGGTTTGAATGTTTTGTTTATCTAGTATGAGAAACAACTAGAAACAGTAATTGGCCAATCGCGGCTGTTAATAAAGGAATCAATCTACCAATTAAATCATTCATTTAAACCCAAATTGAACCTTGATATGTGCAGGCTGATCTTAATCTATACCCCTTGCAAAAACAGGAACGATCCTGGATAAGCATGACACGGCTTAATATAATGAAGAGTAGTTAACCAGATTTAGGTCAACGTTTTCATCGTGTAATGTGAACAAATAGGGGTTGAATAGAGCGGCTGGCTAGATAGACAACACACGTTAAGAACCTGAATAGAATGACAAATGCGACTGCGAACGCATGTCAATTGTTTCCGTATTATGAGCTGTCAACGATATTGTTTGTAAAAATACGATTACTGGTAGCGTATTAATTTTATAATCAGTCTCTATTTCTGTACTTCGGAACTCTTCTCCTTGTTGCTCAGGTGTCAGAGACATCGAAGAATTTACAGGTGTTTTTGTTATTGTTTTTCCCCCGATTAACCCCTTTACTTTTCAATTGTCGACTCTGACCGATCTCTTCAGTCAATCAAAGATAAAATAGAGAGGAAATGAACTTTGAACTTCGACATTTGTCGAAATTTATTTGAAGCATTTTTGCTGGTTTTGCGACTTAAGCATCGTAACTACGGGTTATTCAAGCTGTAGTTACGAAGTTTAGGTCGCCAA
The DNA here is from genome assembly GCA_946902895.1 of Fragum fragum. Taxonomy (NCBI): domain Eukaryota; kingdom Metazoa; phylum Mollusca; class Bivalvia; order Cardiida; family Cardiidae; genus Fragum; species Fragum fragum. Next base: position 38,317,452 of record OX336376.1, on the reverse strand, counting down.
ACAACCATTTTTACATGTTTGTAAAATGTTAAATACATCTTGCAAATGAACGCTTTTTTAAGTAGAAGTAGATCCTCCTTGTCGTAGATCAGTGGCGGGGCAAGCGGGGTCGATGGGCGGGACAAGCGATTCAACAATGGGGGAGTGTATGGACATGATAGATCGCCGCTGCAAATAGAAATATCGTTTCACCAATAAAATCAACAATTTTGGACATTTATCTAAAAATGATTTGTTGGTAGTTGACAAACAACGTCGAAACTACACCTACTAATGAAGTTAAATATCTCAGACAAATTGCACTGTCGGATTGTAAGTAAGCATGGCTAGCTACAGCTCCAGAAATAAAACTTTGTGTCTAGAAAAGTAAAAAGAAACTGGTCTTTGTTGTTGTTGTTGTTGTTGTTGTTGGTGGTGGTGGTGGTGGTGTTAAAAGTGTGTCTTTAATGAACTTAAGCCGCAAGCCCCGCCTTTGAGAAAGTTCAATTTCGATATTAAACGGCGTTATTTTTGCAAAATATATAGTCAGTAACGTGTAACCAAACCATAAAATGATTGGTTGGCGACCTAATTGAATGGTTTTGATTGGTCGATTGTTTCTTTGATTGTCCACCGAGATTCGTCAATTTACACTTTCACTTAAAAGAAAATTTAAGCTAGTAATGTTCACTGTTATAAGTGATTGACTATTATAGAATTGAAATGTAGGGGCTTTACTTAAGCTTTGTTCTGTAGCTAACGACTTATTTCGATATCAACCTGTCCGACATCAGCCAAAATGTCGAGCTAGCTGTCAGTAAATGGAATATGCATTTGTTAGTATTTCTGTTGTAGAGCTAAGCGTTGAGACGGAATGTCGAGCCAGTTCAATAAGCAGCCATCATGTCGGTATTCCTGTTGAGCTGGATATTGAGCCTGGAATGTCGAGTCAGCTCAACAAGCAGGCTTCTTATCGCTTTCAATGCTAAGCTGGATGTTGGGCAAGTACGTAGTGAATGGGATATGCATTTTTAGTATTTATGCTCAGCTCAACAAGCAGTCATCTTGTTTTTTGTGTTGTTGAGCTGGAATGTCGAGTCAGCTCAACAAGCAGTCATCTTGTCATTTATGTTGTTGAGCTGGAATGTCAAGCCAGCCCAACAAGGCATATGTTGAGCTTAATTTCGAATAGTCTGGGTTCTACCAACTTCTCAGATCCCATTTTTTCATAACTGGGATAAGAATTTTATAAAAGAGAGGGGATCATTATGTTACCTTAACCCATTACCAGACGACATGATTTTAGTCTTTATTCCAAACTGAAAGAAGTTGCAGACGACAAATTTTAGTCGATTTTTTTTAACAAGCAATTTCTTTTATTTTCACAAGGTTTTACAAAGCTTCTTTTCTTGTTTGTGTCAAAAAGCGTCATTGTGTGGGAATTGATTAAATGTTGACGGGTTCATTATACTGTTGGGTCATTTTACTACGTTACACCCATATGCCATAAATACTACGTAACTGCAAAAATGCTAACCCCTTTTACATAAAAGTATAACTTATTTCGCCCACAAGCACAATTTGATAGTATTTTCCTTGAAATAATTACAACGTTCATATCGCGAAGTTTTTTGAAAGTGCACGTTTGTTTCTATATGGCGCAAACATCTTCTAAAGATTAAATTTACCGAAATGGCCTTGACTGCAATGCAATCTTGACTATTTTGAATGGCATCTGCTGTCTCTTCAACCCTTTCCCACACAATCAAATTTTTTATCGCCACTCAAGAAATAACGTGACCAAACATTTTGGGAAATAAAGAAATTACTGTCGGCTGGCAATTTCTTCATTTTCCACAGTGTTTTCTACCCAGAGAGTATTTTTTTTTCCAATATTTCAATAACTTAAAATCACCGTCTGCGACTACTTTCCAATTTGGTCTGTCAAAAATTATGTCATCTGGTAATAGGTTTAGTAAAATTCGTGTATTCGCTTAATGGAAAAGCTGGTGCCTCTAGAAATTACTCAGAAATTGAAAACTACTTCCTGTCGTCTGTTGCGACATTCTTTTACAGGCAGACGAGAGATAGCATGACAGGATTTGTCATCCGTATTGGTTGTAATTAATAGCTATTCATTCTGATAATGTGTATCTATTAGATTTTCTTGATCTTGTAATCTGTGGTCTGCTACTCTTCTACTGAAACAGGAATCGCTTTCAACAGAGACCATCGCCCTGCATAATCTAACTTTTCTTATTTTACGGGCTGTTAAACGATAAACTAACTGACTGATCAACACTGGCTATCAAAAAGTCGGGGTTAGAGTTTTAGTTAGACCAGGACCCGAGATTATAAAACCTTTTTCGTACTCAATTGAGAGTTTACTCAAAATTTGGTTCTAAATTAAAGTTGTATGTTACATTAAATTTTACGGTAACTGCATCAAAATGAAACATTGTATTGGTAAATTATAATTTATAACACAAAATATACAGTTAACGAAGAAACACAACCTTTATTTGAATTTGAAGTTAGAGTAAATTCTCAATTGAGTACGAAAAAAGTGTTATAATCTCGGGCCCAAAAGTGAACTTTGAGTTCCAACATTTATGTTAACCCTTGTCGTGCTATATATATTACCTTACTGAATTGTTGTAAAATCAAAGGGCTGAAAGCACTGTCAGAAGTCTATGTTCAAAAATCAATACTTCTTTTAGAAATCAATTTCATAAAACCACTCTGACAGGAATAGTACAAGCAGGGGTTGTAGACGAAGATCAGACTGCACTTATGTGCAGGCTGATCTTAGTCTACACCTCCTGCCAAAACCGGAATATTCCGGGTTCAGCATGACAAGGGTTAATACTTTTGTTGGTTTGCTGACTTAGATGTTGTTAATATATATTGTTACGTATACTTTCATCATTTCCCACAATGTGTTTTGCGTTGTTTTCTTGTTTATCTTCTAATGTCAATCACTAATGTGAAAGGCACAGAATTATAACAGACCGTCAGGGTGATGTAAAACAATAGATGCGTTCGATACAAAGTTTAATCAACGACTATATGTTGGATAATAGGCTATGTACATTTTAAACATGTGACGCATTCAGCATGCGTATCAAGTTACATCGGCTAGATCATTCCATTACATGTTCTACCCAAAAGGACAAAGCTTTTTTCTTTGAATTTGGACCAGTCTACAGATGTGTCGTCTGTGAATTGGTTAACACAATACGTTCGACTTGTCATGCCATCAGATTCAGTAGGACCGGAAACACAGTGTCTAATCAATGCAGACATTCACGAGTTGTCTAAATAAAAACCGGAAGTAAGCAATAACATTTGCATTTTAGCTCTGGCGTGTAGCCATGTCTTTTGTCATGTAAAGAATGCATGGTGTTTGACATCGAAAATCGTCTGAACATACAAACCATGCCTATTTGTATATGATTACTTTTATTACTACCGTTTTGATAGCAAAAGATCCACAGCTAGTCACCAGCCAGTTTGGCTAATCCATTTTTTTCCTAATCTTAATATCCCCATCATTGCTCAACCATTCCCACACAATGGCGCCTTTAGACGCCTCCAAGCAAAATGGCCTTGGAAAACATTGTTGAAAATGAAGAAATTGCTTGTTTCAAGCAATTTCTTCATTATCTACAGTGTTTTCTATTCAAAAAGACGACGAAATTCAAAATTCCATCATGTTGATTTAGTCGTCTGCAGCATATTCCAGTTTGGTCAAGTCTATAATTTTAGTGTGTGGGAATTGGTTAAAGTATTTACGTCAGTCTTATATGTGTTCAATTATCTGCAATATCAGGAAAGATACCTTTATATTATGATTTTTACAAGAATGATACCCCGAGTTTGACTGAGAGTTATTTACTATTCGCATCCCGCGACCAAGGTGATTTTGTCTTTGGGCGTCACACAGCAAAATATCGTAGCTACAGCTTAATTCAAGGTCTAGTTACGACATTTTGCACGCGCAATGACGATTTGCGATGCTTTGTCAACAATAATCATTCATATCATGATCGGTTTGTTCAGTCCATGAAAGATAAACAAGCTGTGATGGTATACTAGTAATTTGCAGCTCGGCTGAACATTTTATGTGGATTAAAATACCGACGGTGTTCGACCTGAACCTTTTAAGTATTTACGAGGTTTTGATCGAGCACAGACGAAATGCACAGACGAAATGCATCACTTTCACTTTTTACTTTTCTGAAGAAAATATGCGCTTTAAATTATTCAGAAGTTGAAGGGTTTTGTTGTTGTTGTTGTTTGGGGGGGGGTGTTTTTGTTTTTGTTTTTTGTTTTTTTGTTTTTTTTGTCTGTTTTGTTTTTATTAACTGTCACTACCGTAGGTGGTCATAGGTTGTGCAAAGATACAGGACGCAACTATATAAAGCTCTGCCTACGTGATCTTTAACGTGATCGGTGTAAATCACTATCACAAGGGGCCTCAGTTTTAATTCTCATCCGAGGTCTAGTTAGTTTTATATTTGGTCCGGAGCTCGAACTCACCATGATGAGGTTTGGAGTCAAGGGCTCTACAAATCGAGCTGATATGGTTGACATTATTTAGTGACTAATTAACCGATTCCAACACAATCCCGCCTTTTTACGCGCCTCCAGAAAATAGTCCGGGAAAAGAATGGGGAAAATAAAGAAATTGCTTGTCACAAGCAATTTCTTCATTTTTCGCATTGTTTTCTATCTCCAAAAGACAGATATACCTAAAATTCCATCATCTTTGAATAATCGTCTGCTATTTCTTTCAATTTAGACCATTCTGAAATTATGTAATTTGGGAATGGGTTAATGGTCATAATATTGTATACATGGGTTTAGGCCAAATTTAATCGGCAGATGAATGAAAACCGCTGTGAACGTAAGCATCAGTTCAATTGAAAAAAAGATCTGGCTGTTGTAACAGTATCTTAAGCGAACGTTTTGAGAAAGTAGAATCAAATCTGCTGAGTTGATAGAGCGAACCATTCTCGTGTTGTGTCAAGATAACCAGGCATTAAGATAGCAGTGGAATTTTATGTAGAGACCCCGTTAAGATGTAGTGGGGATTTAACAAGCCGATAAATTTGTGATAACTAGGAAAACATAACTATCAACATTGGATCCCGGTTAAATGGTATTTTTGTTCCGATATGTGTGAGCTATCAAGCGAGAAGGGAACTCCATAAAACGAGTCTAAGAATGTAAAAGGGATTCGGGGTAAACCAGAAGTTGCATTACGAAATTTCGAAAACATATAAAAAGATAGAAAGGGAGGGCTATTATTCTAGATTCAGGAAATTTACTTAAATAATACCCATGCAATAAAGTTTTTTTGACGCAATTCAAAAAAGAATTTGGAAAACATTGTGCAAAATGAAGAAATTGTTTGTTACAAGCAAATTCTTCATTTTCTACTATGTTTTAAACCCAGACAGTTGGGAAAAAATAAAATTTCTTAAACTGTCGTCTGCAACTCCTTTCGAATTTGGACTTGCCTAGAATTTTGTCGTCTGGTGATGGATAAAAAAAAGAGGTTTTGACCTAGGTCACCCTGCTCAAACCATAGAGTCTAACAAGGGTCGGTATTTTTCTCACTCAAAAGACGGCAACTTTTCTCGCAACGTGTCATGTATCATTCGTCGAAAAATTCGAGGATAATTTTGGATCATAATTTCGAAATTTTAAAATATTAAAATAACTCAGTCTATGCTTCACAGTTCGAACAACAGTTCATTTAGCAGCCTGAACATCTATACATGTGGATTTAGAATATTCGCTTGACATGTAGAACAATTTAAGTCCGTATCTTTCTATAGGGCGCTAAGTGAAGACTCCGATCAGACTGTGTTGGTATAGATGCTGATGTGAGTCCTCACATGGCGCTAATTCAATAACAACAGATCTAGAATAGTTGCATGGACATATACATTATTGATGCAAAACAGCGATATATTTATGTATGCATATATTTGGCTGACTCTTGAAAAACCAAAGTACTGAAAGTACTGTAAGCTAGCAAAACATTGTTTTGTTATGTAATCTTTTTTTTTACTTTTGTAGGTTAGAAAGCATTGTGGACACCGAAGAAATTGCTTGTTACAAGCAATTTCTTCATTGTCCAAAATATTTTCCAAAGTCTTTTGGGGGGATTCTTAAAAAGCGGGATTGAATGGGATCAAAAATTCTTCATGACATTTTTTAGTAAGTTATCATTGTTATTGTTCTCGTCTCCTTTTTCCACTCGTCTCTGTTCATTTCTTCTATGTTAAATATTTTGCTGCCATGTTGACCTCTATTACCATGTTGACTTGTGTAGTGTAAAATGTTTGCTGAGCTCATATTTGTGCCTAGATCACATTGAGCATTTTTGTTGAATAAACGTATTTTCTTTCAAAAAAAAGTTTCGCAACTTTTCAATGCGTATATTTCCGTAGTACTTTTAAGACCTCAAATTGCGAACATTTGCACTCATGATAAGGTGAGATATTGGGCGAGTCGGATTGACACTTTAATGTATGTTATACATTTGATAAATTGGGTGAATAATATTAACACGTTTTAATTGTTATGAGAACAGAGTTTAAATACGAGTTAACTATTATAGCATATAATTATTCCTGTAATAAACCGAAGGACATAGACATTGATAAATTGTGAGAGGGGCAGAAAACGTGTCACCAAACTATAAAATTTGCAACCTGTTGGATTCGTTTTTAAACAGCTTTTTTATGGATGCTACTCGTTGCAGTAAGTATTCTTTCTTCTTTTCATTCTAAATTTTCGCTTTCGAAAGAAAAGAATGTTTACTATAATAAATAACATTGTGGTTTGATAAAGTTAGTGAACAAATTAGATGATAATTATTGTGGAAAAGTTTTCACTGAAAGAAAAGGGGCATGATCAAATAATTACATGCCATTTAGGATTTGACAACAGTATCAAATAAGAAAACTAGGCTTTGAAAAGTATTTAATCAACAACTTCGAGCATGTGTGTGAGACTTCCAACTCATGGTCATAAACACTGACTCCAATGTGAAATTATACTTTGATATTACATACTGTTATAATTTAATTGTTAGTTTCGTCTATCAAAAACAAACGATCTGATTAATCGAAAAATTTAATTCATACCTCCATGAACAAAATATGAGTACGCAGCCATTTTGAATGCTTCCGCACAAAAAAGTTCACTACAAAAAGGTATCAAAATTTGTTAAGTTGTTGTATTTTTCGCTCGATGCTATTAAATTATAAGAAATGAAGATAATATTTTCTGTTTTCATGGAGGTATGAACCGAAAAACCTAATCACACAATGTATGAATCCGCTTCGCGTATTCATACAGTGTGATTAGGTTTTTCGGTTCATACCTCCATAAAAACAGAAAATATTATCTTCATCTCTTAAATATTTGCAAACTTTATGGCCAGTGATATGTAACAAAAAAGTAAGTCGGAAAGCCAACAAAAATGTTTGACATAAACGTCGGTCAATATCGGAGTTCAAAAATCATTTCCGTTCTAAAAGAATCATTTGATTGGTCGATTGATTTTTTGATTGACACACGCGATCCATCAATTGAACTCGTGCACCAAGACAAGGTTCCGATCAGACTTTTGTCGGCAAACTGATCTTGGTCTACACTGTGTGCTGTATAGATTCAGAATGCACCGGGTAGCTATTCTTGCTACTCAATGGATTTGCTTTGTGAACGAGTAAATTTCATTGTCACAAGCAATTTCTTCCATTTCCATAATGTTTTCTAAGGCTTGCTTCTAAAGGGGCATAAAAAGCGGTGTTGTCTGAGAATGGTTTGATAAATTGAAATAGTTTGACCTCCTGAACACTAAGCAAAGGCTAAGTAGCCAAGCGATGTCGAATCGAAGTCACTTCCACTAATACCCAATCGAAAAGAAAGTCGGTATCATCTAGAAGTTTGAGAATCAAATAGGAATCGTGATGATTTGTTTGAATTGGGTTTTACGCCGCTTTCAACAATCTTTCAGTTATATCGCGGCGGCTGGAGCACCTAGCAATGGATTCCTGGTATTTCTCACACCAGTACCGCCATCACATCCTTTCCTATCCTCCAACTGCTATCCCACATAGGTCTACGATTATCGACCTATTGGTGGGAGACAAATAGTCGGAAAGGATGAGTGCCGCCGTCGGGGATCGAACCCGGGACCTCTAGATTGACAGCCCAACCTGCTACCAACTGCGCTACCAACGGCGGCTGAATCATGATGAACTGAATATTCCAAATATTTCAAAGGGGCACATAACAGAGGTCAATCGTGGTCGGCGTTTCATAGAACATGAATAACTTGTACGATAAATAGCGATTCGTCGTAAGGCGGGCAAAATGTCGTGAATACAGCTTTATTCAAGCTGTATTTGCGACATTTTGCTATAGGCCAACGACGAATTCTTGTTATTCTGGATATCTGCTAAAACATGAGGTATCGTTTACGTCCAGCCTGATTAACCTATTTCGACACAATCCCGCTTTTTTGACGTGCCCCAAGAAAAATGAAAAATAGCGTGAAAATTTGAGAGGCAATTGGTGTAAAATGGTCAACCCTTTTTAACGTATTTTTCCCCGACCTCTTTTGTATGAAAAGGCTCGGAAAACTCTTGCATATTTTTATCATTATTATTTTTTTTTTTTTTTTTTTTTTCAATCTTCTACGGAAAAGTTGCTTCATGAGATATATTACCTGTTTGATACTGCGAATAATAGCTTGTTAAGGAACGATGCACTTGTTGTAACTTTGGATCTACTGCCTTGTTATACAGTCCATTAATCTTATGTAACAAATTGATAATTTTTGAGAGCTTAATCTCCATAGCAGTGGAAACCTGCCATTACGTAAAATAAGTTGACGCAAGCGTGTATGTTGTACAATTTCTATATAAACCCACGTAGGATAATGACCTTAACATTAAATCGTATGTTTTTTCATACAATTACTGACAATGTTAAATGTAACCGATGTTAGTCGTATCCTTTTATATAATTATTATTGCAATCACAACGTATTTTGTGACACGTCGTGTAATAAGGATCCATCTTTGAAAGTAGGAAGAGAAATGTTGATCATATCGGGTTTAATGTCATTTTAAACATAATTTCACTCCTATCGCGAAGGCAGACCGCCTAACCATCGCTTTCTTGTGTTTCTTGCACCAGTACTACCACAAAATCCTATCAGAGCCTCCATCTGAAACCCCGCTTGTATGATAATTCACACATTTTGAAACAAAACGCAACGATCATTTTAAGACTGTTTGACCGTCATGGATCGAATTATTTTTACTTGTGGTGGATTTTCTAAATGTTTAGTAGGAATTTACCAAATTTAGCAGTTAATAATCGTTTGTCGAAAGGGGATCAAAAGGGAAATTTGAAAAGTATTCGCTTTAAAGATGATTTGATCAACCAGAGGTCACATTTTGAAAATAAATGTATAGTAAGGCAGACCGAACATTGTAGAAAATTTACAAGTGGCGCTTAATCTTGATTCCGGTGACCCTGTGAAGCCCGCGCAGTCCACACGGGGTCGATACTATTCGTTCTTTCTAGGAGGTGCCTTTTGCGAATGACGAGCTGCATTTATCGAGAAACTATTGGGCGGGGTGGCCTGTGCCGTATACAATTTATTTTCCAAATATTTCTAAGATGAACCTTTTGCTTTACGGCCTGCTATTCTTAACCCATTAGCAGACGGCAACATATCGTACTGGTCCAAATTGAAAGGAGTTGCAGTCGACAATTTAAAGATGATGGAATTTTAGATTTTTTCAACTTTCTCGATAGAAAACATTGTGGAAAATGAAGCAATAACTCTTTACAAGCAATTTCTTCATCTTATACAACGATTTCCTAGTCGCTCTTCTTTGGGGAGGGGGCGCCAAAAAAGCATCATTGTTTAGGATTGGGCATTTTATTTCAGTTATTAAGAGTAAACCTTGAAAGAAATAGAAGACAAGTTGTTGTAAACGCAAACCTTCTCAAAATCAGAAACGATGTCAATATTCCATATATGGTGATATGTGTAGTATGACACATATCCATGCTTTATCTTTTGTTTAAATGTTTAACTATCTTACGAAAAAAAAAAAAGAAGTAAAACAGCTTCTTTTGGAATTCAGTATACTTAAATCAAAATATTGTCTTTTTCAAGCTGACCAAACAATGTACATCGACTAAAAAACATCAAATAAGGCAGTCGCAAAATTGCAGGGAATTGACCAAATGCGACTGTCAATAGACCAATCAAATCATTCATTTATACCGAAAATGAACTTTGAACCCCGACATTAGGCGATATTTATGCGAAGCGTTTGCTAGTTCGACGACTTCAATGTCGTAACTACAGCTTATTCGTGCTATAGTTACGACGTTTAGGTCGCCAATCAACCCACTGATTTTTTTTTTTTTTTTTTTTTTTGGTCACACGTTACTGGTCATAATTTTGAAAGATAAAGCCTTTTAATATCGAAGTGGAACTCCCTGTCGGTGTCAGTGGCAGAGGCCGACGAAGTTAGTGGGCGGTGCTGGCGATCCGTCAAATATCCTCTCACTGTGAAGGCAAGGCCACCAATAGACGTTGAGCAAATTTCGGGGTTTTTTCACCGATCGACGACTCCGCCTGCCCACCCCGCTGGACTTCTCCGAAGGTAAAAAGTTTGGACCCTTACATCCCACATAATGATACTTTTTGACGCCTCTCAAGAATAATAGGTTGGAAAACATTGTGGAAAATGAAGAAATTGCTTGTAACAAGCAATTTCTTCATTTTCCACAATGCTTTCTACCGAGAAATTTCATAAACATGAAAACGTCATCTGTAACTTCTTTACATTTTGAACCAGTCTAAAATTTTGACGTCCAGTAATAGATTATGTTATATAAAGACGTGTATTAGTACTAAACGACGTAAATTTTCTCTCCTCATTCCATTTAGAGCTAAAGCTCGTAAACAAGGGGTCAACGTTTTATCTTTGACAATAAGACCTACTTTACACCAACTTTCTTCTTCCATAGTTTAAAACATCAATCATTAGCTAAACATGCAAAGTCCATCAGTAATTTAAAGCCTAGTCGATTGTCATAGAGCAATGAAAGCTTCCTAAACGTCAATAAAAGCGTTTTATCCCTAAATTGTCAACAGTGGACAAAATACAAACAATTTACCCATTCCCTCACGAACCCGCTTTTTGGCGCCTCTAAAGAAAAGCCTTGGAAAACATCGTTTGAAATGTAGAAATTGCATATAATAAGCAATTTCTTCATTTCCCACGAGGTTTTCTACACCAAAGGTGAAAACTGTTTATCTTCTATCAACTAAGTATTGTCGTCTGCAACTTCTTTTGGTTTATACCAATCTTAAAATCTGCGTCTGATTAATGGATTAACCCTTTCCGGTTTTGCAAGACTTTAGACCTGTGCAGGTTCAAAGGTTTTGGAGACTAAAAAGTGATTTACATTTACTTTGAAAAATAACCATTCATTAGGATAGAAAATATTGTGGAAAAATAAGAAATTGCTTATTAAAAGCAATTTCTTCTTTTTCTACAATATGTTCTCAATTATAAATTCACAAGGACGTAAATTCCAGGGATTGAACAGGAGAGTGTTAAAGGAAAACGGATCAATTATTTGAAAAGGGGGTCTCCGGGGCGTTCCGTAAAACAAATATTTGACGAATCGACTGGATCCAGAAGAGGTCATTTGGAGATCGCATTCCAAAAATAGTTCTACAGTAAGGAAGTATGGTCATTCAAGATTTAAAAAAAATCGTAAAGGAGCAAAAAGTTTTCTATCCTGGTTAGTATTTTGTTTGTATTTGATGACTTTTTGTCGAAAAGTTTACAGTGGTCAAAGTTTTAAAATCTTTATCTTTTGGAATGCAAAACATTATGAAGAAACAAGCATTTCTTCATTTTAAATAACGTTTTCCAAAGGAATTTTATTGGGGCGGCGTTTGAAGGATCATTGTGTGGGAATCCAATCCCACACGATGATGCTTTAGGAGCCCCTCAAGCAAAATAACTTGGAAAACATTGTAAAATTAGAAAAAAAATGCTTTTAACAAGCAATTTCTTCATTTTTCACTATGATTTGTACCCAGTAAGTTAAAGGAAATCCAAAATTTTATGAACTTAAGTATTTCGTCTGCAACTCCTTTCAAGTTGGACCAATTTTGGAAATGTTCGCGTCTGGCAATGGGTTGAAATAGATGTTACTTTAGTATGCCTGGTTGATGTTGTACCCTTGGCGAAGGAAAGTTCACAAAAAGGTTGTGCGCACGATGGAAATTTGCTTGCGAGATTTTTATTTTTCCGGAATAAATAATTTTGCTGAATATCTCTAATCAACCGTAGGCCGCCGTCATAGCGCAGTCGATAGCGCGTCAGACTCCTAGTCTTCAATCATAAGAGTCGTGGGTTCGATCCCCGGCGGCGGCACATATCCTTTCCGACATTTGTCACCCACCAATGGGTGGATAATCATAAACCTAAGTGGGAAAGCAGCTTGAGGCTAGGAAAGGGTGTAGTGGCAGTATTGGTGTGAGGAATACCAGGAATCCATTGTTAAGGTGCTCCAGCCGCCGCGATATGACCGAAATACAGTCAAAAGCGGCGTTAGACCCCATTCAATCAATCAACCAATCAACCGTAACACGACCTTACCTAAGGAATAGAGCACACATCTTTTTTTTTTTTTTTTTTCATTATTATTTATTTATTCATCTTGTACATTTCTTGTTTCACTGGTTACAGATCTCTAGGATGGTCAGCCTGTATATTTGCAAGGCGAAATCTCTTAGAACTTAAATATAGATTGCTTGCTATCTTGATTGATTTATTTTTAATCCTTCTTTCGACATTATTTTCTGTCATATTACAGCGGCTTTTGAACCTTACTTTAGGTTTGGCATTTCTCTCTCACCAATGCTAACAAAGCGTCCTATCCAAGCCTCTTATTGCTCATCCATTTCCAGTTGAAGTTGCACGTTAAATAAATGAATTCTAAACGCGTTGAGACATATAAGGAATATCATGCTTTAAATGTAGTCACGGTAAGAAAGGATCAAGCCTGCATAGGATTCGAGCAGCATAGGAACATTTTGACCGAAGGAAGAGTGAAATATCAATATTTTTCTACATGGCGAGAATCCAGTACAAGGTTGTATATCAGTACTTCATCATTGTATTCCATTTAACATAAACACAGGAGTTTTGACTATAAAAATTTAAAGAGTCTCATGGACATTGTCTGAGATCAATCCTTTTTTACAATCCGGCTTAACGTCATTTTACCTTGGAAATGACGTCATCTCACTGTGCCTGAATCAGTACAGGTTCGATTTAATGAATGGTATCAAAAAGCAAAATTAGTAGGTGTGTGTTAAAATATGTAACGTGTCAAACACAAAGCAAAATCACATTCCATTAATTTAGTAAACGCTTCTCCTTACACGTATAACGGATAAAATATATTCTCGAACGATCACGTGTAGTTCTCTCATACAAATCAAATTAAAATCACACATACTGTGATCTTTACACTCATTTATTGATTTCTTCTCGCTCCATTTAAACTTGTAAAACAATAACGTCGCATGACACGGTTTGTTTTGTCTTTTCATGTCCTTAAATTAACTCTAGCCCGACATGCTAACGGAACGACTTTATTGCGAGGCCAGTAAAACCTTAGTAAACTTTGCCGGATGTTTCTATTGTCAGTACCGGAAGTGATGGCGATTAGTAGGCCAAGTCAGTTCATCGATTATACAGAGCTATCAAAATAATTTTCAATTCGCGAAATAGTTTCGAAAAACGCGATACTACTTCTTAAGCGTGATTTATCCCTTTATTTTTTTTTGACTAGGGACCATCTTGGGGTTAATTCCAAATATTCCTTTTTGTTTCTTTTTGTGTAGTAAAACAATACATGGTACATGTAACCTTCGATGGTCTCATTATGGATCAGGCAAAAATGATATTGTCTGGTAATGATTTTTAACCCATTAACACACGGCAAAATTTTAGACTGGTCCGAATTCAAAGGAGTTGGAGACGAAAATTCAAATTTTATGGAATTTTAGATTTTTCAACTTTCTGTGTAGAAATTGTGAAAAATTAAGAAGCAATTTCTTCCTTTTACACAATGTTTTCCCATTGTTTTTTCTCGAGAGTTGTCTAAAAGTGCCATTGTGTGGGAATGGGCTCAGACAATTAACAAAAGTCCTTTTCAAGTGTAAGTGTCAATTGGTCAAATTCTAAAGCATTCTGAAAATACACCGGAGAGTGTGTGTATTTCCGTTTATGTATCGTCGCTACAGTAGCACATGCTCATATGAGCGACGCCCCCCCCCCAGAAGACGGTTAGTTGGTACGGGGGATAGTGCAAGGATACAGTACGAAACTGCTTAGAGCTCCGCCTGTTTTTTTTAACGTGCTCAGTGGATATCACCGTCACATGGTTGATATAGTCACCCAAGGCTCGAACCCTTGATCTTGAGGTTTGAAGTCAAGTGCTCTACTAACTGAGCTTATCGGACTGACATACACCGGAGTACATGTGCTTAAATTTTTATATATGATATTCTGTGCTCGAAATGTGACCTCCCGGGATCTTCACAATTCGAATAGTTTGACAGACGCCGTCATAGCGCAGTCGTTAGCGCGTCAGACTCCTAATCTTCAATCGTCGGATGTCATGGGTTCGATCCCCGGCGGCGGCACATATCCTTTCCGACATTTGTCTCTCACCAATAGGTAGATAATCGTAAACCTAAGTGGGATAGCAGCTGAAGGCTAGGAAAGAATGTAGTGGTAGTACTAGTGTGAGAAATACCAGTAATCCATTGCTTTTAAATGAATGAAGATATTTGTTTTGTGTTTTTGTTGTTGTTGTTGTTGTTGTTTTCATTGAAGTATGAACATAAAGACTTAATTACACTGATGTATGAACCCGCGTCGCGTATTTATACAGAGTGATTAAATCTATAGGTTCATACCTTATGACACAAAAAAAATGTATTTTCATTTCTTATTTGACAATAAAAAAAATAATGTAGAATGACCAGATTAGATAAAAGAAAAAATCCTCAGGAGAGAAAATTTCCACTCCTGGTAAGCCTGATCAGCCATCACAACTGATGGCGACTGGGACCGATAATTTTCGAACTTTCCCAGTGGTCTCTCTTGGTTTTTTTTCTTTGTTTCTTTGTTTGTTTGTTTGTTTGTTTGTTTGTTTGTTTGTTTGTTTGTTTGTTTGTTTGTTTGTTTGTTTGTTTGTTTGTTTGTTTGTTTGTTTGTTTGTTTGTTTGTTTGTTTGTGAGTGAGTGAGTGAGTGAGTGAGTGAGTGGTTGTTGTTGTTTGTTTTGGGGATTTTTTAATCATACCTCCGATCCGTTAACTCAATTAATCTGATAACGTGTCTTAAAGAATTGAATTCGATACTCAGAAACAGTGAATTACGAAATTCCGATTCCTTAAAGAAAAAGTCGATAATTTTCAAAAGTTATATTACCGTTGCGACTTCCGATTGACGTAAAATTGTAGAAAGCTATAGATCCTTTCAGCGACGTATTTTAAGCTAAAGATAAGGTAGGTTGTCGAGAGCAATTAGAGATAAATAAACCGGGCATATAAAACATGCTGTGCTGAGCCGTTGGTGCTAGAAGATAAAAAATGACACACAAGTATGACATTTAATGCCGCCATCCTACGGAGCCCCGTAGGTGTCATTCTGAACACATTTTTTTTTATTAGCACAAAGTGCGAGGTGAGCTATTGTGATCGGTCGTTGTCCGTCGTCCGTCTGTCCGTCTGTCCGTCCGTCCACAATTTCTTTAAAAATCTTCTCCTCCTAAACCAGTAGGCCAATCAAACTGAAACTTTGCAGGGATTTTCCTTGGATGAAGTTCTTCGAAAGTTGTTAAAAGAATTTAATTCCGTCAAAAACTTTGGTTGCCGCGGCATTAGAAAATGGGAATCTTTAGTAATTCTTTAAATATCTTTAAAAATCTTCTTCTCCTAAACCAGTTGGCCAATCAAGCTGAAACTTTGCAGGGATGTTCATTGGGTGAAGCTCTTCAAAAGTTGTTAAAAGAATTTAATTCCGTCAAAAACTTTGGTTGCCGCGGCATTTGAAAATGGGAATCTTTAGTAATTCTTTAAATATCTTTAAAAATCTTCTCCTCCTAAACCAGTAGGCTAATCAAACTGAAACTTTGCAGGAATGTTCCTTGGGTGAAGCTCTTCAAAAGTTGTTAAAAGAATTTTATTTCGTCAAAAACTTTGGTTGCCGCGGCATATGATAATGGGAATCTTTAGTAATTCTTTAAATATCTTTAAAAATCTTCTTCTCCTAAACAAGTAGGCCAATTAAGCTGAAACTTTGCAGGGATGTTCATTGGGTGAAGCTCTTCAAAAGATGTTAAAAGAATTAATTCCGTCAAAAACTTTGGTTGCCGCGGCATTTGAAAATGGGAATCTTTAGTAATTCATTAAATATCTTTAAAAATCTTCACCTCCTAAACAGTAGGCCAATCAAACTGAAACTTTGCTGGGATGTTCATTGGGTGAAGCTCTTGAAAAGTTGTTAAAAGAATTTAATTCAGTGAAAAACTCATATAACCGCAGCATATGAAAATGGGAAATTTTAGAAAATCTTTGTTGTCTTTTTTTTCATAGACTACAAGGCCAAAGGCCTTTATATTTTGTAAAGAGCTTAATCATATGGTTCTCTACCAAGTTTTTAAATATTTTATCTCTGGGGTCAAAAATGGCCCCGCCCCTGAGGTCCGAAGTTTGGAAAAATTCTTAATAAGAGCAATTTCAAAAGGCTTCTCCTCTTAAACTATAAGGTCTAGGATATTCATATTTGGTATGTAGCATAACTAGATGGTTTTGTACTATATCACAAAAAGTTTTCATCCAAGGGTCAAAAACGGCCCTGACTAGGGGTCCAAAAATTTAGAAAAACGCAAAATTTGAGTATGTTGAAAAAAAATCTTCATTTTAAGGCGGAGGGCATTTATATTTTGAGTGTAGCATAGCCTGGCTGTTATCTATCAATTTTGATTAATTTATGCCTGTAGGTAAAAAAATCCCCCTTCCCTGGGTGTCCAAAGTTCGTAAAAATGCTCAATTAGACCATGTTCAACAGTCTTCTCCTCACAATCTGCAAAGTCTAAGGCATTCATATTTGATTTATAGCATAACCAGATGGTTCTCTACTATGTTAGCTAAAATCTTAGCCCTGGGATAAAACATGGCACTGCCCCAGAGGTCAAAAATTTTGGAAAACACCCAATTAGAGCAACTTCAAAGTCCTCTCCTTCTGAAATATAAGATGAAGGGCATTCATATTTGGTATGTAGCATGACTAAATAATTTTGTACTATGTTACAGGAAAATATTCTCTTTGGATAAAAAATGTCTCTGCTCCTGGGATTGAAAATTGCATAATCGCATTGAAAGGATTCTTCTTAAATAGAAATGGAGAAAGTGCTTGCTTTCTCACAATGCTTTTTTAAACCTTTTTCCCTGAGGGTGACAAATTCTGGAATAGTTTGGTAATCGATTAAACTTTGAACCCAAAGGCATTCATTTTCATTTTTTAAGCATTACTGGATTGTTTTGTACAAAGCCAAAATCTTATATTTGTTTTATTTATTTTGCTCAAGTTGTGTCTTTTTTATACAAAAAAGTACTGTAATTTGCAGATGCCTCGGGTGAGCGATTTAGGACCATCATGGTCCTCTTGTTTCGATAAAACGAAATACTACTTCGAGATAACGAAATGATTATTCGTTAAAACGAAAAACCAATTCAGGATTACGAAATAATTATTCGTTATGATAAAATACTGATTTCAGGTAACGAGATACCAATTCGTTAATAACGAAATGCTTATTCGTTTTAACGAAATACTAATTCGTAATAAGGAAATACCAATTCGAGAAAACGAAATACTAAGCCATTCCGTCATCTCATTGCCCGTATGTTAACAACAAAGCAAATCGCCATTAATTGGCTGTCAATCAAATAACCTGACTCTGAGTTATAGCCCTTATTATGCTGAATCCGGAATAATCCTGTTTAGCAAGGGGTATAGACAAAGATCAGCTAGACAAAGACCAGTCTCCACATATGTGCAATCTTATCTTAGTCTACACCAACTGTTTGTTCCTTTCAAGCCCGAGTATTTGTTGTTTTTATAAAGGATTAAAGACATATTCACCCGTAACTAGTTCTCCAAGCACTTTCAATCTTTAATTTGTATACGGTTATGAAAGGGGATTTATTCAGCATGACAAGGGTTGTTATTTTTTTTTTTCAATCTGCGCCTCTCATTGCGATCTCTGAATCCTGGATTTTTTCGTAACATATGTTACAAGGCGATTAAGTCTTGCTATAATAACAAACGTGCAGTGCAGTGTGTCAGTCGGTAGAAAGAGCAGGTCAACTCTACCCTACAGCAAGTAATTATATCAAGCCACGGCCAACTAAAATTACTTCTCGTTATTGCGTTAATCATTTTCCATCCTAACTTTCGTTTAGTATCATTTCTCGATCTGTTTTCATTCTCTGCATTTACGCAAGTCTGTTAGTGCTGTTTTTCTCTCTGAATTGTAACTAGTAAATTTTGCATTTAACAGATAAAGATATTTTTTGTTCCTTGAGGCATGAATCTAAAAACTTAAACACACTGTTTGAAAACGGGAATTGAATTCATACAGAAGTGTAATCTGGTAATTATTTCATATCTGAACGAAAAACATATAACATGGTATCGATGGTAGAGAGGTAGAGCGTCGGCATTCCGGACAAGAGACCCAGAGATCAATTTCCGAGAGCGGCTATCGATCTCGGTTCTGTCATTAGCCCAAATAATCGGCCCGAGTAATGGTGTATTCTCAAGGAAGCAACATCGAGAGGGGTTAATCTAAGTTAGAAGAAATTGGTTCTCTTTCGATGTAAAATAAATAGATTTAAACCAATTTAAAAAAATCTTTCTTTTAATTTCATGTGGTTTTACAAAGAAATCAGCAAATGATTGATGGATCCCCCGATCCGCCCCCTATCTTCGCTGGCCACGTCCACTGACTCCAACAGGAAGTTCCGCTTCAATATTAAATGGCGTAACTATGCAAATTTTATGGCAAGAACCATTTAACAAAAAAGTAAATTGGTCGGTTGGCGACCCAAACGTCGTAGCAACAACTTGTATAAGCTGCAGTAACGCCTTTAACCCTTTCCCGTTCAAATACGGGATTTTACGTTCCTGTGATTTTTACTCAAGAAAACATTGTGGAAAAAGAAGAAATTGCTTGTAACAAGCAATTTCTCCTTTTTTCACAATATTTTCTACCACAAAGGTTGGTTTCATTTCAAACGGCATCCAGTTTTCATTGTCGCCTGCAACCTCTTTCAATTTGGACTAGTCTAAAATTTCCAAAAACGGGAAAGGGTTAAAGTCGCTGAAAGAACAAAAGTGATTTACATGGACGTCAGCCAATGTCGGGTTTCACTTCCGGTCCAAATGAATTATTTGATTGGTCGTTTGGTTCTTTGAATGGCACACGCGATCGGACAATTAATTCATCATTTAAGGAACGCATTCCTTCATCTACATGACCTACATTGATATTTTGTGCCAATGACAGAGCGCAGTTAGTAGCGTATTAGACTCCAATTCTTCAACCATGGGGTGTCATTGGAACGATCCACGGCGACATATATCCTTTCCGGCATTTGTCTCTCACCGATGGGTGGTTAATCGTAAACCTAAATGGGATAGCAGCTGGAGGATAGGAAAGGATGAAATGCTAGTACTGGTGAGAGATATACCAGGAATCCAATGTTAGATGCTCCGGTCGCCGCGATCTGACTGAACAGTGATAAATACGGCGTTAAACAAGAACAGGAAAAAATAACATTTGAGCGCGTGCGTGACATTTCCAACCATTTCACATGTGCGACAAGTAAAGACTCAGATCAGCCTGTGCATCCGCACAGTCTGATCAGAGTCTTCACTCTGCGCTCTGTAGATAGATACTGACCCAAAGCTTCATTAAACAATCAGCGATTATCATAATTGCCCCGAATGGATGTCCAGTGTGCTCAATGTGTGCGAGTCACGCACCTGCGAAATTGTTGGAAATGTCACGCACAGGCTCATTTTAATTCAAAACGGAATTTGAACTGTGAGGTAATTAAATAACATTGAAGCAGTAACCATGTGATAAAGTGAAAGATTTAGGACAGTTGACTCCAAAAACATCGTAACTTAGAGGGAACATCAACTATATTTACGACGATTTCGAAGTGAACCGACGATATATTATCAAGCAAAGCAGATGTGGTATAATCTGAGAGTGTACTTCGGTGCCATATCTTGCATACTGATCTTAATACTCGGCATAAAAATTATAACTAGTTTGATTCCGTTAGAGATCCTATCATCTGGCTTTTATCATTAACCTATTCCCACATAATGCTTATTAGCGCCCCCCTTACAAAGAAAATAAAGCTTCGGAAAACATTGTGGACAATAAAGAAATTGCTTGTTACAAGCCATTTCTTCATTATCCACAATGTTTTCTATTTAAACAGACAAAAACTATTAGAATTTCACAAATAGAAAATGCCATCTGCACTTATTTGAATTTAGACCATTCTAAAATGGTACCGTCTGGTAATGGGTTAAAATTGATTAGGGATCCAAGCTAGAAAAATTGTCTAGCACACTTACACATTCCATTAATCCATTACGAGAGGACAACATTCTAGACTGATCCAAATTGAAAGAACAAAAATTGAATTGAATGACAACATTTCAATTGTGTTAGAATTTGAAAATAAGAGCACAATTGACTAGAAAATATTGTGAGAAAAGAAGAAATTGCTTGCTATAAGCAATTTCTCCTTTTCCCAAAATATTTCCATGATAGTATTTCTACAGGGTATGTCAGGGGGCGACATTGTGTGGTAATAGGTAAACCTAAGCTCTATATGAATGTTTCAAGTGACACTTCTACTCATACCGGATAATACTGCTGCTGATATCCATGCATGGATGGTGAAACATCCGAATAGATTCGCGTGTAAGAGTAAGAGTTTCAGATGGAACTTTCAACTTAGATTAAAAATTGCATAGCTACTCATGATTTTAGGACAACAATTACATTTACATTGACACATAATTCTCAGCAAACATCGGTAGAACAGTACTCACAAAGTATTGCTTCTAATCGACGAATCTTATCCTCCCACCCTTATACCGGACAACATTTGAGCTGATTGGCCCTGATCCTGAAGTAACCTGAATAAATGTTTCAAATGCACTTCCCCTAGTGACGGATAATAAGAGTGCTTGTTTACATTAAAATGCCATCAAAATTTATAAGGAATGGTGAGTGTAAATCTTCAAGAATGAAAAATGAAAATAATATTCAGCCTGACCCGACCGGACCAATCTAGATCATTGGAATGCTTCAAATATCCCTCACCTTATAGAGGACAATATGTATTCTGATTTACATTAAAATGGCATTAAAAATTGCAGGGAGATTGTAAGGGAGAAAATTATATCTTCGAGAATGTTCCTGAACGGAGAACAATCTGAAATATTTCAAATGTCCTTCTGCCGGTAACGGATTCATAGAATGCATGGGGTTTAACACATCTTTTAACAGTATTTCAGTAATATCGCGACGGCTGGAGCACCTAACAATTGATTCCTGGTATTTCTTACACCAGTACTACCGATGCGTCCTTTCCTAGCCCCCAGCTTCTATCCCACTTAGGTTTACGATTATCCACCCATTGGTGAGAGACAAATGTCGGAAAAGATATGTGCCGCCGCCGGGGATCGAACCCATGACATCCAATGATTGACGATTAGCTACCAACTGCGCTATGACGGCGGCTCTACCGGTAATGGACGATAAGAATGAAGAATGATATCAAAATGCCAATAGAAATGGCAGGAAAATTGTAAGTTGAATGAATGTTTCAAATGTCCTTCCCCTTATGACGGATATTATGTGTGCTAGTTTCCATTAAAATGTCTTTAGAACTATGCAAGAGGTATCGTAATTTGTAACATTTTCTTGACATCGAGGCAACGTGAAGAAATGCCTATCTATGACTGATTATAATTGTGCTTATTTCCACTGCATGTCATTGTAGGAGGTATTGTAAATTGAGAGATCGCGGCTGTCAATCAAAGAGTCAATCGACCGATCATTTTTTTCATTTAGACCGGATGTGAACTTTTAACTCCAACATCGACCGATTTTATGTAAAGAATTTTTGTTTCTTTGTCGACATAACCGTTGAAGCTATAGCTTATTCAAGCTGAAACTACGACGTTTGAACCACCAACCAACATTTTAAGTTACATGCTACTGGCTGCAAATTTTGCAAAAAACGCCGTTTAATTTCCTGTTGGACCAGCCCCTCTCCCCCCCACCCTCTGGAAATTATGCAAAAATATCGGTTATAAAATTCTGAAAATCTAGTTGGATAATTTACAGAGTATAAAAGGTTTCGAAAAGCGAAATGTTAGCTCTTATAACCTCTTCGTTTCATTACATATCGAATTCGATAATCAAAGAATCAAACTTAATACTTTTGCTCGGTATTAAATTTACGGAATTGAATCGAAATTATCCCAGCGAATTGTTCATTTCAAAATCTCTGTTGACATGATATTTCTGTATGAAAAGTAAATTCTAAATTCCTTTCAATTTTTCAAGCTCCAAGAATGACGCCCGAAAACCTCTTTAACTTGAAGATAGACTCCATTTATCGTCTGGTATACACTTATATCTTGTACAGGTGCTTTGTATCACCCCTAGGCGTCTGCTAGGAGGTTACGTGTATGACCAAACTGTTATTTGAAACGATTTGCGTTTTTATAAGTTAACACTGTCTTGTCATGTTGAACCTAGAATATTCCTGATTTAGCAGAAGGTATAGACAAAGATCAGCCTGCACTCATTTGTAGTCTGATTTCAGTCTTCACCATCTGTTTATTCCTTTCAAACCAGAGATATTTGTGAAATTATTTTTCAAAATAATTATCGACCCACAACTAGTCTCTCTAATGCTTTCAAACCTTTGATTTTATTTCAATTCTGAAAAGGATTTCATTCACACGACAAGGGTTAAAGGTTAAGTGTTAGTGAATTTGAACCACCATACAGATGTTGCTGTGTAACTTTTTAGGGGAATAGGCATTTAGTGTGTGAAAATCTTTATTTAGACTTCTTAGCAACTCTGGGGTCAGTGTGTGAAAATCTTTATATAGATTTCTTAACAACTCTGGGATTAATATCACACTGAGTTTCGATCGGGTTTTATACTTATATGTACATGCAATATGCCATATAGGGGTTTATCATAACTTTTACATATTTTTTTCATAATCTTTATTATCTAAAAAAGGATTTGTTGCAAACAACCACCGATGGACCATAAAGGATTCACCACCCAGGGAAATTATATTTACAAAAGCGTTCATTTTGCCTAAATTAACGGCAAAAGTAAAAACATTTTGTCGATTTGGCAATTAAAGCAATGCCGAATGTCAATGTCTTTGGTTGTATGTTTCCTTAGGGAGTAAAACAAATTTTATATAACACAATTCATATATATCTATAGATATATCTACTGAAATGTATTTATTTCACACAGACAAGATAGGATACGTCAGAAAAATACGTATCTGACAGTGTCAAATACGGTTCCGTATGACGTAGTCTAATATGACGTCATTTTCTTTCAGTTTATTACGTCATAATGCAAAACAACGTAATCAGAGTTGTAAAGGAGAAGGGAAATACTTGTATAAATAACTTTTTTTTTTTACAATTTCATCGAATTTATTTGATTAAAGATAGATATATGATAAATGGAATATTATGTAACGATAGAGATACAACATCTTGTAATTACCTCTCGCTGCGGAGGGAAATTCGGTGTTACACGAGACCGAAGGTCGAGTGAAATATCAACAATTTTCTCTGCAATTCATAGCAAATACAAGATGATGTATCTCTACTGTAACATAAAATTCTCTATGTACTTGCTGAGACTAAAACAACGCAATTTAGGAACGCACAATTCAGACAAAGCTATTGGAAAAGATAGACATTTTTTGTAGCAGACAGAGCCAAATTTTTAAGTTATCTCACCATGGATGGCTAAGATGTGCTGAACTATGATATTTTTTACGATTTGATAGTTTACATATCTGTTTGTTTATACTGTCTTATCTAAACTAGATAAAGCAATGGATGTATTTCTGGGCTGTATAATAGATGTGAAATTAACTAAGCTTGGTGTCCCTTGAGCGCTAACGTCGTCTCATATTCTTGATTGAAGAGATTCTAAAATGTTTTCACTCGGTTAAAATTAATTCAACATTTTATAAAGTTCGGCTACAGACACACTCACCCAATTCTTCCCGGAACAGAGAATTTTGCGGATATAGAATCGTATGAGCTAGTAAGTCATCGAAGGTCTACTCCGGTAGAAACAAAACTGACATTGATCTTCAATGATCGGACCATTTTTTAAAATAAACGGGGGATTTAAATGCAATTTTCTCGAATATTGGAATCTACTTTCAATGAAATAAATTTGGTCAGCATGGAATTATTATGTATTTTTGGAGCAAAAATGGTTTTGGGTTTTTTGTGTGTGTGGAAAAGGCAATATAAAACGCACGAAATTGCTATACATAAATATCTAAAATACGTAAAATACAATATGAGAGGGCTTATTTCTAGCCTTGACCGTCGTATGATTTCGCCAAAAAGCAAATAGAACAAATATTTGTGTATTTTAGTTAAACTATGATTTTTTCCGAGTGAATTGAATACATATAGACATTATAACAAAGCTATTGATTATTGCCTTCAAAAAGGAAATAGAAAAATGCTATAGATATCTTAACCCTTTCCTGTACAAATCTATTTTCTACCACATGGGATTATTCTATTTCAAATAACATTGTCATCTGAATCCTCTGTCTAAAATTTATTGGTGCTGTCAATCGAAACATCGAGTTGGAATTTTGAAGTGTGAAATATGAAGTCGGAAGTTTGAAGTTAGAAGTATGAAGTGTGAAGTTCGAAGTATGAAGTCGGAAGTTTAAAGTGTGAAGTTGGAAGCATGAAGTTGGAAGTTTGAAGTCGGAAGTTTGAAGTGTGAATTTGGAAGTATGAAGTGTGAAACTTCCAACTTCACACTTCATACTTCCAACTTCACACTTCATACTTCCAACTTCACACTTCACATTTCCAACTTCACACTTCACACTTCAAACTTCCAACTTCAAACTTCACATTTCAAACTTCCAACTTCACACTTCACATTTCACACTTCCAACTTCAATGAAGTTTGAAATGTGAACTGTGAATACATGATGTCATCACCGGTCTTTCGTACAAATCCTAATACGATTCTTCACGTGTCACCTCCAACATGTTTCTTTCAACCAATGTTTGTTTCTTTTTCCAGTGATGTTTTTACAAGTGACGTAGACGTTGCCGAATAACTCAAAAAATGGGAGACAAGGACGAGAACGAGAAATGTCTGGACCAGAATTGCCAGACAAACAACTCAAGTTTCGTCGTTCATCCTACAGGTAAGGGACATAACTCAATACCCTACATGTAGGGGATGTAACTCAATATCCTACAAGTAAGGGATATAGCTCAATATCCTACAGGTAAGGGACATAACTCAATATCCTACAAGTAAGGGATATAACTTAATATCCTACATGAAAGGGACATAACTCAATATCCTACAGGTAAGGGACATAACTCCATCCTAACTTATTTTTATGCCTGTTGACTTGCAAACCGTTCCTAATCTTATGATACAACGCAATCCCCAAGAGCAATCTGGATGGGACAGGCTCTCCACCCTATTATGAATGCTACTTTTAATACAATTATAACTCATCATGTGAAAAAGACCCGCCTAGGGACCCCTTTAACCCATTACCAAACAACACAATTAAAGACTGTTCCTAACTAAAAGAAGTTGCGGACGACAAATTCAAGCTGATGATATTAAGAAAATCGTTGTCTAACTGTGTATAAGACTTTATCGGAAAAGAAGAAATTTGATTTTATAAGAAATATCTTCCTTTTCTTCAATGATTTCCCGCGCTTTTACTTGGTAGGTGTATAAAGGCGGTTTTGTCTGGGGATAGGCTATACAAATATTTGAAAAAAAGAAATATGATTTAGAAGAGGTCAATGACAGATAGGATTTGGAAAGTATATATGTAGTTAAGTTGAATGAGCATCCTTATCTAACAGACCTACAAAGAGTGGAAAGTATTGGCTCTTGTCAGAATGCACAGTTCGTGCTGTCTGACCAGCCTCTATTTTCTTTTTTTTTTTTTTTTTTTTTTTACATTCCTAGAAGAACCCTTTTTTCTTGATGGATCAAATAAAATACAAGTAGGATCTGGAAAAAAACGCCACATAGGAATACTTCCCGTGTGGCGATTTTACTGTGTTCATGCGCCACTCAAATATTACAGCGCGGTATTTTGGGACTATTGCTGTAGCTTGTTGTTATTGTTGCTTTTTGTGTATTTTTGTTGTTTGATTGTCTGTCTGTTTGTTTGCTTTTGTTTTATTTGTTTCCATATTTTATCCGACGTCGTTGGTGACGCTTAAAGACACCAGTTATCGGACACCGGTTATCGGACACCAGTAATCGGATCGGCGTATGTTGACGTCATTTTTTCTCCGTTTATAATGCATTATTGGATAAACCAACAGAAATGCTTAACGTAGATGTCTATCAATGTCGGAGTACAAAGTTCACTTCCGGCCTAAGTGTATGTTTGATTGGTCTGTCGATCTTTTATTGGCAGACGCGATCCGTTAATTATAAACTAACTTGTGCTATAGTAGCTGCAATGACCTTTGCGCTCTTTGAAGGGTTGCTATTGATTTGTTGATCAATTTATGTTTCATTCATGAATAGTTGTTACTTGTCACACCTCAAAGTATCTTCAGAATAACAACTATTTCAACTCATGGAACAGTTCGCTTTACATGAACAATCGTGCGAAGCAATTTTTAAAATGCAGAATTAGAGAAACCATTGATTACTATTGAAAATTTATAATGTTGAATAGAAGCTCTAAACAGTACTTCGTGACCCTGGCGACTAATTGTTACTTAATGGTCCGTGATTCCAACACAGCTTAATTAAATTTTCTTCCTCAATAACTAGCGAGCTTCGGTGACGGCAACAATCTACTTTATTGGGGAAGGACCGTAAAATGCACGTTGAATTTTACGATAAATTCGTTCAAACCCTTCATCATTAATTACAAAGGTATAGATCTTCAAGGCAACTTTTTCTTCGAATGTGCATGTATCGACCAAGTGGCTGTTTTCTTCTTTCAACCTTTTCATATAAACTGTCCTGTCAAATAAGAAAACAGAGTAATTGGTTGAATGGTGTTTTACGGCACATCGACGTGTGACATGTGAAATAAGACCTTAGAAAAATTGTTACTTTATGAAATTACCACACGGAATGTATGTATTGGCTTTTCTCTTCTCACAACCTTTTTCTTATAAAATTATTTAAAATGAGAAACAAAGTAACAGTGATATATTTACAATGTTAAAAGAATACAGCATAAAAATATTTGCACAAGTATTGACTAACTGGCTGTACCCCTTTCAAATCTTTTCAAATAAAACGTGCATATAAAGTAACAATGATAACTTTTGAAAAATGTTTCCTTAAGAAAACACTACATGAAATACATATAAACATGTATTGACCAACTAACAGTCAACGTCTCCAAAACTTTAAAGAAAGCTAATTTAACCCTTGTGATGCTGAATAAAATCCTTGTTCAGAATTGCATTGAAATCAAAGGGCTGAAAATACCGAAAGTCCCTTATTGTGTGTAATTTTTTCGATCTTTTTTTGTAATTTTATATACAACTCTGGCTTAAAACATCAAACAGGTGGTGTAGACTAAGATCAGAATGCACATATGTGCAGGCTGATCTTATTCTCTACCTCATGCCAAAACGGGAATATTCGTGGTTCAGCATGACAAGGGTTAAGAAATTACTACATAGAAAACGACCTTATTCATTTAAAGTCGAAACAGCATTATTCAAAAATTAATTGTAAGTGTTGTCTAATTTTGAATAATGGTTCATAATTATCACATAATCCCTCTTTTTAGCGACCATTAACCCATTATCACACTATAAAGTTTTAGACTAGTCCAATTTCAAAGACATTTCAGACGACAATTTTAAGTTGATGAAATCTTTGAAATCTTTTCCTTTTGGGGGAGAAAACACTGTGCGTAATCAAGAAATTGCTTGTTACAAGCAATATATTCATCTTCAACAATATTTCCCAAAGCTTTTGATGGGGGGTTTAAAAGCGTCATTGTGTGAGAATGGATTAAAAGGAGGTTGGGAAATACAATATAGAAAATGAAACAAATATTTGTAACAATCATTTTCTTTATTTTTCACTTTGTTTTATATCCAGAAAGAAGGAGATGTAAACATGAGAATGTCATCTCTTTTTCTCTTTTTTAGACCAGTTTAAAATGCATCGTCTGGTAATGTCTCAAATTCATAACTATCCATCCTGTTTAATCTTTATCATATGATGAACAAAACGCAAATTGAAATTTATGTTGATTGTTTCAAAATGACAGGTTGTAAGCTCGAAACCAGCTAACACATTAGTTGCATGAAAATACTGAGGTCCTTCATTTATGTGAAGCGTGTTTTCCCTTCTCTCTCTTTCTCTCTCTCTCTCTCTCTCTCTCTCTCTCTTTCTCTCTCTCTCTCTCTCTCTCTCTCTCTCTCTCTCTCTCTCTCTCTCTCTCTCTCTCTCTCTCTCTCTCTCTCCCCCTCTCTCTCTCTTCCACCTTCTCTTCCACTTTCTCTATTCTTCTTTCTTCGTCTCTTTCTCTCTCACCTTTCTTTTGTTTTTTGTTTGCCGACTTAGACGTCGTAGCTACAGCTTTTTTCAGGTTGTAGTAACGACATTTAGGTCCCCATTCGATCTTCCTACCCTTTTGGCAACGTGTTTACTGGTCATACATTTTGCAAAGTGCAACGTTTTAAATAGAAATGTTGGAGTCAATTAGCGGGGCCAACGGAGTAAGTGGGCGAGACCAGCGGTCGGTCAATTCGTTCACATCCAAATAATTTAATTGTTAGTATCGTCTATCAAAAACGAGCGTTCTGATTGGTCGAAAAATTTAATTCATACCTCCATGAACAAAATTTTGAGTACGCAGCCATTTTGAATGCTTCCGCACAAAATAGTTCACTACATAAAGGTATCAAAATTTGTTAAGTTGTTGCATTTTCGCTCGATGCTATTAAATTATAAGAAATGAAGAGAATATTTTTTGTTTCCATGGAGGTATGAACCGAAAAACCTAATCACACAATGTATGAATCCGCTTCGCGTATTCATACAGTGTGATTAGGTTTTTCGGTTCATACCTTCATGAAAACAAAAACTATTCTCTTCATCTCTTAAATACAAATATTGTCGCACTTCTTAGTAATACAAACGTAGTATTGTTCTTTGATGGGAATTCTTCAATTGGATAATGAAAAGTATAGAAACATGTCAGAAATTGGTGCGTCCTTGTGAACCCATTACCAGACGAAAAAAATAGACTGGCCACATTCAAAAAAAGTGACAGACGACAATTTTATTTGGGGTTGAAAAGTTTGTGGAAAATGAAAAAATTATTTGTTACAGTGATTTCGAATGCTTTTATCTTGAGGGTATTGTTTGGGAATGGAATAACTTGACACAAGCATTTATGAGGTTTTCTCTCTGTCGTTTAACCCTTTCCTGTACATCACCTGGTTTTTACGTTCCTGGGATTTTATACTTGAGAAAACATTGTAGAAAAAGAAGAAATTGCTTGTAACAAGCAATTTCTTCTATTTCCATAATGTTTTCTATCTTACTGAATGGTTATTTTTCAAATTAGATATACTTTGAATTTTCGTCTGCAAAACCTTTGAATTTGGACAGGTCTAAAATTATGCTAAACGGGAAAGGGTTAAATAATGAATGGTCGTGTTCACACTAGACACCGAATAGATATTATATCGAAAAAATCTACATGAATTTGGCATTACTTTACTGAGCAAATGGGCCAAACTCATAAAGAAAACACTTAGCTTAATTCGATAGCATTGCAATCAAATTCTTTATTGTGCTTCTAACTAGCTACATGTTGGTATTTGTCTCCGTTAACCTGGTATATTATTATTATTATCATCATTAACCCATAACCAGACGGTGAAATTGTAGACTAGTCCAACTTAAATGGAGTTGCAGACGACAAATCAAAGTTTATGAATTTCAGATTTTTTCAACTTTCTAGGTAGAAAACAATTGTGTAAAATGAAGAAATTGCTTGTTACAAGCATAGTCGAACGATGGCATCCACAGACGGTGCTTTTGTATAGTCTAAAGAATTATTTAAGTAAGCAAAATTATTTTCAAAAAATTAAAATGATACATCAATCGAACTTCGAAGCGCGGTTAAATTATCAGGAATGCGTTATTGTATATAGAACTCGTGGATTTTTTATGGTTAAAGTCGGTTTGAAAAGAGCGCTTAAATTGTTTTTCATTGATTGCTTTGCAAAGTCGATAAAAACCATTGAAATGTCTTGCTATCCTTAAAGGCAATATGTT